>JAHDVF020000047.1:0-600000 GCA_022606425.2 Lepidostoma basale | reverse complement strand
TCTAAATTCGTTGAAACTTGTATGTTCAATATTTTATAATTTTATAAAATATTTTAATTGAAATTAAGAGACCAGAGAAACTTCACGAATCTTCCAAGTCTAAATTATCTCTTTCTCTCAAGTTGAACCTTTTAATTTGAAAACAAGCATGTTCTTGTATTTTATTTTATGTGGGTCAAAACTAAATCACGACGATGTAAACAACATAATTTAGAATTCATAATTTTGTTTAAAGACCCTGTTTTAATAAAAATGTATAAATATATATATTTTTTTTTTTATACAGAATTATTTTTAAAGCCATACACTTATTATTGATTACGGCAAATATAAATTGTATTTGTTAACTGTTTAAATAAAAACACTGTTAAAGATTATCACAATTGATTATATTTCTTCTGAAATGGTCGCGACAGCTGTTTCGCTAACCGATGCTAGCATCGTCATGTGTTATAATCAACTTAAAAGACAATAGAAAGACTTGGTTTATGCAGGATATAAATTCATTAAGAGGGGAAGAAACTACAAACAATATTGTATACAATTGTATTAAACACGGAAAAAAAATTATAAGGTGTCAACGGCAATTCAATATCGACGAGTCAAACAAAATTATTAGTAATAAACAGAAAGCAAACAACATTAATAGAAAATGGTTCAACAAAAATGAAAGACAATTACAACAAAGGTGGAAAAAACGTATTTAAATAACAACCGATGAGTCATACATAATTAGGAAAAATATAAAATAAGTGAATAAAAATAATAATGGGGTACACAAAAGTGAAAACGTAATATTTATATTTTTTTGTGAATCTATAATATGAAAATGTTTTTAATGTATTATACATTTAAATTGTATTTCAATTATTATTATTATTATGATGATTTGTATTTTAAGTGCGCCGTTTTGTAAAATCAATTACTCCAAGGGCGCACTAGGAAATGCCTGACCGAACAATGCAGTCTTCAGATGTTTCTTAAATTTAACGTCACTATCCTCATACTTAATACTATCATGGAGGCTATTCCATGCCAACGAACCTGCAACGCTGGAAGCACGATCATAGAAACATGCTTTATTGGCTCTGACTGGAATTGCTATGTTGTTTGCACTTGTTTCTACTGATCGGAGTGAACGTTGCCTCTCCGTTGGCATGGGTTTCAAGCAGAGGTCCGATATATACGCTGGCGCTCTCTGGTATCGAGCCTTAAACAATGTCAAATACAATTTATATTTTACTTTCAATGATAATAACATTCCATCAACCCTAATTGACTTTTTTACTTTCAATGATGAATTTAATTACTTTCAATGATGAATTTACTTTCAATGATAATAACATTCCATCAACCCTATTGACCATTTTAATTAAAAAATGTGAGAGTAGAGAAAGATTCAATTTATGATACTAGGGGATAGAACGCTTAACTCCTAATCTAGGGGACTTGGGTTCGAGCCTGGACACGACCAGATTCCTTCTTCATAATAATGAGCTATTTTCTGCTCATATTGAAGATTGTAAAATAAATTCTAATATCATTGATGTTAGTCTTTTTAAAAAAATAATAATAAAAAATAAATATAGAAATAAATAAAAAAATAAATAAAATTAAAAAAAGAGATAGATACAACATTATTAGCATTTTCATATCAGCCTATCCAATCTGATTGCATATTACAAAATTTAAACGATTTATTCTCATTTAAATACTACAAAGCATTTATATATTTTCACGAAATTTCGTAATTTAGATAAGATTAAATCTCTAACATTTTTATAAATAACAGAAAATTTTTAAAAATTCACGTGATAATCGTGTCATGTCATCTCCATTTTAATAAAATATTTTATGCTAATCCGCTATTGATACTTTCACGAAGAACTTAACAAATTAACTGGTTTCTTTATAATGATTTTACAGGTGAATTTTATTATAAGACATGACATAAGTGTTGACGTATTATAACTTGTCCATTTATTCTGCTCAAATTACAAACATTATATAACCCTTCAAATAACCGAAAAAACGTATTTAAAAAATATATATGAAGTAATGTAGAGCGAAAGAAAGAATTATGTACAAAATTAAGAAAGGATCACTGCGTTAGTTCAGGCACATGGAACGCATACTTGAATGAATAATGATTATGAGAGTATACGTTAACCGCCCTACCTTCTGGTTATTTTCCGAGAAACGTGCAAAAAGACATAATTATAAATCCATATATTTTTTTAAAATTACGAAACGTCAAATACTCAGCCGCACACTTCGCCTGCCCCTTGTAAAACTATCATATTTATGAAGACTTGTGCTCAAGTTTTGATGGCACACGCGCGTATCCCTAAAACTTTATACATTTTAGGCACATTACTTTTTCTCAAGCCCGTATGTGATACGGGATATCGTAGAATGGTACAGTCAAAGTGAACGTATCACGTACGTTTAAATAGTAAGGGTGGTTTTGACGGTGTGAATAAAGTACGAAGTCGTGGGAGACCTAGGAAAACTTGACATGACCAAATTAATCAAATTTTAAAAATCGAAATTCCTACTTACTTCCCCTACATTAATACTCGCTGTATTAATGTAGGGGAAGCTAATGAGATATGTCAGGATCGAGTAGTGTGGTGGTCTATTATCTATGCCTAACCCTTAGAAGAAACGGCGTACTGGTTTGTTGTTGTTGTTGTTAAGATTGAAGTAGAAGTTCCCTAGCACAAGAATACATGTTTTCAATATGATAACAGGAAGAGATGAGTCATTTTGTTTTCGTCAACACTTGTTTATAATAAAACAAAAAAGTTTATAAATTATGTGAACATTTAAACATAAAATTTTAATTGCTCATTCGCCAATAACAAAAAATTTCCTAGTTTTATTTTGAATGCTTTGTGAAAAGTTTTGCGCAGTTTTAAAAGCAACATGCTGCAGATTACGCAAAGGGTTAATTAATTATAATAAAATGTGAATGGTTTCATTAAATCTTCCGATGAGTCACGCTGCCCATAACAGGTACCGTAGAAACGTTAAAATTCAAATTCTCTCCCGACAACGAAATGCTTTTAAAGCTATTTTATCGTACGGACGGAATGACTTGATATACTCTTTCCGAGCAAATTTATTGGGAATACATTAACGCTACCGAAGCTAAAAAATTAATAGGGTTCTTCTAATTTTTGACCCGCGATGGATGATCTCACCTGTGATAGAAATTTGATACAGTATGCTCATAAAATTTGGCGTTTTTAAAATTCCTTAATATTATGTATCTCTTCGCTTGTATTACAACAATAATAAAGTCATTAAATCATTGCTCTAAACCATAGGTTTTCAAACGTTTTTGACCCATGGCCCCCCTTTCAGACACACGGCTCCCCTGGAAATTTACCTTTTTTAAATTAAACAAAACAGAAAAATGTAGTGAACCTATTTTTTATATTTTGTACTTATTTATAATGTCATAAATAAGATACGCGGATACATAAATTGTTGAGTAATTAATATTTATTAAATAATTCTTTTGAGAAAGACGAACCTAATGTACTGTCAATTACGAACTTGGTGCGAAATCATCAAAAAATATATTCAACTGCAGTATTTTTTTTAATTTCAGAAAAGTATTTATGAAATAAAACAATTGGAAAAAATGCATTATTAATGTAAATATTATTAATGAATAATATAAGGAAAATAATAATTAATACGAATGAAAACGTCTGTTTTCCATAAATTTTATTAAAAAGCCAATAGAGAGCGTTTGTCGAGTGTGAAGGTTAGAAACGTCTCATATTTGGGTCATGTGCTGATGGGAGGAAGATACCACCTCCTTCGACTGATAATCATAAGAAAGGTGGAGTAACGTCAGGATGTTGGTATAAGGCAGTTGTGTTGGGTGCGAAATATAATAGAGTGGACAGGAATGAGCAGAAGTGAGAACCTGTTCCATATGGCGCGGGAAAGAGATAATTTCGCTGCAGTGATCGCCATCTTCTTCGGGTGTGGAACTGAAGGACGACTGCTAAGAACAGGGACTGCTGGAGGCGTAAATTGACGGAGGCCAAGGCTCGATATGGGCTGTAGCGTCACCGGAAGAAAAAAATTTAATACGAACTTTTTTTTTTTATAATTTTGTTAAGTGTATTATTTATTTATTTTTATTCATTCATTGTTGAATGTTATGTACGTCAAAATGTTATGTACGGGATAGCTTTGCTTTATCCTGATACGAGTAATTGTTTATTTAGGATCCAAAATGAACCAACGTTTCAAGTGTAGGCTGCGGTCAGAAGAATTTATGCGAAGGCGAAAGTAGAGGAATGTAGCTCTAGTCTTGAGAAATACTATTCTCGATGAGTATTCAGGTAGATCTCTTGTTGCGTTCAAAATGAGCCCTTCTATTTATTCTCGCCCGACGGTGTGTTGCGCAAGATTGCATTTTGCCCGTCGCTCTATCTAGGGGCGAGCGGGCGATGGTGCAAAACGCCTCGTCGGAGCAATCTCTCGGCTACTTTCTCGTCGTCCGCCTATGGCTTTCATCTTTTACCTCTCCTGACCTTAATTTAATAGAAACATGTTTTGTTCACATAAATAAACAATTTTGGGAGAAGTCGGACATATGGGGCGGAAGTAGCACACGTTTGTAGGCCGGTAGCTGGAGTGCAGAAAACCGCGAAATTCTTTCCGAATGACCAAATAGGCTCAGTCGAGGCGGTCTATCTGCCGTCTCGCTCATCGCGCGCTCGCGCCGCGACCGGGCCATTCTACGGGGTTTTTGATCTGCCCGCCAGCCGGGCATAGCTACTCCCGTACCACATGTCTTTCCCGCTTCGGTACCATTTACATTATTCTATTTTTCAAACTATACTTAAACATTTGTCGGTGGACGCCGAATGCTCCGAAAGCTGTCCGATACACGTTTTTTTAATAAAAATTGGTTTCGTAAGTTGGTTATACATTGATCAAAATTGGACCAGAGTTTATCTTTAATATGTTTATAACACCCTCAAATGAATTGATCGATAAGGTTAGTAAACTGCATCGTTATCATTTCTTCTGTTTGTTTTTAATTACCCGCTCGTCTACTGAAAATTAATTAATGATATTCAGTGTGAAATTAGAATTACATTAGCTTCCTACCGCATCTTTGGTGGTCTCGAAACACGTTATTCTACGGAATTTTCCATAAAAACAAACTGTTAGGTACATTTTCCTTGAGCACTGATTGGAACCAAAGACACAATACTGGAAGATTGCTTTTGAGTTGATTTGCAAAATAATACAATTTACCACAGTTATACATAAATTTAATCGTAACCCTATAGTAATTTGAGGGACTTTCACTTAATAAAATAAAAACAAGTGTACTGTCGGAACATTTCTTCATATTGTTGAATAATTAAAAACGTTATATTGATATTTTATTCTACAGATATCTTGTAAGTTAAAAATCAAGTATGTGATTTAAATAAATGTAATAAGAAAGAACCGGTAATTAGTATAAATAGATAAAGTCAGTAAACCTAAAAATAATAAAAATCGTTTAATTGAAAAATTGGTATAATCAGTAAATAATCACAGCACTTGATTAAATAGTGTTTGGCCTTTCCATTTCCACAATCGTTATTATAATTTAAATGTATAGTGTTGCAAATGAAATTGCGGTTTTCATTTTGTAAATAAAATATATAATGAAAACCCGATTACACTGATTGTTTAACATTGATTGTTAATTTATACACGACATGATTTTGGGCACGACCCTCAATTATCAGGAAAACGACTGAGAAGAAGAAGTTAATTAATATATAAATAATGCCTTTGCAAGGCGAAACAAATTTTTGCTAGTGTTTATATATTTTTATACGTAAGGAAAAGTCCAGGTGTTTATAAATAGGTGCCTTCGCTCAATATTCAAGATCTTTTGGCCCCAAACAGTGTCAAATGCCGTTCTCTGGACCATGGCAGGCGAAAAACCAATTAGAGAACAAGTTACTAGACACAAATGGCAGTGGATCGGTCACACTCTGAGACGGAACCCAGGCTGCATCGCTCAGGGCGCACTAGACTGATCCCCTATGGGGGGAAAGAGGAAGCGAGGCAGACCTAGAGCCACCTGGGGAAGAGCCCTGCAGGACGAGGTTAAGGCAGCAGGCCTCACTTGGGATGATGTTAAGTATCAGGCATGCGATAGAGTGGAGAAGGTTCCTTGAGGCCCTATACACCACGGAGGTGTGACAGGACAAAAATAAGAAACGAAGATAATATCTTATTTTCTTATACTCGTAGTATATTATACTCGTATACGTTAAAAATCAATGTAAAAGCAATCGCGTTTTCTTAATATATTTCCCCAAGATCAGAACACTCACATTGCCCAATTCGCTGACGATACGGGCATCATCTCCAGTGCTAAAAGGCCGCTTCTCGCGACCCGCAGGGTGCAAAAACAGGCCGATGTGCTAGAGGTGTGGTGCAGAAACTGGCGCATTACCATCAATCCGAGTAAAAGCGCAGCGACCCTTTTCAGTAAAAGACACATTCCTCCAAACATTCCCAACATAAAAATGTTCGGCCAAGACGTTCCTTGGACCAAAACAATCAAATACCTTGGGGTTACCTTGGATTCTAAGCTGACATGGAGGCCACACATTACAAATAAAGTCAAAGCCGCGTCAAAAGCAATCTCAGCCCTCTACCCAATGTTAGCTAGAAACAGTAAACTAAGCATCGACAATAAACTCCTGATATACAAAACGGTTATAAGGCCGATCTTCACTTATGCAGCCCCAATCTGGGGCTATGCAGCTTCGAGTCACATACAAAAACTCCAAATCCTGCAAAATAAGGCTATCCGTTTATCGCTTGGTGCGCCTTCATGGACCAGGATTACACAACTGCACCTAGAATCGGGAATCCCGATGATAGATGAATTCATTCTGAAACTTGCCGAACGTTTTTACAAAGGACTCCCTTCACATCCCAACCCCACAATAAAAGACCTCTCTAATTACGACCCAAACACTTCCAGCCGCCACAAGCGCCCAAAATCGATTCTCCTTCAGAGGAACACTCCGGGCCACACAAATCATGCCCCCGAATAAACTAACAACCCACCAAATCACCTTCCAACAATGTTCCCATCAGACGTAAGAGGAATAGCCACATGAGCTGAACCTCTGTAAGCCAGAAGATCCAAGTCCAAGTCCAAGTCTTAATATATTTTATAGTTTATGGGTAACTTAAGAAATTAACTGAGTAAACATTTTAGTGTTAAGGAGATTGTTTAAATAAGGCCGCGGGGTTAAGTGTTGTTAAATTTGGTGAGATAGAATTTTGCAATGTAATAAATCAATCACACTTGCTTTTATCTTTAATTTTACAAAGTAACGTCGGGTAAGTTAATTATGCATAACCTCAAAATCGAAGACACCCAAATTAAAATAAATTAATGTATGTTGATACACTCAGTCAATAATTATCTCTCCATTGTCCTTGCCATTTGACACGAATAGTTAAAGTCCAAATTAATTGGTATTTAAAAAGACAAAATGGTTTATTGCAGTTCCCCAAAGACGCAAAATATGTAGTTTAGTGAATAATGCCCCGTCAGCCATAATGATTTGTGTCTTTTTAAATGACATGACGGCCAAATTTTACATCCACAACTACTCGCACTAATCAGTGTGAACATCCATAAAGTATGTTTCGTCACCTGTACTAATGTGCCATTGAGTACATCGCAAGAAAATTAATTGTTTTTTTATATGCTTTAAGTGTGAATGTTACGATGAATATTCATATACGTTTTCTGTTATGTTTGTACTTACAACCTTTAATGATCTCACTTTACAGATGTTTTATTTTACATACTCGTATTTTATAGAGAAAAATGTTTTGTTAATTACGTTATGACAAAAAAATAATAAAATGTTTACGTTAAGACCTATATTTTACGAATTACGGAATGTTTTTTTTTTATTTATTAATATTGTTCATTGAAGTTTCTAGATAAAAGCTTATTGTACGTTATGAAAAAATACATACGAGTATAATAATTCGTTTATAAAGTTTTCTCCACTTGTTATTAGTTTGACAGCTCGCTGCTATATTCTGGCGAATGGCACTATTAGAAGCCATCGAAAGATTACAGCAAGTTTCCGAATCCGGTCGGAACTAAAGAACAATTGGAATAAAACGTATTAAGTTTTATTACGTATTAAGAATCCACAGCAATGTCCAAAGGCCGCAACTGCTCCACAAATAGAAGAACCCAGTCGGCACTTGCTGGATATCGACACTCACCCTCCTACGCAAATCGAAATAACAACAGCAATCCTATCTCTAAAGACAACAAGGCTCCTGGCAGTGACGGGATTGAAGCTGAGATACTCAATGCTAGCAAGACCTCCTCAACGAGCATCCTGGCCTCTCTGCTGGAACGTATATTGATCTCAGAGAGGCTGCCACCCACCTGGAAAGAAGGACTCTTAGTAACAGTGCCCAAAAAGAGAGACCTGAGCAACTGTAACAACTGGAGGGGAATAACCTAACCTTTCCGTGTTGACAAAGGCTTCCAAAGTGGCCGGTCATGCATTGAGCGCATAAACACACGCCGTGTACCTAATGGCAGTACAGCATGACTTTGAAAAGGGCTTTGATACTATATCGTGGACTTCAATCGGGTCGACTCTCATTCGCAAAGGAGTCCCACAGAAGATTGTGAATATCATCAGGGAAATGTATGACGGTTGTCCCTGTCGCATAGTGCAGCAGGGCAAACTTTCTGAGGCGGTCAAACTGAGTGCGGGAGTGCGACAAGGATGTTATGTAGATACTATCCCCCTGCTCTTCACAGTGGTACTGGAGAATGTGTTGCGCCATTCTTTCAACAGTCCTCGTGGCATTCCGTGGATACGTGATACCCAGTTGTAGGATGTAGTTTATGCTGATGACCTCTGTCTGCTTTCGATAAATCGGGTGGATGCTGAACAGAAACTGTGAAGGCTTCACGAGGAAGCGGCAAAAGTGGGTCTCAAAATTAACATGTCCAAGACAGTAGACCTACGAGTGTCCACAAATGACTCCACCCCAATCTTGCTCCACGGTGTCTCCCTTGTGACCACGAGCAGCTTTTGCTACCTCGGAAGTATGATAGCAGGTTCGGGAGGTACGGATGAAAATGTAGCCAGCAGACTCAACAAGGCAAAGGGAGCTTTCGCAATGCTTCTCCCTGTATGGCGTTCCAGTATCATTTCGAGAAAGCTCAAGCTCTAAATATTCAGCTGTAGCGTTAAAAGAGTACTGCTGTACGGATGTGACACTTGGAAATCTACCGTAGACGTTATTGGTAAACTCCATATGTTTATAAATAGGTGCCTTCGCTCAATATTCAAAATCTATTGGCCCCAAACAGTGTCAAATGCCGTTCTCTGGACCAAGGCAAGCGAGGCAGAGCCACCTGGAGAAGAGCCCTATAGGACGAGGTTAAAGCAGCAGGCCTCACTTGGGATGATGTTAGGCATTAGGCATGCGATAGAGTCGGGTGGAGAAGGCATTTTTTGCATTATCTTCTCATATATTCATTTAGCACTGTATGGAATAAAAATTTAAAGCAAAATAGGGGATAAGAGATCTTATTTTAATAGCGATTATAGTATTTTCATAATCATTTTGAATGTTGTATGCTTCTCTTTCATACATAGGTGTCGGTATGGCTTTATAATATTAATATTTTAATTAATGTTTAACGGATTTTTATAATTAATTTTGTGGTTTTACCATTAAATCTTGAAAACTAACGGCAATTAATAACACGCGTCGAATATCATTTAAAAAATCGTGTTTTTAAAATTGAGACGTCGCCTTGAATAAGCCATAAATCATATTGTATTCCATTTCGTTCTTCATTTGACTCTTTATAGTTATTGCCTGAATACGGCAATTGCATAAATTATCAATGACATGTTAACATCTTATTAAAATTAAAAATAATAAGAATAGTCAATTTGAAAAAAGTACTTAAAATATTATTTTAATCACTTTATTTATTAAATGTTTTTACAAAATTATCATTGTTTAAATTCTCTTTCCTAAATTGCTTTAAAATTCCATAGTGTTAACGTCTTAATTTTGAATTAATAGACACATTAAGTACCAACCCTGATGTATATAAGTGAAGCATAGAACAGGCAGATGAAGACTAAGAGTAGAATAAATGCGGCAGAGATGAGATCCCACAGACTAATGTGTAAAACGATGTACGACATAATTTCAAATTATGATTTAAGGAAGGAAAATAGAACGAAAGAATGTAAAATGAACAAAATTATGAAAGGATCATTTGGACAAATGGAACGCATGGATGAAAAAAAAAAGGTTAAGAACAAACAAACAAACCATCACGCCGTTTCCCCGCAGGGGTAGGCAGAGAGAATGGACCGCCACACTACTCTATCCTAGCAAACCTCTCTAGCTTCCTCCACATTCATACAACGAGTCATACACGCACGTCGATTCCTCCGACTTCTAACATTACCAACCTTTAAAATGTGATTAATTTGGTCATGCCATGTTTTCCTCGGTCTGCCTCAACTTCGTACCCCATTAACATCATTAACGTATACTTTCTTAACCATTCTTTCTCCATCCATGCGTTCCATATGTCCGAACCAACGCAGCGATCCTTTCATAATTTTGTTCATAATACCTTCTTCCGATCTACATTCCTTTCTTATATCAGCATTTGAGATTCTGTCGTATCACGTTCTACCACACATACGTCTTAGGGACCTCATCTCTACCGCATTTACTCTAAGGTTAAGAATGTATACGTTAACGATGTGAATGGAGTACGGTGTCGTGGGAGACCGAGGAAAACTTGGCATGATCAATTTAATTCAATTTTATGAAATCGGAAGAATCGACGTGCGTGTATGACTCGCTGTATGAATGTAGAGGAAACTAAAAAGTTGTGTCAGGATCGAGTTGTGTAGCGGTGCATTCTCTTACCCACCCTTCCAGAGAAAACGGCGTAATGTTTTTTGTTGTTGTTTAGCTCTTCTTATTAATTTACCGTGATTTAAGAAATAAAACATAGCATACAAACGTGGTAGGCATCATCATACTCTAATGCTGGTGATAAAATTACGTACCTACAGATGGGATTAGTTATGTTGCAGTTTAACATTGATCTCAATATTTTAAAGTTTCCCGAATTTTTTAAAACCGTTTTGGAATGGTTAGCGAACATTCAAAAACCTTCTTCTTCTTTCGGTGCCGTGTTAGATCCCCCCAACGTTGGCGATCACTGCAGCAAAGGCATCTCTATCCTGCGCCACTTGGAACAGGTTCTGAACTCTTGTTATTTCTGTCCACCCTTTGATGTTCCGTAGCCAGGACAGCTGCCTTCTACCAACTCCCCGACGTCCCTTCACTTTAACCATTAATATCAGTCTAAGGAGATGGTATTTTTCTCCCCTCAATACTTGACACAAATATGATACCTTTCTAATTTTCACACTCGACAGCAGCTCTCTTGGCTCTGGCTCTCTATATTACATCTGCATTATTGACCCTATTGGTCCACATCTCGAACGCTTCTAACCGATTCATTACATTCACTTTCAGAGTCCATAGTCCAAAAACCTTAAATATGTCCATAACTAACGATTTTATGAAGTGTACGTCGATTAAGTAATTCTCAAAATAAGTTCTGATGGTTAACGTTGTTATCGTAATAAAAATAGCCAAAATTTGAATGTCATCAAGAAAGAGTAGGTGAATATTTTGAATACTTTTGAGTGAGAGAGAAATACTTCGATTCTCTCCGAAGGTTATTCGAAACCTTGAACTTTTATGGATTATTTCGAATTTTGTTCTGGTTATTGTTGCATGACAGTAGTTTAGAAAATAAAATAAGAACAATTTGTTATTGTTAATTGTGACATTTTAACGTATGTGAGAAAAAAATATAATACATTTAAAGTTAAAACTTATTACTGATTACGATTGTACAGTGAACCAAGTTTACAAGGAGTAAAAGTCTTTATTTTCTTGAATATTTCACGGGTTGCAACTAGTTTATTATAAATAACGGAAAAAAAACCTTTATAATAAACATGGTTTGTTGTTGTTGTATGTTATCAATAAACGTAGAATAGATCATATTTCACTGCTTTTTAATTTGTTGGAATCGTAAAGTTAGTTTCACGAGGTCAAGGATTGTAATTTCCGTGTAATATGTATTTGTCTGTGGGATGGACGCAGACTTCAAACGCAGCACTTGTGATGTGTGGTCAATGGTAACCTCGCAGGTCATTGCCTACAGAACGGGAGATCTTTGTCTCTAGGAATACGAGAGGAGCCTTGTTTGTCTTATCTTCAAATGCATCGTCCTTAGAGTAGACACGCATCAAGGCTGCGGATCACTAAATGTTAACTGCCGGTGAAATAAATTTTATTTTGTGTTTACACGATTTAAGACCAATCTCTCATATTGAGTTTTTGATCAATGTAATTAAGATTATCACTAATACTTCATTTGCTCAATAAATGTTGATG
The DNA here is from genome assembly GCA_022606425.2 of Lepidostoma basale. Lineage (NCBI taxonomy): Eukaryota > Metazoa > Arthropoda > Insecta > Trichoptera > Lepidostomatidae > Lepidostoma > Lepidostoma basale. Next base: position 587,436 of record JAHDVF020000047.1, on the reverse strand, counting down.
GCTTTATTTCCGTATCGATATATAAAATTCATAAATGTGATAAAAATAAATTATATCATATAAACACACATTAATAATATATTATTTTACCATTTGCTTAAGAATGCAATCTAGTTAAATACTTTACTATTCAACGTTTTAATTTTGAAACAGTGATTTTGAAGGGTATTTTTTTAGAAGTATACTAATTCAAAATGAAAGAAAAGACACATTAAAATAACGTTAATGTTTATGATCTTTTCTTAAATTAAAAGATAATTTTATGCCATTATTGTTTAGTTTTGTGAGGAGTCAGAGAAATCGACGCGCGTGCATGACACGATGTATGAATGTTGAGGAATCGAGAAAAAAATGTCAGGAAAGAAAAGTTTGGCAGTCCATTCTTACTGCCTACCCCTTTTGGGAGACGGCGTGATGGTTAGTTAGTTAGTTAGTTTTTTTGTTTAAATATGATTTCGGCCATATGAGCGCCACGGCTAGCTCGAATGAAGTGCAATCGTGAAGTCCAATTTTCGACAACTTTATCGAGCAACTGGGGCCGTAAATCGGCAATAAAACGGCGAATGTTGTCTTCCAAATGGTCCAACGTCTCTGGTTTATCAGCATAGACTAGTGACTTTACATACCCCCAAAGAAAGTTATCTAATGGTGTGAGATCACACGATCGTGGAGGCCAGTTCACAGGTCCATTACGTGAAATTATGCGCTCACCAAATGTTTCCCGCAATAAATTGATGGTGGCACCCGCCGTGTGGCGCGTTGCGCCATCTTGTTGAAACCACAGCTCTGTCACATCAATGCCATTCAACTGAGGTACGAAGAAGTCAGTAAGCATGGTTCTGTAGCGCTCTCCATTGACTGTAACATTCTGGCTGGCATCGTCTTTAAAAAAATATGGGCCAATGATTCCACCTGCCCATAATGCACACCAAACAGTGACTTTTAATGGACGTTAGGGAGTCTCGACAAAGGCTTCTAACAATGGATTATTTTTAAAACCAGATAGAGCCGTCTCGCGAAGGCGTAAGCAGAAATAATGGACTGCCACACTTTTCTTTCCTGACATACTTCTCTCGCTTCCTCAGTATTCATACATCGTGTCATGCAGTTATGTCGATTTCTCCGACTCCTCACGTGGCCGACATTCAATATTTATTTTATTTGATCGTGTCACGTTTTCCTCGGTCTTCCGCTATTTGCAGTTCCATTTACATCATACATATATTTGTTTTTACCATTCTTTCTTCATTCATTATTTCCATGTGTACAACCATCTGGTATTATGTTGCTTTTTTGAGTTAAGCCGGTGTTCTATTAAGCGTGCGATGTATAAGTTATATTCCAATTAAAATATTTTCTTTTAATCAAGAAATAATTTGGATATAAGAATAATTAAGTCGTGAAAATTAATTACTCCTTTACATAGTATACTTGTTATGCAAACTTAATGCAAAATTTTTAACAACACATCACCCATACACTGCTATAATGCAAGCCATAAAAATGTATACATTTTTTTGTTATATTTGCATGCAGGTTAAGCAACCAGATATGATTTATAGGTGTACGAGTGTACACCCTTTCTTGAGTACATAATTTTAATGAATACTATAAGAAATTTTTGCCTGGCCATCGACCTTTTATCGTTGATAAATGGTTCCAAATGATCATTTTAAATTTGGCTAACGACCTTTTTCTTACAAAACCAATAAAGAACCAGAAAAGGTACGCGGAGATTTATCGGTTTATTGGACAAGGCATTAAGCAAGTATCGCAGAATGATAATCTAATTTATAAAGGAAAAAAACGTTTTACCTTGTTGGCATTTAAATTCTTGAATTATTATTGTGGGATCGCGTACGATGAGATTTTTCTTCCAATATAAAACTGTTTTTTTTTAAACATTTACTAAATAATATTTAAAAAATACTTTCCATGCACCATGGTCACAATGTTAAACCGGTTATAATTAAATTTTCATTAAAAGATACATCTCACCTAATCGACAATTTTTTTTTATATTATATCATCTCATAAAAAATTTAAAGCAGATGTTTGCATTCTAAGTTAGTTTGGAAATATATAACGAATGGATGCGAGAAAAATTACTAAAAATAAGTATTCAAGCCGTGTGAATAGAAAGAGAAACCAAGGACGGCCGAGGAAAATATGGCATGACCAAATTAATAAATTACTAAAAGGCGGCTAGATTCAAAGTCAGAAAAATCGATAAGCATGCGTGTTACGATATAGAGGAAGCTCGAGAGGTATATTATGACAGAGAGGTGTAGCGGTCCATTCTCTCTGCTTACCCCTCTGGAGAAACGGCGTGATGATAAGTTAATAAGTTAGTCATTATTACTTTTTTTCTTCACATTTTCTTCTTAGTCGTATTCCCCATGATTGAGGGTCGTCTCCATCCTGTGAACCATTGACCATGGCATGCAATGCGCTCCTATCACCCGTCAGTCTCCAGGCTACAGCTAGTGAGAGAAGAGTCAGTGCCCTGATTTGATCGGACCAGCAACTTTGTGGTCTTCCTTGTGGTCGCTTTCTCTCTACTTTACCCAAAATTGTTCTGATTTCTTCAGGCTACGTGCCCAAAATACTTTATCACTCTTTGAGAGCACATCCATGAGAGTTTTACTTTGATATCAAGCTGGTCAATGATTGACTGGTTTGTTTTTCTTGTCATCCAGGGTAAACGCAGCATTCATCAATTAAAGCATCAAATTTAAACCTCTCCGATATTCGCATAGTCCAAGACTCGCAATCATAAAGGAATATGGAGAAAATAATGGTTTGTACCAGTCTCATCTTGGTCTTATTAAAGACATTTTGGTATTGCCATACCTTGGAGAGCTTTGTCATAGAAGTTTTAGCCATTTGGGTTGTGCGTCGAACTTCCCTCTCAGTTATCAGTGTTCCAAGATAAGCAAATTCATTCGCATCTTGCAAAACTGAGAGAAGGCCCATGTTTGTATGTTGGTTAGCTCTGTTTATTATTATTATTTTTTTGATTTTGATCTGTTAATCTTCAATTCAACCATTTTTTCCACTATCAAATTTTTCTTCAAAGAAAAGTTATTTGGTAATCCTTAAATTTTATATTAACACTCGCTCTACTGTGCTAAATTCATCCTTAGAGGAAGCTGGAGAGGCGTGTCAGATCAGAGCAGTGTGGCATTCCATTCTCTCTCCCTACCCCTTCGGGGAAATGGCGTGATAGTCAGTATGTTTGTTATCCAATACAAAATATAACTTATTGAACGCTAAGGCTGTGGAATTCCATAATAATATACTTAGGAAATGGAAAAACTTTAATTAATCCATATTTAATAAAAAATATTAAAAAAACACGACATGTTTCGGAGGATACCTCCATCTTCAGGTGAAAAAATATAATTAAAACTAAATAATTCAAATTAAATTTTGAATTTAATTGAAATTTGAATTATTGAATTTAAATTTAAATGCGTTTTTTATTAGTCTTTCTTGGTTCAGTTTTTATTATATGTTTACACCTGAAGATAGAGGTATCTTCCGAAATATGTCGTGTTTTTTTTAAATATTTTTTATTAAATAGTGAATTAAACAAAGCTATTCAATTTCCTGAGTATATTACAAAATAAAAGTAAACAAATCGGTTTAGCACATAAAAATATAAAATAATGTTTTATAGACTATAACAAAATATTTTTATAAATAACGGATTACTCATAACTGAGAATTGTACATATACATCGTAGAAGAAAAAAAATCGTAAAAAGATTGATTCCGTAGTATTATTATATTCCCATAATAAATAATCTCGCATTCTTTTGTTGTGAAACTTTATTGCAGAAACTAAATGTTCATAAAATGGATGTATCGTATATTATTACTAAATCATACAATTTTTTTAAGAACGTTATAAATTTATGGTTTAAAAAAAAGCAATAAAAATGACGCATCAGTATTAAAAACCGGCCATCAATTGACTTCTGTGCGTGGAATACGTTTTTTTTTCTGTCAAATTCACATCTCTCTGTGAGAAGTTTTACTATAACAATAAAAGAAAAAAACTAATCAGTGTTGTTGAAGATGATTCTTCTTCTGCTCTGGCGCTACAACCCTCGGTAGGTCGTAGCCTCATCCAAGAAACTTCTCCATCCCGTCCTGTCTCTGGCCGCCACCTCCCAGTCTTGCTGCTCCAGGACCCGACAGTCTATCCCGGCACCATCCAACCATCGCAGTCTCGGCCTGCCGACGCTTCTTCGCCCTACTGGATTGTCATACAACATTCTTTTGGAGAGCTCTAAATCCCCCATGCGGTGCAAGTGCGCAGTCTATGGTCAAATTTATAAATCTTTATAAATTTGACCCCGCTGACATCCTGGTATAGATTGAACAGATCTGTGTTGTATCTCCTTCTCCACATCTGACCATCCTTAATGGGTTCGGCGGAGGATCTTCCTTTCGAAGCAGTTCATCTTTATGTCATCACAGTGAAGATGATTATTATGAGCAAATTGAAGAACGTAGTAGAGCTGATAGGGGGGGAACGTCTTGGAAACGCCAATTTAGATTCTGGGCTGTGATGAGGAGAGTCGAGTTAGTTTTTCACATTACAGAAGTGTTGTCCAATGAAAGAAAGAAGAAAATGAAAACAATATTGTTGTTTTTTTTTACAAACAAACAATACTCAATTTTGATCCCATGAGTAGATTACTTATTATGGGACAAAGTAATGATATATAATACAATATATACATATACAATAATTATACAAAATTCAGAGTGCAGTAAAAAATATACTTAAAACTAAAACACCTAACTCATTATTTCTCATTATTTGATTATCTTTTTATCAATATAATGAGAGAAAGAAAATCTACTTTTGAGAGACGAAAAAATATATTATCAAAGTGAATAAAATTAATTTAAATCGCAATACCATAAAAAGCATATATTTTATGCATACATGATTGTGGAAGGCATAAAGTATCTTCTTCGTTGGAAGGTATAAAGTATGATAACACAAAATCGAATCCATGTTAAGAAAGTTAATTTCAATTATTACTTACACCACTGTTTATAATATCACTAATATTAAATTTCAATTCAATATATAGTATACATGTTGTCACATACGCATTCATACATATAGAACAATATTCGTACATACACAAACAGATCTATGCATATAAACACATATATCTCACACACATCAGATTTACATGAAAGATTAACCATTTTAACACGCATTAATTTAACATATTTTACTTGTACGAATATATACACGTGTTATATTGATATTTTTATAAGATTATCAATACACGACCAGACGGAAAGCAATATGCGGGAAGACCAAAAATGAGTTGGATAAATGTTGTGAAGGGGAACCTCAGGACAATTGGTGTTACAAACTTTAGAATTCGGGAGATGGACCGGGCTGACTTAGTAGCGCCATTGAAGATGACAATGAAGTATAAAATGTTATTTTGACATCATATGCTATTATCATAACAGAATCATTTAAAAAGATTGAAAGTATAATGTTTCACAATAACAGCAATGCATTACGCACCATTTTTTAAGGGCACTTGTTTAGACCAATCAAGTGGTGGTATGACAGTAAATCGAAGAAATTAAAACACGTCATTGAATTTGGCAAACGTGAAAGGCATTACAAGATGAGTCAAGCTTTAATGAAAATTCCTACAAATCTGCTTATTTTTGCAATCTACTATACAAAATGAATACATAATATATATCTTTTGTTTGGGTGGTCCAACCCACACAAGTCCGAGTAATTTATGAGATGATGTTACATCTGAGTCTTCAAACATCTGAAGATAAATATTAGGATAGCCATCCTAGCGAGTTTGCTGGCTTCGATCAATCAGGTAATTTTTAAAACAACATTCAAACGTTTTTTTATGAATGAAAATGAGACTCCATTATTTGACATTATAATACGAAAAATAAATAAGCAAACATCGTCTTCACATTTTGTGTATTCATATTATGTAATATTAAGTTATTTTATTAATGTGTACTTATGAGCAAGAACATATTCTTCTATTCGTATATGAACATATAAATTCAGTGGAAATATTACATATCAGTAAGTGATATCAATTTCATTTCATTTCATTTATTTTAATAAAAATCACAAATATTACAGACATATAATTTCAGATCGTTTGCAATTACATTATAAGAATTTAATAGAGAAGTATTATATAAAAATAAATTAAGCTGAAGAATTAGTAATAATCATAACATTGATATTGCATCCCTGAGGCATCTTACACTATCACGAAATATGTAGACCTCCGAGGCGACCCGATTAAGCACTAAGATTGCCCTACCCACAGGGCATAACCATTGGCGGGTTGGTTCTGCAGCGCGGCAAATAAAACATTTAGTGCTGTCTTTGACGAAGGTAATTATCAGGGACAAATAGACCTACATCACTCAGGACATCCGAGTTTTGTATACGGCCGCCAATCAGCTGAAAGAAGTAAACTCCCAAGTGGATATTCTTTATTCTATCCAATGATTGGAAGCTTAGCATACCTAGCAAGAATTATTTTCCCAGCAAGAATTCGCTTTCTTTACCTGAGGTAAAGAAAGCGCAAATTTTTTTTCTGCACTCGCTTCACCATCAGAGAATATCGGATCCCAGGCGGTGACCAAATAATAGAACTATGTTCGAGCCGACTTCTGACTGAACCGAACTATTACATCAAACTGTACTTTCATCTCCGCGAAAGCGAAAGATTTTATCTAATATATTACACATGGGACACTATAAAATCTTCCTTTCACCCAATGAATTATGTTCCTTATGTTCGTGTTGTTACTATAAGAAACATTGAATTTACAAGTTTAAGAGACATGATTTGAAACAATATTTTACATGTTGTCAAACATTCGAAAATTTAGAAATTCCGTTATCCATAATATATTTTATTCTGATTTATATGTCTTTAGACCGGTAAAAAAATCGGATGAAAAAAAACGAAATTTAATATGTTTGGGTTTCATATGAACCAATGAGGGCAAATAAGAGAAAAAATTAAAGCTTGTTTGAGCAGTTCTTAAATAGAAATGTGACTTCCAACAAATTTATTTAAATCCTTATATATTTTTTTGCAATTACGCGATTTTGTTGAACGATTACAAACTGTTAATTGTTATTTCAAACTACACGAAAGATTAAAGTTAAAATTACTTTATTTAAATTTAAATATTTTCTTAGGTTCGTTTGTGACAAATAAAAATAAATATAGTTATATAGTTCTAGTAAAAATGGAGGACATGTTCTAGCGCCAATTCTTCTTTACGGTAGAGCTTGTCTCTAATGCATTGCAGATACGAGTAATAGTACCGTTAATCAGTACTCAGTCGTGAATGGTTTTTCCGTATCGCGGAACAGATATTTTCACACACCCCCTTCCGAATGATTTAATTACATAAGATATTAGATGTAAAAATTGTGTGTCATAAAATTTAAAACTTTCACATAAATGGATGGTTAGGGCCGTGGGGGGACATACCAAGCTGGAAGGTATGTGTATCAGTAAATACCATGAAACGAGTGCGTAAATACCTGAGTGTGGCATATTAGACGTACTCGTATGTTGATGTGCCACAACTAACAGAGAGAGGGCGAATGGCGATTTTCGGCGCCACAAAACCGGTCACCTCCAGCTAAGGGAAGGAATACTCCTAAAGAAAAACCCTGCTCCTCCTTGTAAGGGGGTTGGGCGTTAGGCCAACAACCTAACCTCGTAAAACAACCAACGTTACGAACACTTCGAGAAATCCGTTTCTTGGAGGAGGCTGAGACCCACCTAGGGGTTGTAGCGCCGGAGAAAAAAATAAAATAAAATAGTCTTCTGATTGGCGAAATTGTTCGTTGAATCAATTTTTATAAATAATTTTTTACTCTTAATAGCCAATACAAAAATGATTTACACAATATTATTTTCTTCAAAAACCAATGCTTGAAATTAAGCTGAAAGATATTTTATGGTATTTCTGATTATTTTTTTAAAGACTAACTCCAAGGATTTGAATTTATTACAATCTTCAATGTGAGCAGAAAATAACTCATTATTATGAAAAAGGAATCTGGTCATGTTCAGGCTTGAATCCAAGTCCCCTGGATGAGTCCAAGCGAGGATCCAAGCGTTCTGTCCCCTACACCACCAATGTTTTTCTTAAATTTTAATATTGCATTATTTTTCATTTTTGATTAAATGTTTCAACAGGGAATAAAATCTATTTTATAGCGTCCAATCGGACTAATATTACCATAACACATTTATATTGAAAATTCAACATCAGCATCGGGCGAAAAACTTGTTTTCCACACGTACACTTTCTTAGGTTGTAAATTAAAATTTTGTAGTCCAAATATACATAAAAAAGTTAGATTCCACTATGGCGTCCGCTGATTTTTGCATGATTTTTATTTAAATAAGTCTATTTTTAAACTAATTGGTCGACACATACTAATATCTCTGCCGATAATATATGGATCTTCACTGTTTCTTAATAGTGGTATTTTTGGAATACTTACTCTTCAAAGTATGCGGTCGTCTGACCTTTATTTATTTTTAGACAAACAAAAACATGTTTTTTTCCTATACCTATATTACTTATAAAAAAAACTCATACATACTTTTACATTTTATTTTTGAAATTATCACACTTATCTTAAACAGCATTGGTCTCGTTTAAACAATCCTAGTTAACAGTTGAATATAGTTAATATTGATTTTATGAATTCGCATATTAGTGAATCGACGCTTAAGAAACTAGTGCTCTTGATTGTATAGAATATTATGCCTTCTAAAAATCGAAGAATTGCACTTTTACCTTGGTCTTTTTCTTTTTCTTCTCCGGTGCAACAACCCTTGATCGGTCTTAGCCTCCTCCGAGAAACGTCTCCTTCCCGTCCTGTGTCTGGCCGACACTTCTCAGTCGTGTTGCCCCAGGACCCGATAGTCTGCCACGGCACCATCCAACCATCGCATTATCTGCCTGCCGACGCTTCTTCGCCCTACTGTTTTGTCATACAACACTCTTTTGGGAAGCTCCTAATCCTCCATGCGGTGAAAGTGCCCTAGCAAGCGCAGTCTGTTAATCTTTTTAAACTTGACCACGCTGACGTCCTGGTATAGATTGTAGGGCTTTGTGTTGTATCTCCTTCTCCTTGTCTGACCATCCTTAATGGGTCCAAAGATTCTGCGGAGGATCTTCCTTTTGAAGCATTTCATCTTTATTTCGTAACGTTAAGTGAGTGTCCAAGTCTCCGAGGCATATGTTAGAACTGGTCTAATCAGCGTTTTATATAGCGCATTTCCTTTATTTATTATTAAAAAAAAATTAAAAAAACATTAAATAGTATTTAAAAATTTATGTTTTAAATTTGTATATATATATAATAAGTTTAATTAGTTGATTAAAAAAACAAATGAAATACCCGAAAATTTATCCATGGAGGTTTTTAAAATAATTAATAGGTAGCATAACTAATATTTGTTTAAAATTATCAATCAATATATTTGTTCATTTATTTTGTGAATTACTTTGAACATAATTCTAAGGATATTTTCAAATGTTTTGATAAAAATAAAAATCATAAATTATCCTACTGAAGACCTGTGAAAAAGAACCACCTGCTATATAAAGATGCATAAATGTCATTATTAGCCAAACCATTGTGCACATGTCCACTAACCTTTTCGAGTATTTATTGATATAATTATGTTAAAAAATGACTCATTAGTTATTGTCTGTATGTATAAATTTAAATACATTTTTAATAATCATTTAAAGCACGTGTAACTATGTGCATTATAGATTTTCGTTTTGTGCATTCGCATTGAAAATTTATAAGCTTAATAAATTAAAAAACATTTGAATAAATAGAACAACACTTTGTATTCCTTTTACTTTCGCCGTGACTTTGTGTTGTGGATTCAGAATCAAATTGTTGTAAAAATAGTTAGTGCAGTGATATTTACTCAAACACTTTATATTTTACACAATTCTTTATTTTTTTATTAGCAGAAATTATTCGGTTGTGACCCAACCTTCTTCGATGCACAATTTTTTTAATAAAAAATTGAAGTGTTGTGAAAATACAAAGTGTAATTCTATTTACTCAAATGAGAATCCACACAACAAAATATATTTAAAAAAAAAAAAAAACACTTTTAAATTATTGATTTTGCTTCGAATGTTTACTTATATTGCAGAGACGTTTCTTTAAAAAAGTTAATTTCGAGACATCTGCTATTTAATAGCTAACTCGTATGCTATTATATTAATAGTAAAACAATAAGAAATTTATGTTTACTCTGTATTTACATAAGATAATAAAATCCAACTTACCATTACGGGTAGGCTGAAATAATGGACTGTTTGATCTTTCTTGATGTACTTCTCTCGTTTCCTCAACATTCATTTATCGTGTCATGTACGCACGTTGAATTATCCAGGCTATAAGCTTGCTTCATTTTACCCTAGGTAGTACCCTGACCTCATCTAAGAACCCTGCTTCTTTTGCACCCGAGCTTGAAACAGGCAAATGCCAAAGTACCATTGGGCAGTAGACCACCTAAAATATGCCCAGACAGGTTAATATCTACATCCCAGGACAGGTCTCCGAGATTTAATAGGACACGGTCCTAAAGAATCCAGAAATAGTAGAAGAAGAAAATCAATCCATGTATTTTAAGTGCTTTAAATCTATAACGTAAATTAAACAAATAATTTAGGTATACCTTGGACAGGAGAGTGAAAATGTGAAATTTGATTTTTGGTCTACGTGTTACAAAAACGAAATCTGAAATATTACTTTTGTTCTACATCCAGACTCATTGTGTTGGCCATCCCCAAGAGAGACGACCTCCAGGCAGCCCACCGAAGAGATGGGATCAACAGCTAGGAATTGCCTTCGCAGAAAGCCAATCTCTCTTAAGAAACATACCACAACGTTTGCACCCGGGAGAAGTTGGATGATTTTGAAAATTTGGTTTGGTTCTTATGGTGCTCTCGTAAATTTGGAGATATTTCGTATTTAATTTAATTATTTTGGTCAATTTCATTATTGCCGTACTTTACAATAGTTAGTTGTGACACAAAATACGTTTGTACTGTTTAATTGTCAAAATTATAGAAGTTTTTTCGTTTTATAAAAAGAATTTTGACAGGTGTAAAATTTTTTTTTTTGTTCCAATGACAATTTGAATCAATTCTTTAATAATATTTTAAAGTTTTTGCTGGTGTTGGATTGTTTTAAGTGTCTAATTACAGTAAATAAATAAAAACGGTGGATACGTTGAAAATAAATTTAATAAACACAAAAATCCGGATCGTCTAGCTGACAACAAGTGCACCATCTAAAAGAACATTATGTGTTATTTTTAATTTGTTATTTTATTTTTATTTTATATCATTGTATTTTATATTAAACGTTTTAGATTTATTTTGTGGACGTTGGACGATCGAAGTGTGCGCGGGATATGTCTATTGGTGGCGATGAGGTTCGCATCACCCATCACGCCGCATCTCTCGCGGGGCGAAAAGAGAAGGATAGAGAGCCGCATCAGTTAAAGTGTGGTAGTCCATTCTTTCTGCCTACCCTTTCGGGGAGACGGCGTGATGGTTAGTTAGTTAGTTTGTCTTATGTTATTAGATATCATTTCATTAAATACGCTTAAAACAAAAATATCGTTGTAAAATTTCATCCTACACCTTCGTGCGTATTTTCTGACTATATTGATATTCAAATAGTTTTTCACAGCTATAAAAATAAATTAATACAAATGTGTGTAGAACAAATTGCCTTAACTTCTGTGTTGCCATCTAGAGACGTAGGCACCTACAGGTCTGCTAACATTTACCTTTAACCGTTTTTTTGTATCAAACAATAAATCCACGTTTTTTAGATATGCTCACAATTATCCACACGGCAGTCACCTAATAAATATTATCGCCATTTTACAATCCACTGTTGTAGGCGGTCCATTATTTTCATTTTGGACATAAATATAATATGGCCCTGAGCTTGAACTATTATTTGACCATGGATTTTAATGTCTCCTGAACAAAATCGGATTTTCGTTGATTTTTAGCGGCGTTTTTTTTACACCTTGGTTTTTCTAGACTCTCTAAGCATTTTTTTGTCACTAAAAGCCAAGCACTTCAAATGAAAGACGCTATATGATAAAATTGTTGATTTATGAATATGTGTATTGATGAGTCCTAACCGGTTCGATCCGGTAAACGTGAGCAGTTTGTCAATTTAATTTTGAGTTTGCAAACCGGTTGACGTGTCTAATGTATTAAAAGTACATAAATTCTGTAAATTCAACTTTTGCATGTCACTTTTGAGATCAAGTCGTATGCATGACTAAATATAAAGAATTCAGATTAAAAATACCAAAAAATAAAATTTATTTCTTCCTTAAATTATTTAACATTAAAAATCTTAGAAAATTATAAAAAATCATTTCCGTGCATTAGTAGATGGTTAAAGTTTTTGTTTTTTTAGAACTCCATTATATATTTATTAAAATATCAAACGCTATATGGGCATATGGACATATAGACATATGGACATACGGACATACGGACGCTTCGGACATATGGAGTGCATGGATGGAGAAATAATGTTTAAGAAAGTATACGTTAACTATGTAAATGGAGTACGGAGTCGAGGTAGACCGAGGAAAACATGGCATGACCAAATTAATCCAATTTTAAAGGTTGATCATGTAAGAAGCTGGAATAACCGACGGGCGTGTATGACTTGTTGTATGAATGTGGAGGAATCTAGATAGGTGTGTCAGGATTGAGTAGTGTGGCGGTCCATTTTCTCTGCCTTTTCCTGCGGGGAAACGGCGTGATGGTGTGTTGTGGTTGTTGCTATTGTTTAACAGGTTTTACGTCAATTTTATTTAAATAAAATTATAAATAATCGCCAAACTGTGTGTCTTTGTATGGATGATTATAAAAAAATTAAAGGTGGGGTGAATTTATCTTAAGCAATTTTTGGATTGGACCTATATGTTATTATTATAATAATTATAGAAGTGAAACCAAATAAATGAAGGCTTTTTTTTTTTTTAATTGTGAGATTTTAGTGATTAGTAAATGGAGTAAATGATTTTTAAATATAATTTCAGGGACTTTTGCGGCACGAAACACAATGAAATGCAGAAAAATCAATTTTCTAATATTTATTGAAATTTTATTCATTGTTATTTTCTGAATCTGATAAGTATTTATATCATTAGTCACTAAACTATCTTGAATGGTGACACAAATTCAATTTTTAAATATTATAATATGTCTCTTTGAAAACCTAATTGATTTTATATTACGCTTTGTCTATTTTTCTAAATTACCGCAGGTCAAAATGGTAATTAAAAAACAAAAATTATCTAATTATGAAACGGAATAATCTTGACCCCATTTCAAGAAACTATAGATTTGAATTAATTTCATATTTCTATTACGTACAAAAACAAAAAGTCTATTTACATTTGTAACTAAATCGGCACACGTCCATTCAAACAAGAAATTAATTTCGCATAAAACATCTTAACATCCCATTCTTTCTCTCTGATCTTCAAAAGCCAGGGTCATCACTTAAACACCTGTTTCTGGCCTGTCCGCCAGAGGTAAAACAAACATCGCGGAGCGGTGAGAGCTCCGGACCTTGAAGCCAGCGGCGTCTTCGTGTCTCAGCCCCACAGCCAAATGTCGAATACGAGTTTACCTATCATACTATACTTCTTTGTTTCCTAAGTATCATCATCATAATAAATGCGGATTAAATATTTTTATATATTTGAATTTTGAAACACTATCACAATTTATTTTTAGAAGATTGTCGCTACACCTGTTTTACTCGCCATCATTGGATATTACTCGTACGAACACAGTCTATAATAATTATTAAATAAAACGATGTTTTTTAAATACTTCCACTTTTTATTCTATGTTCTCCATACTTCGTGTTGTAGATGTTTTATATCTTTCTTTTTCTTTTTAGCGAAGCATGGAACTGGCAAAAGAAGGATGAAAGTAGAATAAATACAGTAGAAATGAGATCTCTTAGACGAATGTGTCGATACTCTGTGTATGATAGAGTGTCGAATAAAAATATAAGAAGTGAATGCGGTGCGAATGATTGTGTCATGTCAAAATAATGAAAGGATCATTAAGATGATTTGGACATATGGAAATAATGAATGAATAAAGAATGGTATAAAAATTATATGTTAACGATGTAAATGGAACCAGAAATAGAGGAAAACCGAGGAAAACCTGGCACGATCAAATAAATCAAATATTGAATATCGGCCATGTGACACGATGTATGAATGTTGAGGAAGCGAGCGAGATATGTCAGGAAAGAAAATTGTGGCAGTCCATTCTTTCTATCTACCCCTTTGGGCAGACGGCGTGATGGTTAGTTAGTTAATTAGTTTTTTCTTTTTTATATATTTTGTACACAACACTAACTTTAAAAAATAATAAAATTAAATATCAGACATGTTTCGAACAACTCGGTCCTTTCTCAGTGATATTATAAAGATATTTAATAAATAAAGAATGGCGTTGAAATTTTGCATGTAAATACGAATAGAAAAAATTTTTGGAAATAAAAAATAAAGAAAATATTATAAATAATCAAATGAATTTAACGTCAAGTCCAATCTTTGATTTATTTCCTTTGTTGTAAGTAATTACTTGAACCCCAATAAGAACTTAAAATTATTATTATAAATTTGAAGTTCATTCATTATATTCGTTATAACAAAAGCATAAACGTTCCAAATTGAATCTTTATAACATCTGTCAAAACTGATCATATTTGTAAACAATTTTACAATATTTTTAATATCTTTATAATATCACTGAGGAAGACCGGGCTGTCCGAAACATGTTTGATGTTTAATTTAATTTTTTTAAAGTTAATGTTGTATACAAAGTATATAAAAAAGAAAAAGAAATTTATTCTTCCACTTTTGTCTTAATTTCGATAACGACTGGTTTCGCTAGACTGGTGACACTATTGTAAACTGAGTCCTTTATATACATTCAAATCAGTGGTTGTGAACATGATTGTATACAAAATTTATCTTAAAATATAATTTTTTAAAGTGAATTTAAATATTGGTATTAAATTTATTACTAATTTAAATATTGAAAATAAAGTTACATTGTATTGAATTATTATTAAAAATGAATTTACATCAAAAGGTTTTAGTAAAATCATTTGACATTTAATAATATCTTTGCATTTTTATTCTTCTTCTTCTTCTTAGTTTACGTCGTATGAACTAATTATGACGGTGAGTTGTCCTGGGACTTTGAGGTCCAGCCATCTCTCCATCTCTTCGACGGCCTTCCCGGTAATATCTTGTTGCTAGGGTTTTCTTCATTAACATATTTTTCAATTCATGTATTCTCCATGGGGTCCACATGATATCTCCAAACAACACTCCATGAAAAACTAAATGTGTGTTCAAAAATCTTGAAAAGTACAAGTTCATTCATTCATTCATTTTGTTTGGGTTTGTGAAAAGTACAAAAAAGAGTGGATTCACTTTTGAATCTTCTATAAATAATGAGTATAAAAATATATCCGAGTGATAAATATACTCGTATATGAATACGAGTATAAAAAATAATGTTTGTCTGTGTGTCTCTGATTTTATCGAAAATTACTAAACGGATTTCGCTGAAAATTTCACAGTTTGTTTTTATTTGTTCCAGGAAGGTTTTGAAAATAGTTTGAATGAAATCAAATCATCTCCTTTTTTTTGGAAAAAAACGATTTCTTTGAAATTTTGTTACAATATTTACCAATTTGAATTTTTGACACATAGTTGCATTAGAATACGCGCGTGTTTTTATATCATCTTCTTTTTCTTCTTATTATTATTATTTTGGAAAACCCGATTATTTGAAATTTTGTAATTTACCGATTGCTTTGAAATTTTGACACAGCGTTGCATTCGAATACACGCGTTTTTTTATACACTCTTCTTCTTCAGTAAAAGCGCCATCTGTTAAACAACAATGTAACAGCAACATAATCGACGATCATCGCGGATTTGTCAAATCAATTTTAATGTTTTATATATACTGGTATTTATATACAATATATAAATAAAAATGTAAATGTTCGTGTTCAAAATCTAAAATCTCCGAAATTTATGTACCGATTACTTTGAAATTTTGATACTACGTTGCATTCGTTTTTATTTTATTGATAGGTATCGTTTTCAGGAGTTCCAGTCCGGAAGTTATTCACCTTTTGGAAATTCTTTCTTGGGTGTTTAGGTTGGATATTGTTGGATGGAGAAAGGAGTATTTCTTGGGGGATTTGGTGGGTTGGTTCCGACATTTGGACCTGACTACCCAGGTAGGTAAGACTGAAGGAGTGATCTTGAACAGGGGCCAAGGTCTTGAGTGGAGACCGATGGATGATTGCAAGGTCAAGGGTGGGGGCCGATCGAACCTAGGTACAGAACCGAATCGGACGACAGTAGCCTTGGGTGTGGGCTGGTGGTTTCGGATGGAGAACATTGATTCGTCATCTTTGACCATTTTAAATTTAAAAATGAGCCTCAGCAGCACGTGGCTGGGTACAACTAGTGTTTTATAAAAAAATATTCAAAAGTGAATCCACAATACAAAGTGATAGCGAATATGGAAGAAATTTTACGGTCATAGCTCTTGCCACTCTGTCACGAATGTCATCTATTTTAAAATTTCCAAATTACTGTAGAACCTGTTAATCCTTTATTACTCGTATATATGTAACCCCCAAAGTCAAATGTTACCCAGGTTTTATTGTTTTAGCGCCATCGAAGCTCGATTGTATTTTCGATAAAGCTTTTTTACATCTAAAGTGTTGATGTGTATTTATTAAGTTTTAACCAACCTTTGAATACATAGATAAACGTTAGTCTCACAGTCAGATTATTATATATGTATATCCTATTAAAATATTTTATATTATTAGTATCCGGTATTCAAAACAAAGAGATTAATGAGTTCGTTAAGATAATAAATCTAAAATCATCGTGGGAGGGCATTTTTGGGTTGTAATACGGTTTTATTACAGTAGTAAAGATATGGTTGATCAACACACAACGAAAATTTAAGTTAATTCTACAATAGGCATAGTATCATCTTATCTCATTTCCAGAAAATTTTCTTTCGCCTTTAATTACTAATAAGGATATTAAATATAATAAATGAATGGTTTAATATACGATAACATGTAATTTTGTTTAGAATTGTATTTGGCAATTGAGTGAGAGTTGAAAAAATGCACACAGAAAAATATCAAAAATTAATTTGATGTTGAACAAATTCATTTGTATGTTACACTTTATTGAGATTCCAAAAGTTATGAAAAATAAGGAAAAAATATAATGTGTATTATTCAATTTTGATATTCTGGGAATTTCCACATTTATATCAGTAAAATGATTGGAAATACTGAGTTCGTAGATTTTTCCTTTCATATTAAAATAAATTAACATGGAATTCTAATACAAGAATAAAAATATATTTATTATATAGCCGGTTTTTGGCACAAGTGCAACTACCCGCGGCTTATTACTAAAGAAGAAAGATATTTTGCAATATTTCAGTTAATTAAAGTATCTTGGAGAAAAAACTAATTTTTGATTATGTTAATAATAATAATAATAAATAATTCCCTTTTGCGTTTATTTTTATCGACATGTTTTGAAGATTATACAACGTTTTTACAATTTTTTAATTTTTATTTATTTTTTATTTATTTTACATGTTTTATTTTACAATTTGCCAAAAGAGTTTATGGACTGTAGTTGTCACACTAGGCATGGCCTGTATCGTGACCACTACATAAAATATGATGTTAGTAGCATTGTTAGTAAAATGGTAGTTTGTTAGTAAAATGGCTTGTTAGTAATCTTATGCTAACATTGGTAATCACAATATGAAGTTATAATTAAAATTACTAAATCTAAAAGAAAAAAGTGTTTTCTACGTCTAACGATGACCCCTTTATAAATTTGGTTAGAGCACGTTTAAAGTTCTTAGTGTCGTTAATTGATTTAAGATTCTCAGGAAGACGATTGAAAATATAGGGCGCGCGGAATGGAAATTGCTTTTGGGCTAGAGCTGAGCGACAGCGAGGAACTTTGAAATTATGATGAGAGGAATATCTTGTGGGACGGTTCTGGTGTGATCTTGAATTCGAAATTTTAAATTTGGAGAATATGGCTAGTATTTTGATGAAAAGATGTCGAATACTAAGAATTTGATATTCTTTGAACAACATGATATTCTTTGAACCAATTAAAACAATTTTTTCGTTTTCATTTTTGAGTTGATATTTCTTTACATGTTTTGAAATTTTAAATCCTTCTAAACATGTTTAGAAATATAAACTCAATAGTGAAAAAATAAATTTTATTAAAAATTAAAAGAGTTCTATAGTATCAACGCCTTAAGTTTATCAAAAATTAACAATTAATTTATATTGTTTATTGAGTTTTATATTTTATATAGAACATTAAGTTTTATATTTTATGTCAGCGAGCTGGTGAAACCGGTTGGAACTAATAGAACAAATAGCATAAATCTAATTTAATTAAAATAATTTTCTTTATTTTTCCTTTTTTATCATTTTTAATGTACATAAACGTTAAGTGTACTTGATATATTTATAGTTTTATATGTATTTGATAACTCTTAGGTATATGATAGTATTTTTAATTACGCAATTTTTAAATAAAAAACCTTATTCCACCCTTCTAAAATTTAGGTCTTGAATTTGTAAAATAAATTGAAAAATCATACTCACACCATTAATTTTATCATTATTCCATTTATTTTAGATAAACTTAAGGCGTTCACACTGTGGAATTCCGTAATGACGATTTTTTATGCAATAAAACACTGTTTTTTACACTTATGAGTTTATTTTTCTTCTTCTTAACATGTAAGCCTGTCAAGAAAAATAAACTCATTAGTGGAAAAAACATTGTTTTAATTCATAAAAAATTCGTCATTATCCAATAATTTAAATAAAAATTAAATATTTTTGGCTTATTTTCCACTTAAGTTTATAGATATAAGAACGAAATATTAATTTGTATTATGAATGCATATTTTACGATGTTTTTATTTCTCGAGCGTTTTAAGAGAAAACCTCATAAAAGTACGCAAGCCAGATTAACACCGCTATTTGCATTCAAGTCTAGTGTATATCTAATGAGTGGAGCAGGTGACATGTGTTACGTCACCCTAATGCTGTTTTAACATAATGTGCGTTTCTTCGGTGGATGTGAAAACTATTGACTTCGAAAATCGCATGATTTACGGTAAACTTAATGGATTTTACACATTTTTTGCGACTTTATGTAAATGTCGTTTAAATAAGATATATTGACTGTGATTCGTTGGAAAGGCAAATTTAATTCCAGATGCTGGTAATTTATTACTAGATTTAATCAGAAATTAAGATTTAAAGCAACTTGTTTACAAAACGTATCATTTAAAAAGTTTTATTTTACATTCTCCTTATATCTATTTTTTTTCTTTTTATATATAATACTTATCTTCTGACTATGTGTAACCACAAAAAATTCAAATAAAATAATGTTTCAATGGTCTAATAATAATTAGTTGTTTATTTGTAATTAACAGGTATTCAAATAGTTCATATAAATTTAAATGTCTATTTTAGAGTTCTTTAACTAACTAACTAACCATGACGCTGTCTCCCCGAAGCGGTAGACAGAAAGAATGGACTGCCACACTTTCACCGATGCGGGATTCCATCCTTATCTTTTCGCCTCCGCGGGAGACGCAGTGTGATAGGTTGCGAACCTCATTGCCAACAATAGGCAACTCCCGCGCACACTTCGATCGTCCAACGTCCACAAAATAAATCTAAAACATATAATATAAAACACAATAATATGGAATAGAATAAAATAACAAATTAAAAATACAAGTAATATAACACTTAGATGGTGCACTTGTTGTCAGCTAGACGATCCGGACTTTTGTGTTTATTTAATTTATATTCCACGTATCCACCATACTTTTAAATAACTAAGATTTAAAGTTCCTTATCGAAGTTTTATTTTATTTAATGGGAATTTTTATAGAAAACAGACATTTTCATTTGTATTATTTATTTCATATGCAGTTTTACATCATTGTTCAAAAAACAATAAACAAGCATTCTCTTAAATAAATATAAGTAAACAAACAAAATTATTTAAAAAAAATTTAGTTGGTGTTACTGCATCACCAAACAAATACAAATAAAATTAAATAATTAATCTTAATTCAAACTAACGTTTTATATAAGTTTTTTTTATATATATTTTACTAGAATTAATTAATTCGCTTTGCATATATTGTGATTATAACTTTAAAATGCTTTAGAAATACGAAACTTGCCATTCCCGAAAATCATTATACAACTTTTAGAAAACTTCTAATTATTTTATATAGAGTTTTACACCACTATTAATAAATAAATAAAATTAATCAATAAGACGATAAGGACACAGAAAAGTAAATAATCTTGCTAGTGTATAAATACAATGTACTCATAGCAACCATAAACGCTGAAACCATAGCCATGACCAAATCAATCATACTTCAAAAATAGGGATAAAATAATTGTAAAAATCGACGTGCGTACATGATACGCTATATGATTATATAGATTTAATAAACAGCTAGAATAAATTGATTCGAAACCAATTTTCGACAGGCCGGTTTATTACCTAAACACAGACATCGTAAAATCAATAGCCAGATATATTTCGCTCATCGATTCGGTTGGTATTAATATTCCACACACCGGCGAAGGATGTCCCATCTAGCTCCATCCAGATTATTCAATTGACTTTGCTTTGACATTGGATAACAGGAAATTAAAAATTTCGCCTCGACCGAAGTAACCCCATCTTGAATAATAACTCATACACGGTGAATGCGCAATGAGCCAGCGCTGCGGTTCGGTTGAAGTATTTTTTGTGTATAGTAAAGTTACATCTTTTTTACACAAATAACTGACGATATATTGAATTTACTCACGTGATTATTAAAATGTTAATGAAATTAAATTTACTCACGTGATTATAAAAATGATAATTAAAATTTCCATTTTAGTGACTTATACACGACATATTTTAGAGTAATCAGGATTGAGAAAAATATTAAAATAATATTTCAAAAATATCAGAAAATATTGTGATTATAACTTTAAGTTTATGAAATATTCCTTTATAATAATATGTGTCAACAAATAATTCCACTTGATTTTCTGGCTTCGATTGGTTTTGATAACTTATAAAATCAAGTGGAATTATTCTAAATATTCATTATAAAGATTTTTTTACTAAAAAATGTGCATTTTCATTGAACAGTGTTTATTTCTTTGTAAACAGCACTTTGCGCTTCATCCGCGTAGTCAATTATTGTAAATATAAAATAATTATTTAAGCAAATTTTTCACGAATGTGGTCAGTTTTGATAGATATTTAATAAAAAAAGTGTTGTTAACAAGGAAATAAACATTGTTCAAAGAATCGCAATTAAATTTATAGTGAATATTGAAGAAAATATATTTTCATTATTTACAACGAACTTCTACCAAGAAATTTCAATTAACAAAATTAATCTAATTTAAAATATATTCACACGGCCAGATTAAAATTTTAAGATAAAAAAATATCTACCTACAGTGAAATATTTTTGAAGGCTGACGCGCTCGAACTGTGTAATAGTAGTGAGAAATTTTTCTCTTTTAAAATTACATTTAATTTAAATAATATCTCTACATCATATAACAGAAAATCATATGACAACATTCAGTCCCTAGGTTTTTAAACTAATCGATGATGTGTATATGGAAATAAGTAATTTAAGTAAATATTAATATGTTTTATGGTAACTTTACTAGGTTTTCGCTTATATTATAATTAAAAAAATAATAGGCCAACAAACTCCAGTACTCCAACCTCCAATAGAAGAAGAACAACAAGAAGACGAATAATATGCTAGTTTGAAAGGGCCGTTTTCTTGATACATTCACCTCAAGGACGCATTGAGGCGTGATTTACTATAAATGTAAAAAAGTTAAAATCTTAAACGAATGCTGCGTTTGATATTCGCGATCGGTTAGAAAATAATATTATAAAACAAATATGCAAAAAGCGTTACTGTAATTTTTAATTGTATCTCAATAGAGACGAAGAAACAAACTGGAAACTGAATATGGATGATCAAGGTGTTTACAGGACTTATGACCTGTCATTGGTTGGGTTAAGCGCACGCTTTATGTAATTACAACATTCCCCATTCCACCATTGTTATTATGATCATGTATGATACATTTTTGGAAGTTGTATATATACTCCAAATCCATACATATCTTCACGTGGCAGTTCCAGTTAGCCATCTATGTAGATTTGATTGTACTAATTAATTTTTTAAGATTAATCTATACAATCCATCCACTAACGCCATCTATGAAGAATGATTGTTTAGCATTTAGCAAACTACTTTATTAACACAATGCGAAGCATATTATTTGTTATTTCTATGTTTATAAATAAAATAAATCAAATATGGAATGTCGGCCACGTGAGGAGTCGGAGGAATCGTCATACGTGCATGACACGTTGTATGAATGATAAGGAATCGAGAAAAATATGTTAGGATAGAACAGCGTGGCGGTCTATTCATTCTGTCCTACTCTATGGGGAGATGGCATGATGGTTAGTTAGTTAGGGTGATAAAAACCTCAACGGGTTGGGTTGGTCTATCATGAATCTGTTCGTGATGAAGAAAGCCGATGACGCAATTACGTCTGATAACAGTGTTCTTCCGATGATGAATGTATTAAAACTTCGAAATAGTTTTAAAGAATAAATATGAATAGAATGTTATTAATAACCAAATTCCAGCTTTTTACCCCTTAATATATATTATAGTACATTAAAAACTTTTCCCTTACACACTCTGCCAAAAAAATATAAATGTAATCTTATTGTTAATCGTCTTTAAATTATTATGATTCATCGTTTTTTACTCTATATTATGTGTGATTGTTCCTTCTAATTACTGTTTTTATTAATCGTCTTCTTCTTATTCTTCCTTGTTGTAGACCTATGTGATCTGTTCTCTCGAGTGTTGCTCCTCCTGTAAGGTAGACTCCCAGCTGTCCTTCCATCTTTTAGGAGGTAATATAGGGGAGTCTGGTGGTGTTCATTCTTTGAACATGACCGTACCAGTCCCTTTTTCGCTGTCTGCTCCATCTTATAATATCCTCAACCTCACATATCTCTCTTATTCTGGTGTTCCTCACGCGATCTCTCGGTGTCTTTTATTATTATAAGTATTATTTAGTATGATTATTATTACTATTATTTATTTTCCACCTTTTATATGTTCTCCTATAAATAGTCACTAACCGTTCTTTGAATTAAAATAATTAGGTACTTAACTTAACTCCAGCAAGAACTTCAAAATTATATCAAAAAGATTTTTCAAATTGGCATAGGAACAAATACACATAAAGGTTCGAAAAATCACGAAAATTTGACATTTTATATATTATTGTAACACCTGATGCTGTCAACATAAGTTGAAGAAACAGCTAAAAAGCATAATACAAAGTTTTTTTTATTCAACAGTTTATAAAAATAAAATTCAAATCTGAGTAAAAACCGCTAAAAAATATATTGTATAATGTTGTACATTTATAAGATAGCAAATACATGTTTATGTCCTAAGCATAGTTTATTTACAAATTGGGACGGGGGTAGATTGGTACAGTGGTATAATATATCAGTATTAGGATTATGAATACATGTAGATAATGCGAGGATAAGAACGTATTACTTTGTTAGGACTACATATGAGGCGTATAGAAACAAAAACGGCAATGTCAGCATCATAATTTTTTTTATAATCACAAACGTTTTAATTTAAGCCTGTTTAAGGTTATACGATGCAACAATTTTGGAATATTATGGAACATAGCGTGCTTCTATAATTTGAGTAAATTTTATTTATACCCGTGGTTTATTTTCAAAGAAATCTGCTATTTTATAATTGACATTGCCGTTTTTGTTACAAATGTTCTGACACTGCCGGTTTTGTTTTGAATGCAGCATGATATTGCCATGTTTGTTATCAACACCATTTCATACGAACGATATTTGTATGGGACACCATCTTGAAAATTGCCAATTCTCGCATTCTGATTGGTTCATTTTGTAACTGCCGCTTTTGTTCTGAAATTTTGTTGACACTACCGGGTTTGTTTCAAATCTGATTTTAAAATGTATGTTTTAACGGTGGATTTGTTTCAAACCAAACATACACTCCGATTGTAATCATTTTTCTTTATCAAACTAAATATTTGACTCATTTTCGTATTTTGCTCTTGACATTGTCGTAAAATTTAAATAAATAGTAGTTTACATGTGGAAGTGCGGGACACAGAAGGAAATACAAAGTAGAGTAAAGTAGAGTAAAATACAAAGTGTACGAGCGAGGCTGACGAAAGGGTGCCAGGTGCTATAACAGCCTCGGGTATGTGGTGGGAACCCTTCTGTGTTCCTCTTTTTCTTGACATTGCCGTCTTTGTTTCTATACGCCTCATATTATATTAAAAAAGGTAGATTATATAATGTAAGAGATCAAGCCCTCGATGCAACAGGATAAAGCACAAACCAGATAATAGTAAATAACACTTATCTAACAAATCTCACACGGACACAATATGCAATTGTAAATTATAAGAAATAATTTAACCGGTGTATTCAGAAAGCCCTGAAAGCGAATAAATTCCAAGATTTCCGCTGCGCCGAATGCATTTAGATCGCCACAAATAATGAGACTCCCGTCACGGGTGAGATTGCATCTGCGGAGCGGGCAGAATGGCAAGCGGCTCCGTATGGGACCCATTCGCCTGCTACAAGATCTGTCATTGGGCATGGTGAATCGAAATTTACTTTTTCTTCTATATTCGCCATAACTTTGTGCAGCAGATTCATTGAACAATGTTTCTAAAACTTTGTAAACATCACGAACTTTAAAAAAATAATTTTGTTATTTGAAATTTCATGGTAGCAATTCAATGTAAATATAAAAATCTTATTAAAATGTCTTCTTCTACTTCTTCTTTTAATAGATCTGACGATCTGTGACACAGATCTCATGTCTCGTTGGATGATGAGGTTCAGCTGTCCTTCCATCTCTTAGGCGGTCTTCCAGGTAGGCTGTGTCCGGAGGGGATTTCATAAGCGGCTGTATATGCAAGTCTGTCACCATCCATTCGGGCTACATGGACCCTCCAGTATCTTCTTCTGGATCTACTCCACTGAACGATATCCTCGATTTCGCAAGTTTTTCTTATGTCTGCGTTGCGGGCATAATATCGGAGAGTTTTTTCAGTAATTGATCTTAGGACTTTCACCTCCGATGTTCTTAGTAGTTCCTTGATTCGCACAGTGTCGGCCCGCGTCTCTACAGCGTACGTCATGATAGGTCGCACGCACGTTTTATAATACTGATCTTGCTATCGATACGCATATGCTTGTTCTTCTAGACCAGATTCTTCAGACATCTTGACACGGCAGAGGCCGCACTCTACTCCCAAATATCTGAAACTAATAACTTACTACACAGGTATATAAAAATGCATATTAAGTTAAAATCCACTATTGTTTATAGCTTCGACCGGTTTCGTCAGCTCACTACCATCTTCTGGTGGTTCAATGGAGGATGGTAGCGAGCTACCGAAATCTGTTGTTGACACAAATATTAGTGATTTTTTCAAGTAAATATACACTTAAAAAAGTTTTTTTTTTTCATTATAAGCACGAACATTATTTAAATAAATAAAATTAAAATACACACATGTTTCGGACACAGGAGCTCTTCTTTTTTGTATATACAATATAAACTATTAACAAAAACGTGGTCATTTTTTTATAAATTAATATCTGTCAAAACTGACATAAACTTGTATCGTGCCACGATCCGTTGTCCCAAAATACCTTTTTTATGTTATGTATTTGTAGGAATAGGAATGATAAATATTTGCTATTTTTTATTATTTATTCAACCGTTGGCAGTCACATATGACTGCCACGGCGTGATAGGTGTTAATGATAAATTAGTTAAAATATTTATATTGTATAATATAAAAATAAATAAATAAAAAACACTGATGAAGGGTTTCTGTGTCCGAAACGTGTTTTTTTAATGAAGTTCGCGATGTTTACAAAGTTTAAAAAACATTGCTCTAAATTGACTTCTCCACCGGCTGTGCGTGGTGCGCGTACTGACGGCGGGGTTGGAGGTCAGGAAACTGGTTCCGCTACCCACGGGTCCCAGTTCGATGCCAACTAGTCTGGTCGGGCTTTACTCGTTTAAATGCCGAATTCGACACCTCGGAGCAACTGAAACGCTTTATGAATTATTCATGTTTCCCGGAAACTTAAGTACGACACCAACTTTCCTTAAATTGTTGTGTATTATTCCAAGTATCATTTTTTATAATTATAAGTAATAATGAAATAAAACGTTTAACTGTTAAATTTGCATTTGACACTCTATTACATACAGATTTGTCTCACATTCGGCTACACAAAGAATATTTTAAAATATAAATGTGAAAGTATTCCTTAATATAAAAATCATAAACCATAATTAAATTCAAAAAATATTGGTAATTCTAGTACCCATATGTTTATCCCATAGTACAAAAATGACAAAATATGTATTTTTGGTACATTTGCAGGTTGATTGTAATATTACCAAGGGCATTTTATTATCCCACAGGTATAGAAATATTTGGTTAAAAGCATATAAAATATACACTGTAGAATTAAGGGCGGATCATTACAAAGGTGCCAAATATCAAAAAGTCAAAAATGAGTTTTTTTTTACTAGTTGGTGTTAAAAATAAATGCAAATATCTATGCAATGACACAAACTGATTGAATAATATAGTATAGTTCAAATTTCACAATTAAGATTATGCTGCCACCGTTGCTACATAACACATATTACAAAAAATAAGATTTTTTTCTTTGTTTTATGTGTAAACCACTGTACCTTTGTTATAACCAGCTTTCAATTGTTGCCGAACTTCGAAGAGATTTCGATTGCCGAATTTCATTGCCGAATTTCGAAGAAATTTTTTTTATTTTCATTATTTACAATGAACTTCTACCAAGAAATTTCAATCAACAACATAAATAATTCGAAGAGATTATCTGAGTATTTATCTCAAAGGCGACAAATATTTCAGCAACAGTGTAACTGAGTCTTTAATGAAAATGTTTTATAATAATATAATTTCTTGAAAACAAGCTTTTAAAGAGCATTTAAAAAGTTTTTGTATCTTACAATACGTGTCATTCATAAAAATCTTAAGTAAGCCTTAAAACCAATTAAATATTACAGAGTACTATAAATTGATAAACTGTGTGCTTACACGTTACAGTCAAATTATTGCATCGGAAGAGTAATACGACGACCAACGTGGCAGAGTGGTAGGAGCTCTGACTGCCATACCGACGGCCCCGGGTTCGATATCATATGTCATGAGAATCAATATATCAGCCAATGTGAGCAGAAATAAGTGTATAAGAAAGGAGCGGGCGGAATTTAGAGTTTAACTCAATTTTTTTTAATTAAAAGTCAAGCGTTTTGTTCTCTCGACAATCATATGAAATATTTAATTCCGTTACCTCCGTTAATTAATGTTCTAGACACAACTAATAAAAGAAAAAACTTAAACAGTTTATTTGAGTTTTATCTGAGTTTTCAGAATCTTCTGATATGCTCTAAGAATATAAATATTGGTATTTCATCTGGTATAGAATTCACGTGACAATAAAATGACGATAGATCAGCTACATATCACATGTCATGAGAATCAATATAGTTACTAAAAAACAAATTGTATACAGTAATTGGGTTCTAACGACCTATTGCGTATAAAAATAATGCTATGCTAAAAAGTGACATCTATTATCGTAAAACATTGTATTATTATATTATCTTGCAGTTTATTAAAAGACATGTCTTTCAAAAAGTCTTGACCACAATTGTCTCAAATCTTCTTTCCGTGTCCTGTCAGGTCTCTTGAGTAGGCCTCCCTGTCCTGGGCAGCTCGGAACAGCTCCCCCACGGTCCTCAGCCCCGTCCTCTCTCGGATGTTCCTCAGCCAAGAAACCCGTCTTCTCCCAACACCTCGTCGACCCTCAATCTTACCCTCCAAGATCAGATGTAACAGTGCGTACTTTTCGCCTCTCAGAACATGGCCCAAGTAGGACACCTTACAGACTTTGATGTTGCTCAGCAACTCTCTGTCAACTCTGGCTATATGGAGAACGTTTGTGTCGCTGACCATGTCAGTCCAGGAAATGCGTAACATCCTTCGGTGTATCCACAACTCAAAAATATTGACTTTAAGGGTCCATGACTCCACCCCGTATAACAGCACTGACCAAACATAGCATCTGACCATTCTCAATTTGTATTTGTCTCAAATATTTTATTATATATAAAATGAATGTGATGATGAAAATAATAAAGTTGACTGCATTGCTTTTAATCCTATTTTCTTATAAATATATGCTACTTTTGCAAGATTTAATAGAGGAGATGATTGGAAGACAATCATCTGCTCTTGGGACTACTGGAGATGACCCCGACCCTTCTAGAAAACAGACGTTTTCATTCGTATTAATTATTATTGAGTTTCACATCATTGGTCAAGAAACAATAAACATGAAAAATGCTTCAAAAATTCGCATATTCAACGGAAATTGCTTTACTAGATTTATTCGTATTTTAAAATCAATATTCAATACAGAGGTTATCGAATAATTTAATACTTTCGGATGTCCTGTTAATGTCGTTACAGCGAATTCAAGACTTCCTCTGGTCCAAATATTATGAATAATATTTCGTTGTTTGGCCTTAGCCTTCTTTCCCATCGTTTATTAATTTGTGACATTATGTAAATTGTAAACGCAAAAAAAAAATCATTAAAATTATAAAATGCCAAAAGTTAAGCATTTAGCTTCCGACGAACTTTTTTATTTGTAAGTATCAAATTACAAACATATACAAAATATTCTCAGTAGTTTTATAGTCAAGTTTTGCCGGTAGAAGATGGTGGATAGTTAAATTGTTTTTTCTTATTAAATTTTCTTTTAATTTATTTAAATGTATGTTAAAAAAATATAATCGATAAAATATAATCAGGCAGCGATAAAACAATACATATATTTTTTTTCTTTGTATATTGTGCTCCATACAAGAAAAAAGAGAGTATTTTAAAGATTAATACTTTATTTATTTTGTTATTCTTGTTTGTGTTATATTGCCGACCGGTTTCTCAGACCAATGGCATCGTCTGTCTTGAACATACATACTATGTATGTATATTGTTATTGGACGATAATATGTAAGCTTTCGTTTTCCAAAATTCTTTATTATATTTCATGGGTGTGATAATAATAAGATAATATAAATACAATTTTCAAATTTATATATTTTTAAATCAGGTGGATGTCAGTTATTGTGTTCAGTTTTTCTGTACACGAAAAATAATTTTATAAAATACTAAACTGTTAAATTATAAAACGCTGTTTATGGCATCCTAATTTTTAATTTTTCGCGACAGCTGTTTCGTCAAAATATGTTGACATCATTAGGTGTAACAAACAGCGCTTAATAATTTAACAGTTTATAATTTATTAAAGTATCATAGTGTTTCGGCCAAAACAATAGACTTTTTAAAAATACTAAGATAAAATTTGAATACCCTATGAAAATTTATGTATTTTTAAAACACTATTTTCTATTTTTTATTCGTTCGGTATAAGTTTGTGAAAAGTGCAAAAAAGTGTTGTGAAATTACAATGTTTTTAAAAAGTTATTTAAATGTGAATCCACAACACAAAATTATAGCGAATATGAGGAATACCTCAAATATATGACAAGAAAAATATAAGTTAAATTGTACATTCTTCCTACAGCTTAAATAAGTCTTAATAATATATTGTATATTAACGAGTATTTCGCATGCAAGAGTACAGCTGTTCTATCTCTTTGAATGTCTGTTAAATAAATGGAAAGAAACTCAATTTTAGACTAGTAATAAGGTTGTATTTTCAAAATTTACTATTGCCAATACGTTAATGATGTGAATGGTGTATAGAGTCGTGAAGACCAAGAACCAAATTAATCTAATTTTAACGGTCGGTCAGGTTAGAAATCGGAAGCTAGAGAGGTGTTTCAGGATCGAGAAGTGTAATGGTCCATTCTCTCTGCCTACCGTGTTGGTGTCAATACAATATTATTCAGATCTGGCATATTTTTTTCAAATCGTATTTCACTTGCGAAGAAATAGGTCTGTGTTATGTTTCGACTGTCTTCGATTCCGTCAAGATAACAAATAGGAAAATTAGTGGAAACCGGTTTGTTTGGGCAACTTTGATTTTATAGCACAAAGAATACTTATGAATGAATCAAGTCAATTTTAATACTACCAAAAATCGTTGCCTACATTAAATATATTCGCATTCGAAATATAAATTACCTACTTACCCGAGGCGGAATGCAGACTTGATGATTTCTGAGCGACATCTTTTGAAACTCATACACACCACGAAATTAAAATTAAATTAAAATTTTAAATCTATGCAAAGTGTTCTATTATATACCACTAGAATTAGTTAATACTTTTTTCATTCATATACCCAACCCATTAAAGTTGTATGTAAGCATTAAATGTGCGTGGGTTTTATAATATCTATTTGAAGTTTTTAAGTAAACCAGAAGGTCTGCTGTTTGAAATGTTAACCTAATTAAAAACTGGTTAAGATTTGAAAAACAATATCAATATTACCGCAACTAGTTTTTATTACATAGAATTTCAAAGAAGGATGGCGAGTGGGAAACCAATCGAAGTAAGATCATTTTGAATTTATTCTAAAGTTCTATGTTCACCGTACTTTGTGCTGTAGATGATTTATTTGTCTTTTTCTTTTTTATATACTTTTTTTACAAAACTAACATTTAAAAAAAATTATATTAGACATGTTTCGGACAATCCGGTCCTTCCTCAGTGATATTATGAATTAAAACATCTGTCAAAACTGATCATATTTGTAAATAATTTTATAATATTTTTAATATCTTTATAATATCACTAAGGAGGGACCGGGTGGTCCAAAACATGTCTGATATTCAATTTAAAAAAAAATTTAGTTAGTGTTGTAAACAAAGTATATAAAAAAGAAAAAGGCTAACTATTCTTAAGTGTTCATTATTCCGAATATAAATAATATAACCAGTATGTTACTTCATACAATAGAATAAGGAATCATAACATTTTATCATTTATATATTATATGCATATTCGTATCTTTATCATGGTCCTAACTCTAGGCAATCTTAGCTTTTGAATAAATTAAATAACACTTTGCATTTTCATAAAACTTTATTTATTGATTTGCAGACATGTTTGGGTTTTGACCCAAACTTCTTAGATGCACAAATTTTAACTGTGTAGTTTAAATGTTGTCAAAATACAATGTGTTATTATATTTATTCAAAAGTGAATCCACGCCAAATTGAAGCGGAATATAAAAAAAATCTACGCTTTGATAAACACTCCACACTCCTTAGTTGAGCCAAATCGCTGCTCTCGCACAAATTTCGGATATTGGGCTTTCGCAGTGGTAGGTCCGTCCGTCTCCGATGCATTAAAAATCTGACCTATTTTCAATCTAATATAACCAACTTTTCAATACTATAAATGAACGCTAATGTCAGATGCCCTTATAACGAAATATCATTGTCAAACGCCCTTCAGATGAGTTATTAGTGAAAACGGCGCTATATGATGGTTGAGGATACAGGGGGCAACAACGATGGGAGTATTTGAAACATGTATACAAGTACATGAACTGCACCTCACGTGTTGATGTGAAGAGAGCTGCAGAATACAGATCGTAGTGGAGGATGATGTGAAAGACTTCCACCACACCATAGGATTAAAACTGCGGAAGAAAATCTTTTGACGTAAAAAATAATTTAATTAAAAAAAGAATAACGTACACTGTATAAATTCTTAAATTATTCTACCGAGAAACATTTTGAGTTCAAATGGAATATAACCACATAAAGTGGAAGTATCGGAAGACGTTTATGCGACAGGTGTTTGCAAGGGCAACAGAACCTGTAATACCTATATAAACAATACGAATAATAAACGTAACAACGACAAGGAAAATTACTAAAGGAGGTTTCAAGAAAAGACGTGTATATCTTTTTAAGAACATCACTTTTATAGAAAATTAATTTTATTGTCATATATAGCAGTGATAAATTCCTCCTTGTTAAGGCATTATCATGACATTTAATATTGTGCTAGCAGAGTGAAATATGTCATTCGTAAATACTTAATAAACTCATATAACACAGGTGTTTTCATAAATATTTAATACTTACTATTTTTTACATCAATGTTAAAGAAACAAGAGATAATTTAAAAGCAAACGTTTGAAATACTTAAAAAATATGCTCACTAGAAAACTCTCTATATCATTTTTGATATACATATAATATAAAAAAATTGAGTTTTTTAATATTATAAACTAACTAACTAACTAACCATCACGCCGTTTCCCCGAAAGGGTAGACAGAAAGAATGAACTGCAACACTTTAATCGATGCTGCACTCCATTCTTCTCTTTTCGCCAACGCGAGAGACGCGGTGTGATGGGTTGCGAACCTCATCGTCACCAATAGGCATCTCCCGCGCACACTTCAATCATTCAACGTCTACATAATAAATCTAAAACAAATTATACAAAATACAATGATATAAAATAAAATAACATATAAAAATAATTTAACACATAATGTTCTTTTAGATGGTGCACTTGTCGTCAGCTGGACGATCCGGACATTTGTGTTTATTTAATTTTTTATTCCACTGTTTTCATTTTAATTAGGCACTTAAAACAATCCAACACCAGCAAAAACTTGAAAATTTGATTGAAGAATTTATTCAAATTGTCATTGGAACAAATGAAAAATTTATTTTGACACCTGTCAAAATTATTTTTATAAACGAAAAAACTTGTATTATTTTAACATCAGAAGAGTGAAAACGTATTTCGTGTCACAAATAACTATCACAAAGTGCGGCAACAATCAAATTGACCAAAACAATTCACTTATACAAGAAATATCTCCAAATTGACAGGAGCACCACATGAATCAAACTATTTTTTAAAATCAGAACCAGATTCATAAAATCATTCAATTAAAAAATAATGAACTAAACCAAAAAAATAATTTGTTCTGTACTCGCCATCAAATTGTGCTATGGATTTACTAATTTTACTATCAATTTTTTTAAAACATTGTTTTTTCACAACATTTTTTTTTTCACTTTTTACAAACATGTTTCGGGCCATAGACGCTCTTCCTCTGTTAATGTTCTATTATGTGGAATGATTTCTATTTTGATTTCTATTATGTGGAAAGCTTTATTATATTTATATTATGTGGAAGGCTGATTTCTATTATGTGGATTTCTATTTTGTTGAAGGCCGTCTAGGGCCAAAAACATGTTTGTGAAAAATGTTCAATTACAATGCTTTAAACAGTTATTAAAAACAAAAAAACAAAAAAAAATGCATTATTCCTCTTTTTAATTATGATAACGTAAACCATATATCCGTAAAAGGTATTCGACAGAAGTATTTGTTTTTCAAATTTACACATTTCACAAATTTTTAGGAATGTAACTGTTTTTACCTTTAACAATCTAATGAATGATATCTAAACAACTATGTTTAATTATTCCCATTTGCATAAATGAGAGAGTGTATATCTGTCATAGGTATTCGACGGCAATTGTTTTGGGAATTTTGGGGACCAATTCTCTAAAATTTCGAAGGGACGAATTTTTCATAAACCATTTCTGTAGACTAATCAGGGGATATTTTGAGAACTCAACCGTGTTGGGAGGTGTGGGTCTCTTTGTTCCCTACAAATATATCCGACAGCGTCAGTATAGATTATTCTATCTGCCAGCCGCAAGAACCAATTTATCTCTGATGATACCTGTGTGAAGAGCAATTAGTTATTTGAACATGATCACCTCGGAAATCGACAGCTTTCATATTAGTGAAAGTGCGTACAGAAGACAAATAATAATAACTTTAGAGAATACCTTGTTTCCTAAAGTCGAACCATCTCTCATTGGTTTCTCGATAATATATCTTCTTCTTCTGATTGTAGATCTTGCGATCTGTTTATGCAAGATATCAACGTTCTTCCTGTGATGAAGACGACCAGCCTTCTCTCCATCTATTAGGTGAGTCGACGGCCCTCTCAGGTCTCGTGCATCACGATATTAGGAATTCTTGCTGGATCCATTCTCTCGATGTGATCCCTCCAGAATCATCTTTGCCTACTCCATCTCACTATGTCTTCAATTTCGCAGGATTTGCGAATTTCTTCATTGGGTATTTTATCTCTAAGGATTCTCCCCACAATAGGTCGCAATGTTCTCATTTCTACTACTCTTAAGAGATGTTTGGTTCTGACAGTGTCTGCTCTTGCTTCGATTCCGTATGTCATTATGGGCCTGATGCATGTTTTATAAATTCTAACTTTGCTTTCTACTAGCATATGCTTATTGTCCCAAACAGTGTCCTTTAGACATCCGGAGCCTTCAATCTTAATTTTGTTTGTAATACCTTTTGAGAAACTAAATTGATTTGATTTGATTTGAATTGACACACTTATTCCTTTTTCAAATGTTCACATTACACTTATTTTAACGAATGTTAATGTTCTTTTGAATACCTTTATCAAACCAATGAAAGATATCTAAAAAAAACTTGATAAAATCAGCGATCCCCCAATTTTACTGTCGACGTGAAATGGACATAAACATAAGAGTTGCAATTTTATGTCTAATATGCAAATGATTTCATATCGACAGGAATACGTGAATTGAACGCCGAGATCAAACGTTTGACCTCTAAATTAATTAAAAATTTCAAGGTGTTCATTAAAATAATTAAAATATACCTAAGCTTTGATTAAGTCCTTATGGCAATTAAGTGGTATTCATTTGACCTGTGACCTTACTTAACGATACTGTTATGGGATTCCTAGAAAGATTATTGTTTCTTGTATAATATTATGTACTACGATTTGCTGACAAGAAAATTGTAATAGAAATAAATTATGTGCCTTATTGTGAAGTACACTGTGGTTAAAAGGTTACATTAAAAAATGATATTGCATAAAATATATTTTTATAAAAAAAGTTATCCTAGGCCTTCTTCTATTTCTAGTTCCATTATCATCGTTAACATATATATTTTTTACTATTATTTCTCCATTCATTCTTTCCGTGTGTCCAAACCATCGTAATTTTCCTGTCATTATTTTCTTTTTGAGTAAAACTAACTAACTAACTGACCATCACGCCATCTCCCTGAAGGGGTAAGCAGAAAGAATGGACTGCCACACTTTTCTTTCCTGACATATTTCTCTCGCTTCCTCAACATTCATACATCGTGTCAGGCACGCGCGTCGATATCTCTGACTCCTCACATGGCCGACATTCAATATTTGATTTATTTGATCGTGTCACGTTTTCCGCGGTCTTCCTCTATTTCTGGTTCCATTTACATCATTAACATATAATTTTTTTACCATTCTTTCTTCATTCATTCTTTCCATATGTCCAAACCATCTTTATGATCCTTTCATTATTTTGTTCATGATACCATCATTCGCACCGCATTCACTTCTTATATTTTCATTCGACACTCTATCATACACAGAGTATCCATACATTCGTCTAAGAGATCTCATTTCTACTACATTTATTCTACTTTCATCCTTCTTTTTCCAGTTCCATGCTTCGCTTCCATAACACCATTGTGCACTGCCATTCTAGCTTTTTTGGATAGGTTTTTGTTTGCGATGCCAACTTTAAGTGCACAATTCTTTTTAAGTTCGTAAATACATATTTTATTATTTGTGTAGGACAAGCAAGATTTGCATTATTATAAAACATGTTTTATTGTAATAATAAAATAAATTAAAAAAACTCAACAGTGATCCAATACAAAATGACTAATTTTTGTATTGTCATAGATTACGGTAAATGTACGCTTATTTATACCTTGTTCATAAAATACAACTAAACTTGAATATTGAAGGTAGGCGCTAGTAAAATTTATCAACAAATAATACATGTTGGCGTGAGTCACTTGAAATACGAGAAAATCATGATAATTTTCTTGTTTGAAATTTTTCATTATCTGAAATATTGCATCATCATGCGTGTTCACTCCGCCATTGTGATTTTAGTATACCCGGTTGTATCTTAACCTTCAAATGCCACAAATACCTCTGTGTTTTCCCGCCTTCGGAACTGACCAATTTGACCCGGGTAAGTCTTAAAACAAAGTTTATTGTTCGTCTTCAAGCCAAATATATTTTTGCAGCCATTTTCAAAAATGTGCGAACTCTAAACGAAAATATACACAACGGGCGTTTTATTTTCTAGTTACTTAGAATACCGAACGATGAAATAAGAGAGAAATGTAAAGCAGATGACGGCATCATGGATAAAATTAAAAAAGGATCCTTGAGATGGTTTTGACATATGGAACGAATGGATGAGAGAAGAATGATCAAAAAGTTGTACACAAGCAGCGTGAGTGGAAAAAAAAGCCGAGAACGACAGAGGAAAACATGGCATGACCAAATTAATCAATTACTAAAAGACGGCCACATTCGAAGTCGGAATAATCGACGTGCGTGCATGGTACGATGTATGAATGTAGAGGAAGCCCTAAAGGTATGCCAGGACAGAGCATTGTGGCGATCCATCCTCTCTGCCTACCCCTCCGGGGAAATGGCGTGATGGTTAGTTAGTTAGTTAGTTAGTAAGAACGATCCGTACTGTTCTATCATATGAGAATCGTTCAAAATTACCTTATAAAGATAACCATTTTACTTATTTACACAAATTTAATTGTATCTCAATAGAGACGAAGACGCAAACTGGAAACTGAATATAGATGATCAAGGTGTTTACAGGACTTATGACCTGTCATTGGTTGGGTTAAGCGCACGCTTTATGTAATTACAACATTTCCCATTCCACCTTTGTTATTATGATCATGCATGACAAATTTTTTGGAAGCTGTATATTATATACTTCAAATCCATATCTATCTTCACGTGTCAGTTTTAATTGGCCATCTATGTAGATTTGATTACACTTGTGAATCTTTTCAAGATTAACCTATGTAATCCACCCACTAACGCCATCTATGGAGAATGATTTTCAGCATTTTATTTACACAGTTTGAATAAAGTTGTCATTTAACGGTTTAGTTCAATGTTCTTTTGCTTCTTATTCTTAATGATTGGTTGTATCTCTATCCTCTTGGGAAGTGGACCGCCAACTATCTCGCCATCTTTGAGGTCGTCGGCCACGTGTTTGGTAACCTTTCTGTAGACTGTCTGTAGCTATCTTTGGAATCCTATTTTCTTGCATACGGGAGACATTGTTCGTTCCAGTATCTTCTCCTTTGGCTCCCCCATTTGACCATTTCTGCAACCTGCAAATTCTTCGGATTTCTGTCATTCTTTTTCGATTACGAAGGCTTTTTGTGATGAACGTGTCAAAGTCTAAAGTTATGGTATTTGAAAAGGAAGAATGTATGACGGATTGTGACATAAGTGCGAACGGTGAGAAATTAAAGCAAGTCAACGAATTTCTTTATCTAGGAAGCATGTTTACAAGAGAAGAAAGAGTAGAGAAAGATATCGGAAGAAGGGTTGGAGCTGGAAACTAAATAAATGGTGCACTCAAAGTCATTACCGCAAATAGAAATATATCGACTGAAACAAATATGGCAGTGCACAATTAAGTTCTAGTCTCGACTCTTATGTATGGAAGTGAAGCTTGGAGTTGGCAGAAGAAGGATAAAAGTAAGTAGAAATATATCGTTTCAAGCAAATATAAAAGTTTAAAATAGTATTTCAGAACCTCTTCTTCTTCTTCTCCTTCTTCCTTGTTGTAGACCTATGTGGTCTGTTCTCCAGAGTGTTGCTCCTCCTGTGAGGTAGATTCCCAACTGTCCTTGCATATATTATGAGGTCTTCCACGAGGACGAGTCCCATGAGGCTGATTATGCAATGCATTATAAGGGAGTCTGGTGGTGTCCATTCTTTGAACATGACCGTACCAGTCCCTTTTTCGCTGTCTGCTCCATCTTATAATATCCTCAAGCTCACATATCTATCTTATTTTGGTGTTCCTCACGCGATCTCTCAGTGTCTTGCCTGCTGTCGTCCTCAGTGTCTTCTTCGACGCCATATGTTGGTCTTACACTCGCTTTATTGATTTACATCTTACTCTTTATGGCCATGTCTTTATTTTTCCATATTTTGGATTTTAGAGCGATTATACATATTGTGGATTTTAGATTTCAGAATTTTAGTGGAACACGGGGCTACGAAGAAAGGATAAATAAGTAGGAAGAATTTGTTGAAAAAACAATATTTGATAGAACGCCAAATAACAATAAATATATTCGAAAACATAATTAACCGGGGGGTCTAGGAGATAAAACGCTTGCCTTCTGATCTATGGGACTGAGGTTCAAGAGTGGAACCGACAAGATTCCTAGTTCATAATAATGAGATATGTATTGCATACTAAATTATAAAAGAGTTGATTTAACTTTTTTTGCAATTACTATAAACACTTTGTTTTTAGCTATTATGTTGATTTTTGTGATATGTGATAGGTTGCTAGCCTATCGTCATTTGATTGTCACGTGAATTATACACCAGGACAAAAATAGTGTGACAATTACACTGCTATTGAACCCCGGACCTTCTTATGGCAGTCAGAGCTCTTGCCAGTATGCCACGAAGGTCGTCGTCATCGGTTATCCTTGGTTTTAGTCATTTTATATTTTTGAAAAATATCCTTCCAAGTCCTTAATTTGATATCGTCGGACTCTTGCAGGTTAAACTGCCATACCCATAACTCCTTACACACTCGCTGACCTTAAGAATGGTGTACCTGTCACGCTTGACGCCATGTCAAATGCTAAAGGTGTGTTTCTGTTTAATGTTCCATCACATCTCATTGGTGAATCACTACACAGGTGAATTCATTTAAAAGACAGGTAAACAGACAAACCGTCGGTTGTATATAATGATAATATATAGTATATTACGCTTGTAGAATGCCTTCCTAATAATATGATCGGCTCAAACTGATTGGCTCGTAATATGATACTAGTAACAAGGTCTTCAAATGGGTATCTATTATACCGTTTAAATGTTAGGTCATCCTTATAATTCAAATGTAATGTATATACGTTTAACAAGTTAAGTTTTAACTTCCTGAAAACACTATTATTTTATTTTTCTATATACGGTAATTACTGTTAGGTATAAAGGTTTAAAAAAAAAAGAACGGTGAATACGTCGAACATAAATTAAAAAGACACTTGTGCACCATCTAAAAAGAACATTTTGTGTTGAATTATTTTGATTTTGTTATTTTATTTTATATCATCGTATTTTATATTATTTGTATTAGATTTATTTTGTGGATGTTGGACGATCGAAGTGTGCGCGGGAGATGCCTATTGGTGGCGATGAGGTTCGCAACCCATCACACCGCATCTCCCGCGGGGAGAAAAGAGAAGGATGGAGTGCCACATCGGTTAAAGTGTGACAGTCCATTCTTTCTGCCTACCCTTTCGGGGAGACGGCGTGATGGTTAGTTAGTTAGTTAGTTAGGTGTAAAGGTTTATACTTAAACTATAAGAACTTCAAATTATTGTATTATTTTAAAATTTAAATTGAATCATAATATTTGTTATAACAAAAGCATGAACGTTCCAAAATAAATCATTATAACATCTGTCGGATCATGTAAACAGTTTTATAATATTTTTAAAATGTACATTTAATAAAGAAGAACTGTTTGCCGAAACATGTCTATGTAATTTTTTTTTTTAATTTAAGTGTCGTGTATACAAAGTACATAAAAAAGAAAAAGAGAAATAAACTTTTATTTTAAACTGTCAAAATAAATAACGTTGTTTTTGTATCACAGATTTTCGGCCAAAACAATGGGCTACTATTATTTTAAGTATATAAACGATAAGCGGGAAAATATTGAAAATTAAAATGTTCATTTTATCCATATCGACAGTTGAATAAAAAAAAGAAATGTTACACTACAGTTTCATCCACGCCGAATTTTTTTTATGATAACTCGTTCAGGTAGAAAATATGTTAAAAAATTCAAATTCGACCCTTACAAATAATAATACTTTTGATAAACTTTAGGCATTAACATCGTGGAATTCCATGATGACGCGTTTTTTATAATTTAAAACACTGTTTTTTTTCCACTTTTGAGATTATTTTTCTCGACATCTTTCGAAGACACTTTCATCATCGGGTGAACGATATAAACTCTTATCGGTAGTTTATATCGTTTTTCCGATGAAGAAGGTGTAAACCTTCGAAACATGTCGAGAAAAATGAACTCAAAAGCGGAAAGAATAGTGTTTTAATTCATAAAAAATAATACATGTTTTTATTGACGAAACAAAATATATTTTTTAAACATTACAGATATGTACAAGCAAAGAGTATACAAAAACATACATTCGTTGCCCGTATAAACATCACGATTGCCATGATAATTATGTTTTATTTCAATTACATACATATATCACGAAATCAATTTGAATAAAACTGAATACATAAATATATTCAAGATTATTTTTCATCATACAACCAAAAAAATATAAACCAACACAACCTTTTTTTGAGAATAAGTTAGTTCTATGTACACTTCATAAAATCGTTAGCTATGGATATTAAAGGGTATTAACATCTTGACTGCGAAGCACTTACCGGGACAGTTGTAAGGGGAGAACCCAAACGGCGGACCCCGGTCCAGGTCAAGCCTTATAGCGTTCGACTTAAAATAGAACGGTATAGGAGCTGGCCTGAACAGAAATCCGCAATTTGGGTTCTCGCCTCACCGAATGGTATAGGACCTGACCTGGACAGGGGTCCGAAGTTTGGGTTCTCCTCTCACACTGTCCCGGTCAGTGCTCCGCAATCAACGTGTTGACTATTTGATAATTTTTTCGATACGGTTTCAAATGTTTTGTCTATCATGCTATGAGCTACACGAGGTTTTAACCCATGGCAGGCTGCTAACCTAACCTAGGAAGCCTTCTTCTTTATCCAGGCTTGGGACTGGCATCGTTGTTCGACTCAAGGCGTTTGTCAATTATGCGAAGGCGAAGTTGAGGTCAGAGCCG
Organism: Lepidostoma basale; assembly: GCA_022606425.2. NCBI lineage: Eukaryota > Metazoa > Arthropoda > Insecta > Trichoptera > Lepidostomatidae > Lepidostoma > Lepidostoma basale. The sequence continues at coordinate 545,926 of JAHDVF020000047.1, read as the reverse complement.
ATACCAATAGAACTAATAACCTTCTTAGAGTAGCAGAAATGCGAACCCATGCTCCATCGCAGGCAAAACCTTCAGAGATCGGACCAGAAATGAAACATTAAGGTCTGTCTGTGGTGTTGAGGACATAGTGAGATGGGGAAGAAGCAGAAGGCGCTTTTAGAGAGACCACGTGGACCGCATGGAGAATACAAGAATTGCAAAAATTGTTAAAGATGAAAGCAGCAAGAAATTACCCGGAAGGCCGCTGAAGAGATGGAGAGACGGCTGGACATCACCATCTCAGGACAGCCCACCGCCACAAGCAGGTCATAGACCTAAACTAAGAGGGAGAAGAAGAAGAAGGATCAAAGTTAAACTGCAACATTGTTAATCCTGTTTGTACATGATTTTATTACAAACATAAGTATAAGGTTGAATGATATATTTCTAAAATAACAGTAAATTATTATAATAAGTAGAGAGTTTCGAAAACTCGATTTACTGCAAATCCTAGAACAAGCGCGTATTGATAAGATAATCCATTTCATACATTATCACAATATTTTATTCATGAAATTGTCGCGATAGCTGTTTCGCAAACCAATTTAAGCATCATCAGGTATTACAATAACACTAGTTTATTATTTTTTTTTTGTTGATAAATTTCATTTTTAACAATGTTAAAAAAATTTAAAATAACACATTAAATAATATTAAACCAATAATCGTACGTCCTCACCAAAAAGAAGTACTTCTGTGCTTGGTGAGGGATATCACTACATAAAAATATACATATAATATAAGAAAGTTTACAATACAAGGTAAAAGTATAAGGTACTACATACTTACTAATAATAAAGTTTGAAATATTACACATTTATTACAATAAATACTGTAAGGATGTTAGCTCATACTCTATATATAAATATTACACTATTTTTTAAAGTAGAAAACCACATAGTTAATATTTTATAAAATGGTTTGTAGAACAAAGCACAAATGAGGTAGCGGCATGTAACTTCATACTGTCCATTAATTCAACTTTTGACATTCCTTTATTTTGGAAGATTAAATCATAATTACATCGTAGTATTTTGACTAATGATTGTAATTGATTACTCTTTGTTATTAGAACTTTACGTCGCATTTTATTCGTGTGGAAGTCCTCGTACTGCCATCGGTGGGAATCTAAATGTTTATGTCTACGGAACTGGCATTGTTATTCGTTATTAAAGATGTAAAATTACCAGCCGACGTTGTTACAGGCGCAAGCATCTGATTAGATCAAACATATGGTACGCTGCATACAAATAACAAATATGTTACTGTAAATGTATGAAATTGTTACCTTACATATTATATTATTATTTTTATTAATATATTAATGCAAATGGCAAAATTTAAATCTTACAAACAATGAATAAACTAAACAATATTTATAACTGTTAATGCAAAAACTTTGTTTTATATCACAATTGTATTTATTTTACGACAGATGTTTCATCAACCAATGTTGACATCATCAGGTGTTACAAAAATATATCAAATGTCAATTTTTTTCATAATTTTTCGACATAGGAACAAATACACAAAGACTCGAAAAATTATGAAAAAATTTGACATTTGAAATATTTTTGTAACACCTGATGATGTCAACATTGGTTGATGAAACAGCTGTCGTAAAATAAATACAATTGTGATATAAAACGAAGTTTTTATTAACAGTTATAAAATGTTAAAATATCATAGTGTTTCGGCCAAAACAATGGACTATTCAAACAATATTTAAATAAATAATTTGACTATGCAATTTTAAAGCAGCAAACAATAACTTGTAATGAGTATTGTTAATTATATTTAATTTCTGGGTAGAAAAAAGATCATTATTTGTTGTTATTTTTATTTTATATCATTGTATTTTATATATATATTTTTTTTAGATTTATTTTGTGGGCGTTGGAGATCGAAGTGGCGCGGGAGATGCCTATTGGTGGCGATAAGGTTCGCAACCCATCACACCGCGTCTCCCGCGGAGGCGATAAGAGAAGGATGGAGTGTCGCATCGGTTAAAGTATGGCAGTCCATTGTTTCTGCCCACCCCTTCAAGGAGACGGGGTGATGATTAGTTAGTTAGTTTGTTAGTTCTGGGTACAAATTTTTCTTCGTAATTTTTGAAAGTAATAAATAGACAAATAATAATTCATTATTTAAATATTTAACAAACTAGTCGAAATAAAAAGAAAAAGAGGAATTAAACTAAATAAACATTTTTTTTTAATCTATCACAAGTCACCAATTGTTAAATTATTCATGTTTAAATTGATTAATACGTTCGTTTTAAGAATTTTATGCTTTTATATGAAGCACTTAATTTGTGGTGTAACATTATTAAATATAATAATAATACACTTGTAAAATTTGTAAACAGACCACTTTATTTGTTATAAGCACCATTAGGTTTTGCATCCGCCGGATCTTCTTCAGGGTAAGAGAATCCTGACGAAATTCCGGTGGAAGCGAAACCAGTTGGAGTTTATAACGAATAAAGTGGTTTATTTACAAATTTTACAAGTGTATTATTACTATATTTAAGAAGTTAAATTACGTATACACATTTTTTAATCTAGGCAAAACATGATTTCCATAAAATATTACAAAACTTTTAGAAAATGAGCTTTTCGAACAAGATATAATACTATTGTTAAAGAAACAATAAATAAGTCACTTATATATTGTGAGCATATAGAACAAATAAATGTGGAAATTAGTCAAAATGTCGTTTTCAAGCAGTTTAACATTATTAAAATTGAGGAAGCCCGAGGAAAACATGGGTTGACCAAATGAATTGGTTTGGTTTGACAATTAATTTAAGCGACCAAGTTCGAACGTGAACAAATCAGACAGAAACAATTTAATCTTTGTGATATGTTCAAATATTTAACTAACTAAGTAACTAACCATCACGCCCTCTCCGTGGAGGGGTAGGCAGAAAGAATGGACTGCCACACTTTTCTTTCCTGACATATTTCTCTCGCTTCCTCGACATTCATACTACACGCGCGTCGATTTCTCTGACTCCTCACATGGCCGACATTCAATATTTGATTAATTTGATCGTGCCACGTTTTCCTCGGTCTTCCTCTATTTCTGGTTCCATAAACATCGTTAACATATAATGTTTTTACTATTCTTTCTTCATTCATTATTTCCATATGTCCAAACCATCTAAATGATACTTTTATTATTTTGTTTTTAACACCATCGTTCGCACCGCATTCACTTCTTGTATTTTCATTCGACACTCTTTCATACACAGAGTATCCACACATTCGTCTAAGAGATCTCATTTCTACTGCATTTATTCTACTTTCATCTTTCTTTTGCCGGTTCCATGCTTCGCTTCAATACATAAGAGTCGGTAGAAGAACACCATTGTGCACTGCCTTTCTACCTTTTTTCAAATATTTCATATTTTTTTATTTTTTAAAAGATTACGCCGTGTTCAGGGAAAAATATTGCATACTGAAAATACTCACAATTTTTATTACTTTTAAATTTTTACGTAAAATAAAACTAGATAACTTATAAATTGTACAAGTTCATTGCCTTTACATTAACATTAGAATCAAAGGTTAAAGAGAAGTCGAAGCGCCGACAAAATATTTTGATTAACGATTGAAAGCAACGATTTTGATTCTCGTACGTTTGATTGTGATAAAAAATGTTATTCTCTACAAATATTTCCCGTCACTTGTATTATTGTTTCCCATTGTCTGAGCAAGGCCATGACCTATTACACTTATAGAAAAAGCTTTGTTTTTATTTTTTATTGAGTGTCTTATTATATATACACTTTGAGTGAACTAAGCACGAAACCTGTTGATACCACATTAGCGGATGTGAGTAACTTTTACACTATAGGAATGATTATAATACAATAATATATAAAATTGAAACGTATTTTAATTTTGCAAAGTGTTTGAAAATCACATATTAAAAGATACGGTGTTTTATTTCTATGTATCTTTACTAAGAAGGACTGTTTGTCCGAAACATGCCTATATAATTTTATTTTTTAATAAAAGTGTTGTATATACAAAAGGTATAAAAAAAGAAAAATAGAAATAAACCATCATAACAATACAAAGTACGGCGTATATAGAAGAGATACGGTAATTAATTAATAGGACAATTCGATAATCAATAAAATTATTTCTTCATATAAAGCACTCACTTTGTGGATAGACATTTTAAATAATTATATAAATAAAATAACTTTGTATTTAACCACGGTAGGGTTATTATATTGATGCCAACTAGTTTCGCTTGGACCCAAGCTTCATCAGGGCAGTATAATAACTAAACAAACATAAAATTCTTAGGTGTATATATAATAACAAACAGTGAAATCAGAGAAGGGGGTGCGAGAAGGAAAGGGATAATTGGAACAAATGTTTACCTTTGAAATAGCAATATTCTAAGAAATGCAAATTAGGAGGGGAACAATAGATAAATGGATAAGTAAATAAAAATGTTCGAAAATAGCAAATTAGTCGGAAATATACATTAACATTATAAGGTCTATGAGGTATACGTGGATAACAATGAACACAACAAAAATAAGGGAATACCAATTTATAAAGAATTACTTAACTTCGCTGGAAATAAATTTAATAATGGGCTGAACGATAAATTAATTTGGTTAAGCCAGAACAACTGCCTTCTACCAACTCCCCGACGTCCCTCTATTGAACCCATTAATATCAGTTAAATGAGGTGGTATTTTTCTCCCTTTAGCACATGACCCAAATATGAGATCTTTCTAATTGTAGGAGACAAATGTCCTGGTTGCGAAACGTGAGGGAGTGGACCGGCATCCAAAGTGTGGAGGAGCTGTTCCGAGCGGCGTAGGACAGGTTCACCGAGGTGATGGCCAACGTTGGGGGGACCCGAGCACTTGAAGAAGAAAAAGATAAGGGCGATAAAAGAATCCTTTTTAATATTAACAAAGATGGTTTTGACATATAAATCCGATGAGTGAGAGGAGCATCCTTCAAAAGTTATGTACAAGCAGCGTGTGTGATAACCAAATAAATCAATCGTCGATGTAAGAAAGTAGATGAACCTCGAAAAGTAAAGTGTGGATAGAACAGTTTAAAAATGTATCCTTTTTAAAGTCTGTTATTTTAACAAGTTTTTTTAAATCGTTTAACCGGGTTGAATTAAAATAATAGTATTGCCTTATTTCTAAGCGTGTCGATGTGTAAAACTGTGTGATTCAATTCAAATTTAAGAACATGCTGTTTTATTGAAACGCCGTTGAGTTATGATGATTAAGAACTTCCTAGTTGAATTTTATTTACTGCGTTTCGACTTGATTTTTTATATTTATTTTAGCACTTGTAGTCAAAATAGATGTAAAAACATTGAGTTTAGTATTTTTATTATCTCTTAAACATATCTGAAATTTATACATAATGAATGTTTTTCGCATCTTGCAATTAATTTATGGCATAATTTGTAAAGTTGTACCTAGACACGGATGAATAATTCAATTATTCAAGACTAATTTGTTGACTTTGTGTCCGATGCGTAATCTTATACAAATTATATTTAAAGAAATAATTTATTGATATTGGCTTTTTTCATTATTATGAAATGTATAAAGCTTACGTGTCTGTACTTTCGTTGATATGGTAAACTCAAAACGGTAAATCCTGGATTTATCCACATATTCAAACAAAGTTAAAAATGTAACATTTATAATAATTTGACAACTCAGAATGCTCAAACAAGTCAAAACATTGAAATGTCGTAAAAATCCTAACTAATTTACCTTACATTCAGAATAAAATAATTATTGTCTAAAATTTTATATAATTGTTCAATAAACAACGAGTACTCCGTTAAAGCGTAAAATGGAATCGAAAGAGGGGAGTTTGGAGATAAATAAGATACTGTTTCTTGAAAAGAAAAAACGAAAAAACTCTACGATAAATCAATAAAACAAATAAAAATTAGTATTAATATATCTAAATACAATATTTTTTTATGCTTATGAGAAAACTTTCTTGAAGTTTTCGAATAGTATTTTTTTTTTCAATAAAAATAAATAATATTTATAATAAAAATAAGTCTTACGCTTACGCTTTCATATTTGAAGTAAATAAAAATATGACACAAAAAGATCCATATTTTGGATTAACATCATACTGATTCAGTGTTAACTATATTTTAAATATTTTGTGTATCATATTTAAAATAAATTTATTGACGAAAAAAATTGTGAAATTTCTGTGGAAGCTGGGTATATATTATTTAATCAAATGATATTATGAAGATAGGGAACGTATAGAAAATATGGCTAGAAGTAATTTATTGTCTTATTAATTGTTTCTTGAACAATGATGTAAAACTTCATATTAAATATTTAATACGAATGAAAACGTCAGTTTTCTGTTTCCAAGAAACACTTTTCAATATTTCTGGACCTATCCAAATAATTATGTGTTAAAAATGTATAAAGTCACGTCAATTTTCGTTAATTACCATATACTGCTCCATTTACTAGTTTATACTATCTGCAACGATTTGATGTTTCGTCACATTTGATAATGCCTTAGAAGGGCGGAACATGTCATTCCCATAAAATATGAGTACAATAAAACTTCTAGAAAAAAAAACTGACGTTTTCATTCGCATTAATAAAGTAATTTATTGTCTATTTATTTTGTTATATAATTATTTCTTTATGGTACGGGCATATGAAACGGAGACCACCAGACATCACAGTAAATAGAGATCGGTCTGTTAATCTTCCTCTTCAACCATCCAGAGGAAGCCTAAGAACACGTGAATGATTCAGTGCAATAGCGTCTTCCAGAGAAATGGCTTGAGTGAAGGCAATACTCAGAACCGTGAGAGGTACAGCCTGAGATCGAGAAGAGCCGACCCTTACAGTCAACACAGACAATGAGTTTGGAAAGCCCCAGGAAGAAGAAAAAGAATTATTTCTTTATAATATATTTACTGTATACATTTATAATTTTATATATCGTCACCTGAGAGTAAGAGGGTTCCAACTAACAAAATTTCATATTTGGCTTTTTTTCGTGAAAAGGGTTTTTACTAACCTTATCTATACGTACAATAAAAAAAAACACGTAAAAGTATCGTCATTTTGATGGTACGAAAAGAATCAAGTTCCATCTGATCATTCAAAACACACGATTCACTGAAGAAGGATTCATTTAAACTTAGAAATTTATTATTCTAACTGTTGCCAGTCAAAATTTACACGTTTCTCGGTAAAAGAATCTCTGGAAATTGGAATAAAACCCTTTTATTCCAAGATACACACCCGAAACCAACAAAACTTTGACTTCATTTTTTTCAGCTTTTTACTTTCGTCAGTTGGAACCTTATTATTCTCAGGTGGCGATATGTAGATTATTTACTAGACCTTAAAATTATAGAATTCAAACGTTATAATATAATTATTTTTATATTTGAATAACATTGCGGTTGTTCTGTTACTGAGTTCAAAACTCGTGCTTACGTATAAAAATGTCGTAACTAATTATATGAATAAGAACCATAGCTTTAAAATGACTATTATTATTGGTATCATTACTTACACTTATCTATGCGTGTAAACAAGTACGATTGCGATAAAATCGTGAAATTTATTAACGAGAATTGAATACCTGGGAAAAACTGAACGCACGACTGGTTAATTAAAATAATCATCACACAAACTGGATACGTTTCCGTAACCGCAGAAGTAAATAGTCATTAATCATTCATTTTGCGTAGTTATTGTTTTAAAATTTAATTGCTTCAAGTGTTTGTTACGAAATCAAATGATTTTGTGTATCCGAAACATGCTTGTGTTAATTTAATTTTAATTTTTAATTTATTTTTAGTTTATATTGAAACCTGTAGATGGAAGCATCTGTAGCTTCCGAAACTAGTCGTGTAAAATATAATTCTCAAGTGGTAAAAACAAGTGCTTTATTTACAATTAAAACATTGTTCAATATATCGGTAACACAAAGTTTTGTGAATAAAGAAGACACTTCCTCTTTTGTTAAAACAATGGTGTTTTTTTTTAAAAACAAATGTGTTTTTTTTTAACAATGGTGTTTTTTTTTAAATGAAAAAAAAATTGTTTTTTTTTTTAATTGACTAATAGTTTTACAAGTGTACAAGAAACATTTTTTATTTACTTACTATTTTGTACATGAGAGGCAAATAGCCTCAGGTGAAATTTTGGTCGAAATTAGATTTTTTATGTTTATATTTTACGTAATTAGATATGATACGTGCATTTATAATATCATCCACATAGAATAGCGCCATTTTTGTGAGATATTCACTGCAAGGGCGCTCTCGTCCGGAAAGCTTCTTTCAAAAAGAAAAGTTTTAAGGGAGCTTCTGAACACTCCTTCGTCGTCTTGATTGCGGATATTGTAGGGCAGCATGTTCCACGCTGTCGGTCCCGCGATGCCAAAAGTGCGATCCGCGAAGTTTGAAGCTCCTTGACGCCGCGCCGCGGGACAAGAAGTTTGTGTGTTGCTTCTTCCTTAGAGGATCGTAGATTTGCCGATGGTTCAGATCGATTAGCTCACAAAGTTCTGTGAGGTAGTGGGGTGCTTGTCCATGTAAGACTTTGTGAACAAGTACACATAGTTTATAATCGATTCGCTTAGGTAACCTTAAAAACTGAAGTCGATAAAGCATTGAGGATATGTGTGAATTTTGATGCGCCAAAAGTTAATCGTGCTACAACATTGCATAGATAGACAATTTCCCTGGATGGAATCATAACGCGTTTTAAATATGACATCACCATCATAATTTCATTCATTTAGGCCAAAAATACACTTAAGACTTTATGGCTCTCAATAAAAACAATATTTAATACTTTTCCGAGCGGCGCAGGACAGGGACAGGCTCGCCGAGGTGATCGCCAACGTTGGGGGGACCCGACAGGGCACTTGAAGAAGAAGAAGAAGAATGTTTTTTTTTATAAAGCTCGTAAATTTATGGTATGGCATTTTTATAAATAATTTGACATACTAAAATATATTGTTTTACACCAGTATATTACATTTTATGATTTTGCTTCAAAGTGAAACTTTATTAAAAAAACAGAAAGATTATTTGTTTACCCTTATTAAGCTCCACTGAGAGTGAAATTGATCGGTAGTTTTCGAAAAAACTCAAATAATATGGTAACAAAAAAATATATTTAAGCGATTTTTTATTTAAAAATATTAATATCAGTTCCTTCTGAATATATTTTTAAGCAGTGGAATTCTTAAATACTTATTTTGAAATTAGATCCATGGTTTCTTTTTAAATGTGGCTGATATTAAAAATTTCTGTGTTATGTGTAATTTGTTTTCTTAAACATGTTTCACTAAATTGATAGTTGTCAATTCTCGATAAAAAAGTTATATATTTTTAGGTATTTTATTACTTTACAAATCGGACACAACTAAACGATAGTACACGACTTCTCTGCATTTATTTATTACTCCCCTACATCGTTATAAAGCCAAAATCTTAATTAAAAAAATTTGGTTGATCGGAACTTACTATACTAGTTAAAAACGGAGAGAAATTTTTCAATTGAAGTGAATTACGTACACGTGATTTCTAACTCATTTCATTTTTCACGTGAATAATTATAAAAATATATTCTGAACCATAAAACAAATAGGAAGCTTTATCCTGTTTTTGTATTATCATACATATCAACGAAATTTTTCTCACTAATGTTATTAACAACAAATTACAAGAAATACACACATCGGTGTTGTGTTTACATATTCTCTTAAAATAAGGAAATCGTTAGAATAGTTGAAACGTCTTGTTTCCAATTAAACCTGTGTAAGGCTTGTATGAAAATTAATAACTTGTTTTCATATAGAAATAAATATTTATTATAAACTTTTTTTATATTTTAAGAGATTCAAATATTTTATTGCATTTTAATGATAATTATTTAATTTTATTAAAAGACACACGTTCTTTTAGCTTCCTGTGATAACAATATTTTTGCCATATTGTTCATAATCAATATTAATATACATATGATACAAGTAATGATTTTCTCTTTCAGTTAATATATACTCGTACATATTTCCGATGTATATGAAAATGGAATTATTGTTTTTGTTTATGTTTTCACATTAGTTTTGCTTAATTATTAATGTTCATTTTTTGGGTACTCCTTCATTATAAATATTTTAATATTATAATTGACAAAATAACCTCAGTAATTGAAATCCTTTGTATATTCCAAAAACTACCGAAAATATCATACCATATATTCAATGCTAGTATTATATTATGATTTCATACACTCGCATCTATCAAACCTGTCTTGTATCTAGGGTTTAAAAATAAAAACAAAATTTCGAAAAGGCAAACATTCTCACAATAAAAAAAACTTCGAGAGGATGTTTGCCTCTTCGTGTGCAAAATTACCTACAAAATGCCAAAAGAATTATTGGAAAATAACACAACTTCCACAAATTCATTACATATTTGACTATGCCATTACAAATTTTCATATAAGGCAAAAAAAGATTAATGCCATAAGTATTAAGTTGTTTTTAAAAATTAAAACCAAACATATTTTGAGTATAAATCTCTAAAGAGTTTAATGCACTTAGTCTTTAATGAGTAAATGATCTAATTCAAAAAAATATATTAAAATGTCCACAAGAATATCTAGTTATATACAACTTAGTTAATTACCCAGCCGCAGCCGATGCCAAGTATTAAAGAAGCTTAAAAAGGGTTTTTGATTCCTATAGATATTTTATATAAGGGCCAATAACTGTGCAAAGGTGCAACGTGATTTAATGATATAGTGTATTTAAAAACTTCACCCTTATAATGAACGTTATGTTTTTATGTTTGTTTTATATTTAAACCACTAAGTACCTATATAAAAACCAGCCTTCAATACCATTCGTTTGCACCCTGTATTAATCTGCTCTCCCTATACATGTTATTTAGATATTAATTAATAAAAAGATCGCCTTTTCCTAACATGGCGATAATATAATGTTCACATCAATATCCGTGTCCATCACCCATGACCGCAATGGCGTCAAATCGTTAAGCTTAAAAGCTACAATTGATTTTAAAAATACATGTTTTTGCCATATATGTATTAATACAACGACGACCTTCGTGGTAGAGTGGTTACGAGCTCTGACTTCCATGCCGAAGGTACTGGGTTCGATTCCCGGCGATGGCAGTGTGATTGTCACACTGTCTTTGGTCTGGTGTAGAATTCACGTGACAAAAAAATGGCGATAGATTGGCTACCTATCACATGTCACGAGAATCAATATAATAGCTAAAAAATAAAAATTGTATACTGTAATTGGGTCCAAACGACCTGTTGTGTACAAAAAAAAAATACATTTTGAAAAGCAACATGTTTTGTATAATTATACAATTGAATGTACATTTACGTTGAACGTGAAAATGATAACGAAAATTGTGAAAATAATAATTAAATAATCAAATGATGTTTTAGTTAATTATAATTTAAAATGAACTTCCATCAAGAGATTTTAGTAAAATCATTTGATTATCTTAAAATTGTGAAGACCTCTGATAACTTAGAAAAACAGTTGATTTCGTTAATATTATATTAAATATTTAATACGAATTTTGGCATTATTTTAAAACCGCAATACGAGTACTTGAGTGTTTCTCTTTTAATATATGTTTTCTTATTATGAAATAAAAATTGACAGTATAAACATGAATATAATCATTAGAAAATTCAAGATATTTCATATTCATAAAATAAATTTGTTTTAAACGTGATAGACTATTCAAGAAACGTTTCATTTGTATGATCACAAATAAAGTTGTTTAATTGGAATTCCAGCGGTAAAATCGCCATTATCGATCTACAGGACATCATTTTTCAATCTTTACATTTTCCAATGATATTTTAATGATTGGGTCACGTACTCTATGCCAGAAGATTTTTCAAAAGTCATAACTATCTTGCCTTATGATGTTTTGGTCATTACAATGAATATTCATCGCCTCGCGCCAGTGGCAGAACATGACATTTGTGATATAAGGCCCCCGTAAAATCTGTAAATTTTATTTATTCTTCTTCTTCTTCTTCTGCTTTATTGAGGACTGCGTCCTGTTATTTCTCGGAGCCTGTTCCTGGGATGTAGATGTCCAACTGTCTCGCCATATTTTGGGTGGTCTTCCTGGGGTTCGATTTCCCGACGCTTAATTTATTTGCGGCTATATTTATCACTCATTTAGATGATCTTTCCACATGATCACTCCAGTAGTGTCTTTTCAGTCTTCCCCATCGCACGACATCTTCCACATTGCAGATATTTCTTATTTTGAAATGTCTTACTCTGTCTCGGAGTGTCGTTCCGACAACGGTTCGGATAGTCTTCATTTCTGTGGTTCTTAAGATACTTTCTGTTCTGATGGTGTCAGCTTCCGTTTCTATTCCATATGTCATTATAGGACGTAATCATATCTTTTAGATTCGTGTTTTGCTTTCCTACAGCATATTTTTGTTTTTATTTAATAAATTGATTAAAATCCAAAATATTCATTTAAAAAAATGAGGTTTCAGAAACTGGAAGTTAAAAAAATATTCAAAAATATTAAAACAATAATAATAGTCCATTTGAATATTACTTTTACTCTTGGAACGACTTTGTGGGATTCTAAAATCGATTGTACATGCTACTTCGACTAGACATTGAAGACATTCTCCTTTGCTAGTTTTAATCTAAGGGATTAATTTGCAGCAAAGAGTAACATTTTAGCTGGTTCTTGGGATGTCACTGGGACATTAATGTGGTAGTTTACCGTTGCCTTCCACATTTTTATACATATGGTTACTTAAACCCAATTTCTCTATACTAATTTTTAGTTATTGATTCTCATGGTGTGGTGCGTAGCCAAAATTTTAGAATCCTATGAAATTTGCGTTCCAAGGGTAGAAATAATATTCAAATGGACTAATTGTCTTAATATTTTTGGAACTTGTTGTCTTAATATTTTTGAAATATTTTTTATACTTTCCGTTTTTTAACCTACATTTTGTCAACGATGTGAAAGGATTGCGAATTCGAGGAAAACCGAGGAAAACATGGCAAAACCAAATTAAACAAATATTAAAGGGTCTACCATGGTAGAAGTTAGAAAAATCGACGTACACGTATGAATCGCTATATAAATAAAGAGGAAGCTAAAGAGAGTCGGAATCGAGCCGTTCGATTATCTCTGCCCACTTTTTGGGAGAAACGACGTGATGGTTTGTTGTTGTAATTTGCTTTTAATTACGGCTAACATAAAATTTTGTTGGTTAAATGTATGGCCTTTTCCAAAACAACCAAATCATGTAACCTGGTTATAGAAAATCAACCCATGGAACAAGTCAGGACCTTCAAGTATCTAGGCATAGACCTGGTGGGAGGAGCTGATCTGCAGGAAGAAATACAAGCCCAAGTAAACAAGGCAGCTGCAATCTCTGACGCTCTACAATCCACACTATGTAAAAACAAAGACATGGCCATTAAGAGTAAGATGAGAATCTATAATAACATATGGCATCGAAGCAAGGGCAGACACAGTAAGGACCAAACAAGCTTTGAAGACTTCCGAAATGAAGACACCGAGGACGATAGCAGGCAAGACACCAAGAGATCGCGTGGGGAACACCAGAAAAAGATAGATATGTGAGGTTGAGGATATTATAAGACGGACCAGACAGCGAAAAAGGGATGATACGGTCATGTTCAAAGAATGGACACCACCAGACTATCCTATATTGCATTGCATAATCAGCCTCATTGGACTCATCCTCGTGGAAGACCCCCTCAAAGATGGAAGGACAGCTGGGAGTCTACCTCACAGGAGGAGCAACACTCTGGAGAACAGGCGACAAAGGTCTTCACAACAAGGAAGAAGAAGAAAATGTTAATTTGTATTTTATTTTCGTCTTTCGAATCACCACGAACCACCCGTTCAAAGAGTACCGGGAACAGTATCTTATATATTATGTAGTTTAAATCTTACCAATAATTTAAGCATCTTGTTAATTTTGAAGATAACTTACCTACCGAATACATATTAAACACGTCCTCATTAAGGGGATCGTATTACAACATCGTCAGCATCATTATTTTTACTTCTTTACATTTTATCTTTGTGTTTTTGAATGAAGAAACATTTTTCTTCTATTCATTCATTAAAAACGATGATTTTTCTTGTTTTACTACGCAGCGGATGAACTTGATTATAGATGTGACCTTGATTTTGAAATCTGACGAGAAACATATCAAATATTTCTTAGCGACATGTTAAGTCAATTTTACGATGCAGATGTTTTAGTTTTATGAAAATCCGTCAAAAGCGCACGTAGTCCTACATATGGTTGTCGTCATGTTATCAAATTACATTTTTTAAATGTTATTATATTAAAAATCCAACAAGACAAATCAAACTTTACAATCGTGATTTCAGAAATCTAGTACCATTATTCATTGATTTTTTTTTAATAGAAGAGGTTTTGATTTAATACAAAAAATAAATTTATTTTCTTTGAGTAGAGCAAAGGTTCCGAATAGGGACGGTAGGTACTACCCCTAATTAGGCACTGCTACCGGCAAAGCGGCGGCGAGGTTTCTAGATGCAAATGGGGCAAAGGGGGTTTTAAAACAATCAAAGGGGGCGCCGTGATGTATTTATTTGGACAATAAAAATAAAAAATAAAATTTTCATGAATTACTATTTTATCTTTCTCAATCTATTACTTTATTATTATTATTATTGAAAAGCATTTAATAAATGCATTTATTATTCGTATACCTAATGCGGTTAGCATTTTGATACTCCATTTCGTCACCTGAGAGTAAGAAGTTTCCAACTCTCAAAAAAGCTGAGAAAAATTAAGTCTAAGGTTTGGTGGTTTCGGGTGTGTATCTTGGAATAAAAGGGTTAATCTGAAGCAGATGAAACTCTTTTACCGAGAAGCGTGTAAATTTTCTCTGGCGACAGTTGGAATAATAAAGTTCTAAGCGTAAATGAATCCTTCTTCAGTGAATCGTGTGTTTTGAATGATCAGATGGAACTTGATTCTTTTCATAACAACACAATGACGATACTATTACATGTTTTTTTTTATTGTGCGTATAGATTAGGTTAGGTTAGGTTAGGTTAGTAGGTAGTTAAGCATGTTTCGTAATCTAGAGAGATAAAGGGGGCGTTAAAAATTATTTTTCTGTTTTTAAGGAGGTTGTGGTCTGGAAAAGGGTGGGATCAATATCTTAATTTATATTTAAATATTTATTTTTCAAAAACAAAAATTATCCTTTATTTATTTATAATCTCACCTCCTATTCCTTTTTCCAAATTTTAAGAATGTTTCACTAAATAGAACTTACAGATTTCGAAAAAAATATATATTAAAAAAATCATCTTCATCAGTCGTATTTCTCATGATTAAGGGTCATGTCCATCCTGTAAACTATTGACCGTGGCATGCCATGCGCTTCTATCACCCTTCAGTCTCCATGCTGCAGCTAATGAGAGACCAGCCAGATCCCTGATTTGATCGGACCAGCTGCAGCAGTTCGGTGGTCGTCTTTGTGGTCGCCTTCCCTCCACTTTGCCCATGATGATGAGCTTTTCAAGGTTGTCCTGATCTTTCCAGGCTATGTGTCCAAAATATGTTTACACTCTCTGAGAGCACATCCGCGAGAGTCTTGACTTGATACCAAGCTGGTCAATGATTGACTAATTGACAAGAATTGACTAATTGACAACAATGATTGACTGTTTATAATTGTTAAAACAGTTACAAGGTTACTAATGATTTTTAAAATTTCGATTAATTTCACTCATTTAAGCGAATAGAATTAAATTAATTTTAGATTAACATCATGCGTTAATACCGTTAAATTCCACAATGACGATTTTTTTTATGAATTGTACACTGTTTTTTCCACTTTTAAGTATCTCGGCATGTTTCGATAGGTTAACTGTCATCATCGGGAGAACGACATAAACTCAAGTTTATATTGTTCTCCCGATGATGAAGGTGTGTAAGTCTTTGAAACATGTCGAGAAAAATAAACTCAAAAGTAGAAAAAAACAGTGTTTTAATTCATAAAAAACGCCAATAATTTAAAACTAACTAACTAACTAACCATCACGCCGTCTCCCCGAAGGGGTAGGCAGAAAGAATGGACTGCCACACCTTTCTTTCCTGACATATTTCTCTCGCTTCCTCAACATTCATACATCGTGTCATGCACGAGCGTCGATTTCTCTGACTCCTCACATGGCCGACATTCAATATTTGATTTATTTGATCGTGCCACGTTTTCCTTGGTCTTCCTATATAATTTAAACAGCATGAAATTATAAGTAAGCTTGAAATCACATTAATAATGATCACCAAACTCTTGAGATACCAAATTTACCCCACGTTTATTACTTTATACGAGTACATACAAAGTACAAAGTCTTCTTATCCCAAAATCCCTTTAAAAACAAGCACATCAATATCTCACGGATCCGCAAAATATATGTTAATCATTGAATTTTTTTTAAATACAATAATGTTTAAGCTCATGTTTTTTTTTTGTATTTGTGGGGTTTACACATAATTTTATCAAACCATAGTACCGACAGTATCAGACATCTCGTTTTCTTGACTCATATTACATTTTAACAATATTAAAAAAATGTTTAAGATTCTAATTAACTTTTTTTAATGTCGCTTAACATAAACACACGGACCGCAACATCATTTGTGGACTCTTCGCGAAATTATATACAAGTATCGGAATTTATGGTAATCGAGTTTCCTAATGATTTCTCTAAATTGATTTAATTAATATATATTTTGATAACCCTTTCGTTTACCAAGATTTCCATAGAATAATTTAAGTTGTAAAAATATCATAAAAATTAAGATTTTTTTTTAACTCATACAACTAAGACTCATACAACTTGACGACCTTCGTGGCCGAGTGGTAAGTGTATTGACTGCCACCCCGAAGGTTCGATTCCCGGCGAGGGCAGTGTGATTGTTACACTGTATTACTTCTTTCCTGACATATTTCTCTTGCTTCCTCAACATTCATACATCGTGTAATGCACGCGCGTCTACATGGCCGACATTCAATATTTGATTTATTTGATCGTGCCACGTTTTCCTCGGTCATCCTCTATTTCTGGTTCCATTTACATCGTTAACATCTAATTTTTTACCATTCTTTCTTCATTCATTCTTTCCATATGTCCAAACTATCTTAATGATCCTTTCATTATTTTGTTCATAACACCATCATTCGCACCGCATTCACTTATTATTTTTAAATATTATAATTTTGTCATATATTCCTTGACAGTCCTTGGCTTATTTTTCCATAAACATTGCTTTTATAAAAGTTTTCAACCATTATTATTTCATTCATTCGTTCCATGTGTCCAAACCATTGAAGTGACCATTTTCTAAATTTACTTAACACACAATCTTCTCTCTTACATTGCTGAACAACTTTTTTCTAGAACAATTTTTTATTATTAAATAATATTATATTACTTCAGAAAACTTACCGATACAGGTAAATGGTTAACTAGATAAATATTTAAAACGTGATTTGAAAAATAATTGTTTTCTTTAAAAGTTACATAGGTATCATAATTTTACTAATATGTGTATTTAATATGCATAATACTACATTTTTTATTCTGAACCGTAGATTCTTTCTGATAGTGAAAAGTTATGTAAGTCTTGAGGAATAATTTAATTGGATTACCTACATTATGCAAGGAAATATTATATAACATTTGAAAAGAAGTACTCCATTACAAGCTCAATATGACTATATGAATTTTATTGAAACTCACTTTTCGTTTGTTTGGTTATTCTATATACTTTTTTACAGTTATTTGAACCCAATTACCCTTTACATTTTTTTAGCTATTGATCGTCATGATATATGATAGGTAGCTAGCATATCGCCAATTTTGTTGTCACGTAAATTTTACCAGAGCAGAGATTATATTTTTCTCACTGTCATTGACGGAAATTGATCTCGAGAGCTACGGTGTGGCAGTAGCTATTTCCACTGTTCCACGAAAGCCGTTTTTTGTATTGTTAGTGTAACATAGTGAAATCTTTGTAAATTAATAAAAAGTATAGTGAAATTTGTCACTCTCAGGAAATTAAATAAAACTTTTATAAAAAGATATTTTTTACTTCTTCTTCTTCTTCTTCCTTATTGTAGACCTATGTGGTATGTTCTGCAGAGAGTTGCTCCTCCTGTGAGGTAGATTCTCAGCTATACTTCCATCTTTTAGGAGGTCTTCCACGAGAACGAGTCCCATGAGGTTGATTATGCAATGCAATATAGGGGAGTCAGGTGGTGTCCATTCTTTGAACATGACCGTACCAGTCCCTTTTTCGCTGTATGATACATCTTATAATATCCTCAACCTCACATATCTCTCTTATTCTGGTGTTCCTCACGCGATCCCTCAGTGTCTTGCCTGCTATCGTCCTCAGTGTCTTCATTTCGGAAGTCCTCAAAATATTTTTTACAATAATAGTTATCAAATTTGAATTTTTCTTCACTGTTCAAGAAACAGTATATAATTTAATATTATTATCCCAATGATGAAGGTCCGTAATATTTCATATCTGGGTCACATTCTGCGGGGAAATAAATACAGTTTGCTCCAACTAAGACTGATGGGTAAAATTGAGGGGCAGCGTGGTCCTGGTAGAAGGCAAACGTCTTGGCTGTGCAACATAAGAGACTTAACCGGGATGAGAAATGTGGGGGAGCTGTTCTGGGTTGGGTAGAGAAGATAGCCCTTCGCCGGAGTGATTGCCAACGTCAGGTGGACCTGATACGGCACGCGAAGAAGAAGATGAAGGTAAAATATTTTCAAAACAAGACGATAATTCAAATATAATATTAAAAATGTTATTCCACAACGTTAGAGTTTAAAATATAATAACTAACTAACTTACTAACTAACCATCACGCCGTCCCCTCGAAGGGGTAGGCAGAAACAATAGACTGCCACACTTTTCTTTCCTGACATATTTCTCTCGCTTCCTAAACTTTCATACATCGAGTCATGCACGCACGTCGATTTCTCTGACTCCTCACATGGCCGACATTCAATATTTGATTCCTTTGATCGTGCCACGTTTTCCTCGGTCTTCCTCTATTTCTGGTTCCATTTACATCGTTAACATATAATTTTTTTACCATTCTTTCTTCATTCATTCTTTCCATATGTCCAAACCATCATAATGATCCTTTCATTATTTTGTTCATAACACCATCCCATTCACTTCTTATATTTTCATTCGACACTCTATCATACACAGAGTATCCACACATTCGTCTAAGAGATCTAATTTCTACTGCATTTATTCTACTTTCATCATTCTTAAGTTAACGAAATACGTTTATGTAATTTTACCAAGGTTAAAACACAAACCGTCAATTTTTCTAGTTGCATGAAATCTATAATATATCGTCGGTTCAAAGGTAAAACTCATTAAGTGACATTTCAAATTTTTCTCCTTTTTTTGCAACTTCCGCATCAGACTTGTGAATTCTACGCCAGAAAACAATCGCCAAGTGTAATTATTAAAGAATAACAGTTATTCTTTAATAAAAACACTTGGTGATTACTTTCTGACGTAGAATTCACAAGTCTGATCAGAAATTGCAAAAAAAAAAAAAAAATTCAAATGTCACTTAATGAGTTTTACATTTGAACCGACGATATACTGATAATCTAACCTGAAAAATATCTCTCTTGAGGTCGCTTTCTAATATATAATAATTTATTGAATTATTCAGATAAAAAACGACTTACAGATCTTTAAGGCTATAAGGTTTACAATATAAATAAACATGTTATAATAAATATGTTTATATTAAATATTTATTATATATATTAACCCTCAGATGCAAGGAACTCAATAATCAAATATAAATGTATTCATTTAAATAATAAGCTAATTTCTCATACATCATATTATAATTTGCATGCTTGTATTGACAGGAAGCTGTTCTATCATATGATGGTTGACAATTAGAAGGCCGTTGTGTGTACAAATAACACGTATTTTATTATAACTGCGTGAATAGAAATAAATAATTGTACAGGATGGAGCAATATGATCTCCATCCTTTTAATTATATTTTTATCTTTATGCATGTAATTATGTTTCAAATAAATGTATCTGATAACATGATTAGCTTCAAAAATCATCGCAATCTTTATCAAAAGCTTAGAATCAGGTTTTTGCAAGTAAACCCCTAGCAAGGCAAATCATGTCATTGCGACAAAATATGTATAAGAGAAATAGCGTATTAATACCAATTTTGTCTTCTTTTTGTCCTGTCACGCTTCTCCTCTTACTCTATACGGGTGTATGTAGTTGAACTCTTCCCAAACGGCTGGACCAATTTATATTTTTTTTAAATGAGTTTATTTGAGTGAGTCCCTGAATGGCTTAGGTGACCGTTTAAACCTTCTGAGAAGTTCATGAATTGTTGACCCTCTGAGAATAATTTAAAGTTATGTTTGTTTCCATAGATGGCGCTGATGTCGAATTCCGTGTTTAAGTATGCGCAAATCACTAGCGTTGTAGCGTGACGTAGATTCAAAATTCTGTTCGCTGTGTTTCAATATTCCATGTATAGCATGTATCACAATATCAAATGTCATTTAGTTAGTCTTTTTTTATATAAGAAATCTGGTAAAAAAAAAATAACTGTTACTGACCCTATTTTAAAAACATAATTTTCATGAAAAGGACAATTTTCCTTAAGTTGTAATAAATGTTAAAGGAAGCGTCCTGGAGCGGTCCACGTGATCCTGACACGAACGTATGTACAAGGCTTGCAATCGGTGCACATACGTAATTAAAGCCCTTCGAAATAAATAAATCTATTCCAAATTGTTAACAAGCGATCAAATTGATAATCATGATTTTCTCTGAATTCTAAAAGTAATTATGAATTCCAATTATAATATAATGATCATTTTGCGTCACCCTGTACATATAACACATAATTTCATGTAACTACATACATGGAAATAAATAATTATATATTCATTTGGATGCGGGGACAAAGTGATGCATCATTCGGAAGCATCAAACGATACTCGTTATGTTTTATTATGCAACGATATTTTTTTAATTATCATAATTTATTTATCTAAATGGTTAATAGAGGCCGCTTCCAGTAGATGAGATAAGAACAAAAAGTATTATTTATAAGATTGAATTTATAATTCAGGTAGCCTTCTACATCACGGCATCATATAACACGGTTTCGCTTTAACACAATATTTTACGCAAGGTGGCACGTAATTACGTTTAGGGTACGGCCACACCGAAGTGCCAGAGTAGGAGTCAAAATTAACACCCGGCGAACCAACGTATGGCGCACTATGGGACCGGCCACACTATACGCTCCGCGCCACAGGGCGTAAACACAAGCAAACTGTGTCTTGACTCCTATACCCAGGCTACTGACTTCCACCCCTAGATACCCTTTTGCTTTTTTTCTGGAATGGTGCATTCTCCAGCTAGTGTAAGTCCTGCGTGGATGAGGGGCGGGCTAAGGATTGTTTGAGCGAAGCTGATGAAGGGGCGCCGCTGGGTCCTATAACAGCTTCGGGTAAGCGGCGGGTAACCTTCTATGTCTTCATTTAACTATTAGTTTGTTCATTTTGTATCTGTATTAAAAAGCACTGTATGTTACCCTACAATAAATATATCTGACTTCCACCCCCCAACTGTGTCCCGCCTTCCTTACTCTATAAATTTTAAGATTTTTGCTTTATATTCCCCTACAGATAAGATTATTGTATTGGCTGTATATACCATGTGTTTGTGTTTGTAAGTGCAGGGCATAGAAGGGGAAAAATTATTAGTAAAAAAAAACAGCTTAAATTAATGTGGCCTAGTGTCTCTTTGATTTTCGAAAATATAAGAACAATTAACGTCAGTCCCGGATGGACGGAGGGCGGGCCTATGAAATGAATATGCGAGGCCGACGAAAGGGCATCTCTGCGCCCTATAAAAGCCTAGGGTAAGCGGTGGGTAGCCCTTTTATGTTCTATGTTCCTACCCAGGCACTCTGGTGTAGCCGTACCCTTTTTTAAAATGGTAATAAGAAATAGCGCCTCCAACTGCGTAAAATGATTGTTATTGTTTTGGCCATTACATATTTATTATTTAAACAACCTTTACTCAATATTAAAAAATTATTGCGCCGTATCGCATTTCAATTTAAAAAATACCTTTACAAATAAAAAGATTTAAGCTGTATACATGAGTTATGTGCAAAAAAACATTTATAAAAAATAAAATAATATTCTATAAGATTATTTTTTTATATATTCAGACATAAAAAAAAATATTAAATATGTATTGAAATGGGGACAAGAAATGTGCCGCCATGTGTGGTATCACTGGCGCCCCCAGAAACGTCACATAGTTGGCCAAATTTTCCACTAACTAATTAACTAACCATCTCGCCATCTCCCCGAAGGGATAGGCATGAATTGACTGCCACAATTTTCATTCCTGGTATACTTCTCTCGATTCCTCAACATTCATACATCTTGTCAGGCACGCACGTCGGTTTCGCTGACTCTTCAAGTGGTCGATATTTAATATAACATCGATTTGATCATGCCAGATTTCCTAAGTCTTCCTCTTTTTCTAGTTCCAGTAACATCGTAAACTTATACTTTTTTACAATTCTTTCTTCATTCATTTATTTCATGCGTCCAAACCATGATCCTTTCATTATTTTGTTCATAACACTTTGATATCCCAACGCACTCACTTCTTTTATGGTCATTCGACACTCTATCATACACAGTTTTTCGACACATTCGTCTAAGAATGGTAAAAAAGTATATGTTAACGATGTAGAAGAACTAGAAATAGAGGAAAACCGAGGAAACGTGGCACGATCAAATTAATCATATATTAATTGTAGACTACTTCAGGAGTCGGAGAAACCGACGTGCGTGCCTGATGTATGAATGTTGAGGAATCTAGAGAAGTATCAGGAAAAAAAGGTGAAGTTGTCAATTATTTCTCCCTGCCTCTTGGGAACGAAGGTGCGATGGTTACCTAGTTAGTAATTATATATAAATGACGACCAAAAATTTTAAATCTACAAATGTTTGAAGTTGAGATGTACTCCGAAAATTAAAAGGAATTTTGTAATTTCACACATAGTTGTATACAAACACATAAAAGGTGTTATACACGTTGATTTTGCTATTTAAATATTTAAGTTTAGGACGTCGCAGAGATCCTGATAGTATGTGAATTGTCGGGCCAGTTTTTTTTCCTCGATGAATGGACGATAGAATATTTTTACAAGGTAAATATTTACAATAGTGCTGACGCGAACCTGTTAATAGACATGCCGGATATAAACAAAGATAAGGAATACTGGTCTAAGGTCCTGTTTGCGAATTTTTTTTTTCTCAGTACACCCAAAAAAACATTGATTAATTTTACACGAAAATGTAACGGAAAACAATTATGAGTTTGTTACTTTCCATATCAGCTAAAGCACTGTTTAACATTGAAATCCGATTAAATTCAAGAGTAATTGTGATGCGTTCAATTTGTGGTTGATACGATATAAACACGTAGTTATAATCTTCTTCTCAGAGGTATTCCTCATGATTGAGGGTCGTGTTAATCTTGTACAATCTGGTCCAACTATTGAGCATGGCATGCCATGTGCTCTTGTCATCCGTCAGTCTCCAGGCTGCAGCTATTGAGAGACCAGTCAGATCCCTGATTTGAACGGACCAGCGGCTCGGTGGTAGTCCCTGTGGTCGCCTTCTGTCTACTTTGCCCATGATGATGAGCTCAGCAGTATAATCTAGATTATATAAAATGTAATAAAGACTATATAAATACGGCAAAACCCCTCTTATCTGTCACCTTAGAGCAGTGATAGCGAACCTTTTTGAGACTGAGAGCCAAAAAATAGTTTTTTTTTAATATAATAATATGTCGTGTGCCACATGCCATGGAAATAAAGATGCATCAAATGTTTGTGTAACTTCAGGTTTTAAATATAAACAAAGCAATAATACATTGAAAAAATAATTAAGTACTAATTATGGCAAAATAAAAGAATTAAATAAAAAATAGTAATATATTAATCAAAAAAAAATGTAGAACCCTCAAAACTTCATTATTAGTGATATTTTTGTTGTTAGATGCTAGATGCCAAATTTTTAATATCGGACTCATAGCTGGTAGCTATAATAGAATCCTAGCAGTAGTACTTTCGTATGTAAGTCTACTTCTTATGTATGATTTAATAAAGTTCATTGAAGAAAATAATGATTCACAGGAATAAGTTGACGAAAAAATTGTTTAAATGCCCATTTTTTTTTTAAGATAAAAATTTCCCGGGATAAATTGCCAAGTTGTGAGTACTTCATTTTCGACATTCTTCTGGACTGGTCCAATGTGTTGATCTTGCTCAAATTCTTGATATTTTAAAAAAAAAAATCTACTTTTTCTAAAAAAAAAAAATATTTTTTGTATTATCACTTTTAATTTTTTCTCTTCATTCGCGTGCCATGCAAAATCGTCTCGCGTGCCATCTGTGGCACGCGTGCCATAGGTTCGCCATCCCTGCCATAGAGACTGGGGAAAGCAAAAAGGTCGAATCATCAGAAAATACCGAATAAACTGATTTATACTGATCCCATATACTTTTGATTTTATATTTCCTGTAAAATGATCTTCGGGGGCGATTATGGTTTAAAATACATATATATGATACTAGATATATGTGAGTTAATATGCAATTTTAACTTACAACTGTTGTATGTAGAACACATTATCACAATGTTTGAATGACACAATTTCTATATGATTTTAATGTCTCTTTTTATAAATTTAATTTTGTCCTAAAAGAGGTTAAATTTTTTTTTTGCAATTGAATAATAATAATATTTATCTTACGTTTCTTCAAAATACATGCTTGTATTATGATATATCAAACTGTCATTTTTCACAATTATTATAGTACTCCTGGATCTTGTACTCTCGGGATGGCAAGATACAAAAGTACAATTTATTTTAATAATATTTGTCTTAGAAATATCACGATATAAGCATGTTTTTAATAAAATAAATATCTACATATTAAATTACAAAATAAAATCCTCAAATCCATTAAACACAAAATGATAAGATTTGAAACCTTTTGAAAGGATCATGAATGTCAGTCCCGTAAATCATTGATAAATATACGTTATTTTATTTTCCTTGTAACATTTGTATGAAAAAAAAATTAATTATTAAGATATGGATATGTTTTCAGTTACCGCACGATTTGTGATTTTAATGTAGTTATTTAGTGGTGATTTTAAGACGTTGTTTTTTAGACATTTTAAATAATTTATCGTTCCTTGAACAGTGACGTAAAACACCATAATTTATAAATACTTTATAGGAGTGACATGTTGTGCCAAGCTAGGGAATTTGGTAAAGGTGAAGGAAGAAGATTCCCTCCTCGCACGCAATTATCATCGTCACCAGCATGTCATACTATTTCCAGCCATTTACGCAAGGTAAATCATCAAATCATCAATTAAATCCTGGTTATAGTTTAGAGACGATGGGAACACAAAAGTCCAATGTGTTGATAATGCTTTTCTTATTCTCATGGTTCTATACGTGGGTTGTCAGCAAAAGGATAATTAAGTTGGAATAAGTATTTTGCTTCTTAAAAATATTTTATCAAAGAATTTATCAATGAAAGTGAAAATGACAGTTCGTAGTGACCAAATTAATAAATTTTTAAAGGTCGGCCATGTTAGAAGTCGGAAGAATCGACGTGCGTGTTTGACTCGTTGTATGAATATGAAGGAATCTAGAGAGGTGTGCCAGGATAGAATAGTGTGGCAGTCCATTCTCTCTATTTACCATATCGGGGAAGCGGCGAGGCGTGATGGTTTGTTTGTTTGTTGTTGTAAGAAAACGTCTGTTTTATTTAAGTTTTATTATATTATATGATAGTGAAATGTTTTGTCTTTCTAAGGCGAATCAAATCTTTGTTGGAGATTAACATTTGATTAAATATTCTGCTTCATTATGCCATTTTAATAAATAACCAATTGAAACATATTTATGCCATTTATTAAATACCCTACAATGTATTTATTTACAAAGATTATATACTTTTATATTCAATGGCATAAATAATTATGAAATGCAAATCTATATATTTTTCACTTCATCTCTCTACTTTGTTCGGCGATGATGATTTTTAATTTTAATCACCATTCGTTTTCAATAGAAAAGGACATTATAATGCAAACTGCGACTTACTCGTATGGATAAATTTATTTGCTTTATGGCTATACATTGGTGAATGTTCTTCGATCAACGGTTATTACATAATTTATCTACCGATTAAGTCTGTTAAAGTCGACATTTTCAATAAATTCTATGCTGTTATTAAGTATTGAAAGTTTTTTTAATATAATTGGTGTGCATTAAATTTAAGTATGATTTTAATCGCTTTTAAAAAATATGAAGTGTTGATTAATAATTCTGGTTTAGTTGTGTAGTTGCTTTTGCGTAAATGAGAAGTCTTAAAAGTACAATTATACCTATATACGAGCAATATGTTCAAAAACTGACTTCTTGTGGTACTTAAGTCACCTTTATACTTTTCCCTTGTTTTTTACAACAACACAATAAACCATCACCAATGGACCGCCACACTACTTGATCCTAACACACTTCTACAGCTTCATCTAGAGCAGTGGTTCCCAAACTCTTTTGTCCCGTGGATCCCCTGTTGATTTATTTTATTTTGTGCAGACTCCCTGAATGAGAATGAGATAAAAAAAAATTGCGCGGACCCCTAACGTTGTTCAGGGACCCCCAAATCAATTTTAATTTTCCACGGACCCCTTGAATGAGTTAATAATTAATGTTTTTAATTAAAATTTCTTGGTGGAAGTTCATTTTAAATAATGAAAACAAAAAAATATATATCCAAAATTTCTTTAATATTATGTATTTTCCGGACCGGTTTCAGCAGCTTGCTGCCATCTTCTGGAACCTACATCAAAGTTTATTTGGTTTATATAATAAATGATAGTGGTGGGGGTTAAACATTTTTTTCCTGATTCTTAATAATGTATTACTGTTATTAAGTTGTAGTTGAAATGATTCTGTATAATGTAAATTTTGGGTTCATTTGTTTACTATAAAATTAAAAAGCAATTACTAGGGTGGCTAACTCTTGGAATGATTCTATTGTGATTTTGAATGAGCTAAAAAAAAGTTGCCGTCAACCTTCCACGGACGTTGTTCGGGGTTCCTCAAATCAATTTTAATTTTCCACAGACCCTCTGAATGATCCCATGAACCCCTGGGGGTCCGTACTTTGGGAACCAATGCTCTTGAGTCATACACTCACGTCGATTCATCCAACATGGCCGACCTTCAAAATTTGATTAATTTGATCATTCACATTGTTAACGTATACTTTCTTAACCTTTATTTCTTCATCCATGCGTTCCATATGTCCAAACCAACCTAGTGATTCTATCATATTTTTGTTCATAATACTGTTTTCTGCACTACATTCAATCCTTACATCAGTGTTTAAATTCTGTCATACGTCATTTTACCACACGTCAATTGTTTTTTAAACACATTTTTTTAATTCAGTGTTAAGGCATTCGTACTGACTGTATGTTTTTTTAAAGTAGGGAAGTATGAATAAATCATTTAAATGTCCAATGAAAATTATGCTTTTTGATTATAAAACATTGAAATGAGCTTAAATCAATTAAATCCTGGTTATAACCACTACTCATTTTACCAATCGTTTACTGGTTCATCGTCGGGGCGATTATTATATGTACACAATACACAATTTTTTTAATTTTTTTGGAAAGAAGCTATTACTTGGTGGTTTGACATATTTAGAATTAGAATTAAACACTTTTAAAACGTTGTATAAAACTACTTTATTTTGGGTCAGGAGCGCCAACCGGTTTCACTCTGTAACGAGCTTCGTCAGGGCTATACACAAACTGCGTGTACACAAACAGTTTTTGTATAGCCATGGCGAAGCTCGTTACAGAGTGAAACCGGTTGGCGCTCCTGACTCAAAATAAAATGGTTTTATACAATGTTTTAGAAGTATTTAATTCTAATTTTCAATATATAATTCCCCAGAAAAACAGTCGGCAAAACCTTCCACCACAGTAGAAAAAGAATATGAGAAAAATCGTCATTTTCAGGATCATCCCTACAAACTGTTTGCCATTGACACGAAGAAGAAGTAGTTATAGAAGAATAAGAAGAAGAAATAGAAGAAGATGAAAAAGAATAAAACAAGGATTCAACGTTAAAATATATTTATTTCCATAGTTATACAAGGATTTGTATAATCTAAAACTACCATATTATTACATTTGTTTGAACAGTAAGGTGAATTTTTCTATTTAAATATTGATATGTTTCATTTCATAAGAAGTGTTTTCATCATAGAAATACTACAAGTAGTCACGTACTGTTTGGAAAGTAATGTTTTCCGAAAAAGCGCTACCATAAATATGGTTTATATAAATACGTACATAGATGGAGATATTACATTTACTACAGTGCAACAAAATACACGTCTCTTTGGCAACAAATACATTTTATAATTAGATATATTTTTCAAACACATAGATAACAAAAAATATCAAGCTGCATTTAGATAGTTGACCTACGTAAAATGTATGTTACTGATTATTAAAATCCTCTACGTCTTACGTGATGCTGTCATAGAGGAGTGATAGTATTGTAAATCACCTAAATACATTTAAAACATTCAAATTCTATAGCTCGAAGAATTATAACTAATTGATTTGACGATTTTAACTTCTTCGCTCGTTTTAATCCAATGAAATGGTTTGTAGCAAAGTATACAATTTTAGCTGTTTCTTGAGATAACACTTGGCCTTTAATGTGATAGTTTTCCGTTGCTTTCCACGTTCGTATACAGCAGGTTATTTGAACCCAAATATTTCATACAACTCTTTAGCTATTGATTCTTATAACTTGTGTTAGGTAGCTTATCTATCGCCATTATTTAGATGTGAATTTTACACCAGACCAAAGACAGTGTGACAATCACACTGACATCGCCGGGAATCGAATCAAGAACCTTCATTGTGGCAGTCATTAATAAAACCTTCGGAAATTCCTCAGAAGTCTTCTTCTTCTTCTTAGTTTAGGTCTGTCTTAACCTGTTTGTGATGGTGGGCTGTCTTGGGATGATGATGTCCAGCCATCTCTCCATCTCTTCGGTGGCCTTCCTGGTAATCTTTTACTGCTTGGGTTTTCATCTTTAACAATTTTTGCAATTCTTGTATTCTCCATGCGGTCCACGTGGTCTCTCCAATAGCGCCTTCTGCTTCTTCCCCATCTCACTATGTCTTCAACACCACAGACAGACTTTATCGTTTCATTTCTGATCCGATCTCTGAGAGTATGATGGAGCGTATGGTTCGCATTTCTGCTACTCTAAGAAGGTTCGTAGATCTATTGGTATCGGCTATAACCTCTATTCCATACGTCATGGATGGGGCGAACGCATGCCTTGTATATCCTGACATTACTTTCGGTTATCATGTGTTTGTTCCTCCATATGGTGTCACGCAAGCAGCCAGCCACGGCTGTCGCTTTGTTGGTTTGTGCTCGCACCTCGTCATATAGGTCACTGTTGCTACCGATCTCTATATGAGTCTAAGTGAATTGCATGACTTACTCAATAGGTGTGTTATGCAATGTTCAGCTTACATCTGAGAGGCTCTTTTGATATTGTTAAGCACTTTAGAAGTGTATAAGGTCATTTACTATACAAACAATTATTATTGTTTGCTGTTAAAACAATCAAATCAATCAGTCACAAGTCTTCAGCGCCCTAGATGTTCGGAGGACTATGATTTGGGATACTAAAGCGATATGAGAATGCCGTTTAACTAATTTTCGTGTAATTTTGAGCAGCCGCAAGCTGAAACGAGATGTACACACAGTCTAGGCGAGGCCTAATCACATTGAAGGATATCTAATATTATTTTTAATATGTTATCAAATTTCTTAAATATATGCACGACACCTAAAATTTCCAGTGTTCCTTTTCGTAAATTAAACACATCAAAAATTTAAACCATTATTTAAAACATTCCTTAAAAAGCATCTTACTTTAACGTCTACGTGCGTTTAAGCAATTAATATTTTATAAATAAATTAATGAAATTATAATGGACCTTACACAAAACTTTTTGCAATAATGACTTATTTTATTCTTAGTTCACAATATTTTTCAGAGAGACCGCTAGTAGTCTATTTTACTTGTAAATATTTTTTATATTATTTTTTATGTTGACAGTTAAAAGTAATACACATTCGACCGGAATTTTGTGTTCCTGAATCAGAAAATTAACTAAAATACCTACAACATTAGCACAACAAATAATATATTTTTATCAATATTTTACGTTTTACATTTACCATTTAACAAACAAAATAAAATAATATTAAAAACTATTTTACATTTTCACCAAGTTTATCTACCTGTTTTCTTTACATATAATCTTACATGACACTACACTTTTTTCATTTCACAAAGCAATACATAATCTTTTGAGATATATTTTATCTGATTATGCTTATGATCATATACAATTATTATTTTTTCATTTAATTTAACTTGTTTTGTAAATGATAGGGTTCTTTGCCTGTTTTCGTAAATATTTCAGTGTAATGAATGCTTTTATTTAAAACTACCATTAGTGCCATCTATGAACGAGCTGAAGAAGCTTATTTCTTTGATATTACTCTTTCCAACAAAGCCTTGTTTTTACTTAACTTTGGTATTCCCAATTTCTGTATGTTTTAAGCAATTTAATAATTAAAAATAAATATATAGTTCAAATAAAACTATATATTTTTACAAGTAATAAATTAACACACGTGAATAATTTTATGATAATAAAATAAACTTAAATAAATATTATAATAAAATAATTATAGATACATTAAATTACAAAGGGAAAAAAATTAAGAAATATACACACACAAACTTATTATAAAAACACATTTTCTGAATATATTCCTTCCTCTTGAAAACATTTTTTTTCTTTTTCATAATAAGCTTTTTTTATTTTCCTTATCCTTAAAACTACAATTTAAATATAAATTTCCTAAAAAAGTAAAAAAAGAATCAAGGCTAGATTACACTATGTTATGTTATGTAGACATATAATATAATATATTGTGTATAGTAATATACATAATAATTTGATAAAATAACAGTAAACATGTACGTACATTTATTATATTTAAATATATGTATTAATAAATTGATATGTAATATTATTAGTGCGTATAAAAGCGTTAAATCTACAAAACCTATTTAATAAGAACTTCAATAGAGTTGTGCATAAGTAGGTTTGAAAATCGTCTATTTTACGGTACGAATGTTAGAAAAATAAGTTCCTACGGTTTAGAGCCATTAACTTGTTGTATTCGTAATTTGTCAAATTGTAAATAATTGTATTAAATTTTACACTGTTTAATAAATAGTGAAATATCGGCTTTGTTACGAATTTCATATATCGCACGCTTAATAGAACACTGGCTTAACTCAAAAAAGCAAGTTTTGCTCAATCTGACATGAGTCGGTGTTTTAACAAAAACAGTTGAAAAACACGTACGAATGGATAGCGTTATCATTGTGAACGATTATCGTACGTACGAATGGATAGCGTTAACATTGTGAAAAATAGATGGATAGCGTTAACACAAGCCTCTGTCTAATGTTAACTCAATTATGACCATAACCATAATAACCATAATCGGTCAGTTTACTACTAAGCGTGCGATAAGTATTAAGTCTATTAAAATTTGTCTGAGATTTATAATTTTAGTTTAACGAATGATATCTGCATTTAAATGAAGAAAAGAAGTTTATTATTATTTATAACGTAATAGGCAATTTTAAGTTTTATATTTTTTTTAATGAAACTATTTGTTGTATTTTTCAACTTTTCTGAAAACTGCTTTTAGCAGGAAGCAAACGAATAATTTTTAATTTTCATAAAGCTGACACCATTTTTCTTATTTTCTAATTTTATATATTATTACTATTAACGTAAATACGTACAGGATAAACTTTCCTCCTATTAGCCCGAAAGCTCCTCGCTAGCAAGCGTCCCGACAGATGGAAGAAATATATATATTTTTCTATCAATTCATATTTTCTTGTTTTTCTAACCCTTACACAACGCTAGGATTCTACGACTTCTCTGTGAAGTAGAAAATTTTGATAATCAGCCAAATTTGATATGCATTAATTTACTAATGTAATCAGTGTATTGTCTACTTACTTTGATTTTCACAGAACTGTATGATTTGTGTACACAACACGTGTTTTACATTCGTGGCAGTAATATCATATTATTCAAGACGACCGCTATTCTTGTGCAATTATTATATAACGTACAAAGTAGGCTTTGCAGTTCAGAGTGGAGACTTTACTTTACGAACATTAGTACAACCTTAAAGATTTTGTTCAGCAATAAGCGGTTACCGAAAACAACCCGTATACGATCTAAATACGGTTAACCCCCTTCGGTTGTGGCTGCCAAAACCTTTGGGTAATTTGAGTTGATACGCGTTAGATATGTGTATACACGCATAGACGTACATAGATCGAAGCAGTTCATAAATTTAAGAATTAAATTAGTGTATATAATACGAAATATATCAATTTCTTATAAAAGTTCCATTTTAGAATTAATTATAGAAAATTTAAAAAATATTTGTTCATGATATGAGGATAAAGCAATTCAGACCTAAGCTCATAGTAATTGGCTAAGATTATTAAAAGGTTTCCCGAATAATTTCAGAACTTTATTAAATTCATGGGCCAGCCATGATTCAAAAATTTGGTAATGTACATTGTGTTTAAGCGAAAATAAAGACATTCATATATTTAGTCAATTGGTACACAAAAAGTGTAAATATTAAATTTATTGATAAGTGTCATCATAAGATAGGTTTCAATTAATGTTTAATTAAATATTATTATTTCGTATCCTAGCCGAGTTATTTAAGACGTATTTTATGATATGTACGAAACATTGGTGTAAAAGCGAAAGTCTTTCTACATTTGTAAGAGATTCTACAATACGTGAAATAATCGAATATATTTCTATTGAATTGTGTTTATATTTAAATGCCTTTAAATGCCTTACATTACACTGATCTATTGCATATAATTAGGAATTAAAAAATTAAGCCGTCAACAAGCCAGAAGACTCACAATCCAAAAGATGTAAGTATGAAATATTAAATTAAACTTTTCTGATGTTTTATAATATTTAAAAACGTGGGAGGATTTAATATGTAGGTCCCTAAAAACTTGTTTAATAAATATATTTTGGTCTAGTAAAAAAAAAATCAGTTATTCAATACGATCACGGAGAGAGATTGTGTTCTGTTTTCTAAAGCTTGTATTATTATGTACTAAATAAATTAAATGGTTAATGTTTTTAATTTAACTTTCATGGTAGAAGTTCATTTTAAATAACGAAAACAAAAAAAAAAATACAAAATTTCTTTATTATTATGTATTTAGTGTGATTTCACTTGTGTTTATGTTCGACTAGTTTCGGCAGCTTCTTCGGCAGCAGAACAGACGATGGCAGCAAGCTGCCGAAACCGGTCGAACATAAACACATGTGGAAGCATACTAAATACATAATAATATGGAAATTTTGTATCTTATTTTTTTGTTCTCATTATTTAAATTATATGGATCAATTTGTTTCTATCGTGAAAATTTCTGTCGACTACGTACTTTTTAATATATTCATTTTAATGAAATGCTTCAATGTAGGTCTATTGAAATCAAATTAGGCGACATCTTCCTGTTGTTTATCCGTATGGCTAAAATTAAAAGCAAAGTTGTGTATATTTCCGCGATCGGTGCTTTGAAATCCAGGCGCGACTAACCTGTCACTAGATAAATTTATGTCCATCGAAACAAACACAAAATATTTTATAAAATAAATAAGTGATGAATTCTCGCAGTTATAAGCTGGTGTATATTGTTATGTACGGTTAATAATGTATTCCAAAAAGTGTTGTTTTTAGTTATTCATTTGTTAGGTGTTCGAAAAGAGAAGAACTTTTTGAGTAATGCATTTAAAATTATAGCAGTACACAAGTTAAACATATTACATACATGTTTGCGCATTAGTATAATATAATATATTATATATAAATTTATATGACCCTCACACTACCGGGTATGTGGATAATCTAATCACAAGTATTAAGACTAACAAAGATCACAATAATTGACACGATGATGCACAGTTCTGCACACAAAGCGACATTTAACATCTTCATTTAACCTTAACCGGAAGTAAGGATAGGTTTACTTTATATTACTTACAACATTCAAACACCGGAATTTAATCCTGAAATATTTTCTTCCTGTTTTTTGCATTCAAAATAAGAATTAAAAATATAACACTTGCACGATGCTGTTTAAACATTTAAATACCCATAACACTTTGTAACCTAGATACACTCACATTGCATTTTTTTTTCATTTTTAGTATGTCCATTAACCGTCAAACATTTCATTTTTTTATGTCTTATAGTTTTAATTTTCACCATAGTACCATAAAAGGTATCAATTAAACCTTTGCTTCCAAAAAAACATCAAGTTCATTGGAAATTTCACCATTCTTTAGATTTTATACATTGAACATGAATTTTATTTATTTTTGGGTATATTTAATTTTTTGCTTGTGAAAAAACAAAAATACGCACACTTAGGTATATATTTTGCATACGATTCGTAATGCGCTTTAAAGGTCACGTGAATTAGGAAAATAATACGTAAAATAAAATTACTTTTGAATATAAAAACAGATTGCACGAAAATGTCATGTGCAACAATTCGCTATTGTGCGGTGCATTCCGAATATACCTATTCCTACAATGTGAGTAACATTGCGAAATTTATAACTTTCCGAAATTCTCGAAATAATCTACAGTCGAGAAACACATAGGTACTGTTAGGCCTGCGATCTATTCCCTACATCCCTACTAAGTGTATTTGCATTAGCCGTCTGCCTAAAGCATCCGTTTAACCCTTCTACGTATCGTAATTTTCCCTAATAATCACAATTTATCCAATAAGATTGATATGTTTAATTTAAAGTGCGCACAACGCGGCAGATAGGATTGGCATCAAAATGGCCGCCGTGATTGACAACAAGATGGCGGCCACCGGGCCTTTCGCGTGGCTCGTTCCGCTGCTCAGGGGATGGGTAACCGCGCCCTCGCATGGCTGGGCTGGAGTATCTGAAATTAGTTTTATTTGTATTTTAATATCATTGAAAAAAAAAACACAAATTATTAAGATAAAAACAAATATCAAAAATATAAGAAACATTTTTCACATATCGTCACCTGGGAGTAAGAGGGTTCCAACTAACAAATTTTAACATTGGGCTTTTTTTCGTGAAAAGGGTTCTTACTAACCGTATCTAAACGTACAATTAAAAAAAACATGTAATAGTATCATCATTTTGATGTTACGAAAAGAATCAAGTTCCATCTGATCATTCAAAACACATGATTGAACACACACTGAAGAAGGATTCTTTTACACTTAGAACTTTATTATTCCCACTGTCGCCAGAGAAAATTTACACGCTTCTCGGTAAAAGAGTTTCATCTGCTTCAGATGGAACCCTTTTTTTCTAAGATACACACCCGAAACCAACAAAACTTTGACTTCATTTTTCTCAACTTTTTACTTTTGACAGTTGGAACCATTTTACTCTCAGGTGACGATATTGTGAATTAAAAAGGTGAATTAAAATGATTTGGCAATTAAACAAGAATAAAAACGTCAGTTTTCTAGAAGCTTTACTTTATTTTACGGGAAAGACGTGTTTTGCCTTGCTAAGACGTTATCAAATAATATGCCATCACATTTGATAATACTTAGCAAGGCGATACATATCAATCTCATGGAATAAAATAAAACTCTTATAAAACAGACGTTTTCATTCGTATTACTTATTTACTATGGATATTTTAATCACTTCAAGAAGAAAAAAAATAATGGTCTTTACGAAAAATAATGTTTATGCGTTTTCTTATTGACAATAAATACATATAGAATGGAAATATCTTGGTTTTTCTTAGGTCTTGTTACAACTGTAGTGATTTTCTTACGTTATTCTAGATTCTAAAGCTTCGATTTATTCCTTATTACAAATACAGTTTTTTTTATTAAATAACTGGTATATCTTCTAATCATATCTTCAACAGCATTGTTAAAAGCTTACTCTACGATATATCAATATATAAAAAATAAATCATTAAAACAAAATTAATTCAAAATTTTGCTTTGTTTGTTTTCAATATAATTTTTTTATTGAAATAATAACACAAACCAGGATTATTATGAAGCCTTGGTAGGAACTGATTCCAAAAAGCGCAGGTCTGCGCACGAGGTCCTTTCCCAATCCCGGAACCATCAGCATTAAATATATAATAGTTAGGCTTATCCTTGCTGTAGAGAGGCCAGTTTTCTTCTTCGGGGACGGGGCGTCTGTAAAAAATCATTTTTAAATTTAATAAAATTGGAACGTGAAATTATTTTGAAGGCTAAAAAGTTTTAAATCTTTTTTTTTGTTTTTTTCTTGTATACAACAGGTCGTTTGAACCCAATTACTGTATACAATTTATTTAAGCTATTATATTGATTCGTATAACATGTGATAGGTAGCCAATCTACCGCTATTTATTGTCACGAGAATTCCGTACCAGACCGAAGACAGTGCCTCGCCGGGAATCGAACCCGGGACCTTCGGTATGGAAGTCAGAGCTCTTACCACTCTGCCACCAAGGTCGATAAGAGTGACGTGGCACAAGAGTGACGAAAGAGCAATATTTTAGTACTAATAAATATTACATTTGTTTTTTATTTAAAATACAACAGGTCGTTGGAACCCAAAAGTGAATTCTACACCAGACTAAAGACTGTGAGAATCACGCTGCCATAGCCGGGAATCGAACCCAGGACTTACGGTGAGGCAGTCATTACTCTTGTCACTCTGCTACGAAGGTCATTGTTTTGAATTAATATATTTATGTTAACCGAAATAATTATCGTGTAGATATTGTATGTTTTAAATGAAACGAACATTTGAATAATTTCACGATTAAAATAACTTCCTCTGCCTTGTAAACATGTTATGAAACAGTGATTCGAACGGAAATTTCAGAAATACCTTTATCCAAAAGAAAATCACAGACATTTCAATACAAAACCTTTTCTAATCTCACGCAAGACGGGGTCGCGGGCGTACAACGAAGCTTACATTCCGCTGTTAAACGATTAAGTTTAAGCTAAAATATTCATCATAAGTCACCTACACCAATAATAGTCAAAGGCACGTGAGCTGAAGGTTATTTGTGTTATAAAATTGGTGGTATTCAATGGAGTAACTGTGGAGTATGAAAATTAAACTTGTATGGAATAATGACGAACAAAACGCATTTCAAACAACCGAGGTACTTATTTTATATAATATTTAACATCAAATTTTATTGTGAATTTACGATTGAATAACTTTTTAAAAACTTTGTCTTTTCAAATAAACAATTAAGATAAAGAACCTAAATTAATCCAATCGGGAGTCGGCAAACTGAAATGCAATATTTTTTCATATTTTATATTGGTAAAACAATGCGCAACTTTAATTTAATAATAAAAGAGTACATAAGATGTCTCTACAATAATAAGTTTTCTGAATTCGCAAATCGTCTCATTGAAAAAAATCATTTGTTTAATTAAGACAACGGCGTTAAAATTTTACACATCAAAAAAATAATTTTAACTTTAAATTACCTTGAAATTTAGAAATAAAACAGCCATTAAAAACAATTATATTTTAATCAACCAAATAAACTAAATTTCAAGTTCTATATTGTTGATTTCTTTTCTCCTTTCCATAACCGAATAACAATGAACGCTACTCTAGACTTAATATCTTCCTAAACCCCATTTTAATTTTTCATTAAATGCGTAAGTAACGATTTTGTTTGATTTTATTGTTAAAATTTCTATACTGACGAAGGGCTTCTGTGTCACGAAAGATGTTTGTGAATAGTACAAAAACGTGTTGTGAAAATACAATATTTTAAAAAATTATTCAAACCAAATTATTAATTGGAACATCTTAAATATTAAGTAATTTGGCAAAATTGTTTCTAAACTAATTTATGTTCGAAGGCACCATTTTGGTTACAACAAGAAAAAATAAATATTATTTCCTGGTTGACGTTGGAAAACATCCGTTTTCTAATAGTTTTATTATGGTTTATGGCAGAAATATAACACAGTATTTTATGCAGCTCTATATACCACAGTAAATAAAGCTGCAAAAATAAGTTTGGAGAAACAACGGCGTGGTCCGATAGTTTAAATATTATAGAAATTAAAATAAGAAACTATTATTTAAAAAAAAAAAAATCAACCAAGAGATCCGTACGATGACCAAGCAGCCCCTTATAAAGAGCACCGTGAGAGCCGTTCGCCTAGCATGGATCGGGCAAATATGCCGAGCCGAAGAGACCAGAGCAATCAAGACCCTGCACGCGTCTAGACCGACTGGAGTAAGACCTCCGGGAAGGCTTTGACAGCGCCTAATGGAAATGTTCTAGCTGATCTGGCTAGGTTGAGCGAATCCGACTGCTGGGAGCAAAAGGCGCAGAATCGAGGAGCTTGGCGAAAAATCATCAAGGAGGGTAAAACTCTTCGAGAGTTGTATGACCATAGGAAGTAAGTAAGTATTATAAAAAAAACTCATTTTCGCATTTAAAGTTCAAACTTTTACATAGCCTAACTTCAAGCTTCATGCACTTATTTTTAAATCTATTTTCCTGACATGTTCTCTTACTGAATAATTGCCGCTACGCTAGTTCAACCAAAGGCATAAATAATAACCGGGCAATACGAGCACAAAATGTAATTTCCAAAAGTCGTCAGGCGATAAACAAGAAAAATTTATTCGTAGGCGTTGAAGTTAATTATAATTATGTCAATTACAAGGAATCTTTTGCTTTCAGAAAAATAATGGCACTCGGTAATTTAATTAATCACCTTCACTTATATTTAACGAGAGGAGATAAATAAGTTTTCCGAATTCAACGTTTTTCCAAGTTTCAACCCTTACTAAAAACATCCGAAATGCTAAATTTTAACGATTTTCTTTTGCTGTTGGAAACGGAATAAAATGGCGCTTTCCTTTTTAATAAAGTTTTCTGTATATTATTTGCTTTAAAATATAGAACTTTAATATACTCGTATATAACTAAAAACGAACTAGCCATTACTCCGTTTTTCCAAAGGGGTATTCAGAAAGAATGGGCAGCCACACTGTTCTTTCATAACATATTTCTCTTGATTCCTTAACATTTATAAGTGTGTAATGCATGTTTACAAGTCCGTTGTCCTACCAACACTTCTGTATGCCTCGGAAACATGGACCTAATACAGAAGACACATAAAAGCCCTAGAGCGAGGCCACCAACGCTATCTACGTAGGATCCTAAATGTGAAATGGCAGGACAAACGGATAAATGACAGCATACTTGCTGAGGTCAATATGGCAAGTATTAGGAAAGAAGTACAAGGAAGATTATATACTCTCAGTTTACCCAAGGTAACCGCTCACACGGTGGTCAGAAGAAACGCTTTAAGAACTCCCTTAAAGGAAACCTACAAAAAACTAACATCGACTCCGATTGCTGGAAAAAGACTGCAGAAGACAGACCTAGGTGGAGAACAACAGTACGTAAAGGCACGCAAGACTTTGAAGCACAGCCCAGAGACGACGTCGCAGAGAGTAGGAGGAGGAGAAAGAAGAGACCACTGGGAGACGGTGACGGCTCCATTACAAGCGCCTTCCCCTGCCCCAGATTCCCCAGAATGTGTGCGTTCAGAATTGGGCTCTTTAGTCACATGCGGACCCACAACCGCGAAGGACAGTCTTCCTCGGACACGAGGGACAACCGATGATGAATGCATGCACGTCGATTTCTCCAACTCCTCAAATGGGCGATATATAATAATTGATTCATTTGATAATGCCAAGTAATCCTCGGTCCTCCTTACTTCATTAAAAGTACAAATTGATCATTTATAAAAATAAGCTTTCGAATTGAAAAACAACGCTTTTTAACTTTATTAAAGTTCAAAATAAACAGCATTGTTTTTTTTTATTTCAAAGTTTATACAATCAGATTATATATGTAAGTTAAAAAATTACAAAATATGTAACAGCAATACATGCAAATGGATATCATATAATTTATTGTTATATTCAACATCTTTGAATTCCATAATGTATTGCTACCAGCCGTGAAAATCTACGCAGTAATACCATATATGTACGTAGATGTATCTGTATTCCAATGTATACTGTTGACCGTTCCAGCTAGCATGAGCCTTCTACTCATACGTTCCATAACTGGAACAAGTGCACTAACGAGCTATTGTCCGGATTTTCATACGTACACACGAGTTTGTGAATATAAATTCATTCCCGGACTAACTAATACTCGTGGTTATAAACACATGCCTATACCATATGAGTAAATTTGTTCGTAGTTACATATTTATTTACGTATATATTCATATCCAATTACGTTAACTCGGCTCATGTTAATTGTTTTCCCAGATTTTGAATGTAATATATATTTTGGTATGTAAACAACAGGTATCTATTTGAATGAACGAATTTTTGATTTCATTCGAGACTTAGTTACTATTTTATTAGTGTTTCCTTCTGATGAGACAGCATTATTATTGTCTCAGTTCTCAACCGAACTGTACATGGTTATGCCGGGATATTTATTATCGACAAATTTTATGAAACGCGTGCTTAGGTTTACTCTCCAGCTAAAAACACGTGAATAGTTTGACAAGAAATTGTTGGATAAACACTATTTCACTGAGTTACGATAAATTTGGTTAAAAATTACTCAAAACGAAAAGCAGCAGAGACTTCACTGACTGATTTCCAGTGAAAAAATATTGAGGATTGGATGAAAAATGATTATTATACGTAAGCAAAAATTTGATTTTATCTCATTATCTCTCATTAGAGAGAACTTTTTTTTTTAATTACATTTTAATGACTATTTTTGACAAAATAAAATAACTTCTATAAAACGGACATTTTCATTAATAATTTTTATATGAAATATCTTATAATATTTATATATCTTTAAAAAAAGTAATAGGTAAATTAGAAAATATTGTATTTTCTGAGATCTTATATCCGTTTTTCTTGGTATCCTCTTTGACCAGAGTTTCGGAGATCTTAGCGAACTCATTATTTAGAGTAGTATGGAGTAGACCAAAGATAGTCGTCGAGATACATAATTTTGTTTTCTTAGCAGCATACATATTTTATTATGTAAATACCCGTTAAATTTTGTATACTAAAGCTACATTAGATTTCATCTTAATAGCATGTATAAATGATGCATTTTATAACGCGGCATTCGAGGGCAGTCTCAAATAGTTTGAGAATGCCCTCGCAAGGCTAAACAAATTTGTCACAATTTATATAAATTAAATCCAAATAAAACCACTAAACAATCGTGTTTCTTCTTCTTCCTGTGCCGTGTCAGGTCCCCCCGACGTTGGCGATCACTCCGGCGAAAACCTCCCTGTCCTGCGCTGCCCGAAACAGGTCATCCACCGTCCTCATTCCGGTCCACTCTCTAATGTTGCGCAGCCAGGACATCTGTTTTCTGCCAACTCCCCGTCTTCCCTCTATCTTGCCCTCCAATATAAGTCGGAGGAGGCGGTACTTTTCTCCACGCAGCACGTGACCCAAATATGAGACCTTTTCACTTTGACATTCGACA
Organism: Lepidostoma basale; assembly: GCA_022606425.2. Lineage (NCBI taxonomy): Eukaryota > Metazoa > Arthropoda > Insecta > Trichoptera > Lepidostomatidae > Lepidostoma > Lepidostoma basale. Next base: position 503,826 of record JAHDVF020000047.1, on the reverse strand, counting down.
ACAGCTCTCTCTTGGCTCCGGCTCTCCTAAGTACTTCGACGTTACTGACCTTTTCGGTCCAAGGTATACGAAGCATTCTTCTGTGTATCCACATTTCGAATGCTTCTAACCGATTCATTACGTTCACTTTTAGAGTCCATGTTTCACTTCCGTATAATAGAGCTGACCATATGTAAGCTTTTATCATTCTTTGTCGAAGTTTAAGATTTAAATTATCGTCACAGAAGAAGGGTCTCATCTTATTTATCATCGTGTTTAGTATTATTAAATTACTAACAAATACTAACAAACCGGCATGTTACTAATATGCTTTTTTATGTACCCGTAGTTGTCACGATACATGGCATGCGTAGTGTGACAACTACAGTCCATAAACTTTTTTTTATCAAATTAATGTGTATCATGTAAAATAAATTTTAAAAAAAGTATTTACCCAGTCAGGGCAAATCTGGAGAAAGCTTGCATAATCTTATTACTCAGGTCCCGTTCTTTGGCGTTATATTGCAGAGACATGTTGAGGGGATGGCCGAACACGTATTCCATCTCATCTCCGTGCATTACACCCATCCACTCCCCCCACAGAGAGGTACTGGTTCTCTGAAACACACAAGAATTATTATTAGTCACATCGTGGTCCTGAATTAAAGGTAGAAACCGTGACATTGTTAAATTAGGCTTCATAAAACACAAAACTTCTCAAACTAACTAACTAACTAACCATCACGCAGTCTCCCCGAAAGGGTAGGCAGAAAGAATGGACTGTCACACTTTAACCGATGCGGCACTCCATCCTTCTCTTTTCGCCCCGCGGGAGACGCGGTGTGATGGGTTGCGAACCTCATCGCCACCAATAGGCATCTCCCGCGCACACTTCGATCTTCCAACATCCACAAAATAAATCTAAAACAAATAATATAAAATACAATGATATAAAATAAAATAACAAAATAAAAATAATTTAATACAAAATGTTATTTTTAGATGGTGCACATTTGTCTATTTAATTTATGTTCCACGAATCCACCGTTTTTAAATTTAGCACATAATGTAATAACACATAATGTTTTTCCGATGTTGCACATGTTGACATGGACGATCCGGACTTTTGTGTTTATTTAATTTATGTTACACGTATCCACCGTTTTTTAAATTAGCTGTTATATGGTTGAATTAATGTTCCACGTATCCCCCTTTTTTATTTGGCAGTAATTAGGCACTTAAAACCAACCAACACCAGCAAGAACTTTAAAAGAATATTGAAGAAATTATTCAAATTGTCATTGAAACAAATGAAAATTTTATTTTTACACCTGTCAAAATTCTTTATATAAACGAAAAAACTATTTCAATATTATGCATAATTATGTTTGTCATGTATTCTTCATATAATTTATTTAATCATAAGAAGATATTTAGTTCAAAACGAATCACTGGAAGTACCGCGGTGAGACATACCCCGCTGGAATGAATGTTCCGTTAAAATGCCGTGAAACGCCACCTGTACAAAACAACAGGAAGACTTCTTCCTCAGTCTATTCCCGTCCACTCCTGGACAAAGGTCTCCTCCATTAACTTCCATTTCACTCTATCCTGTACAGACTGCATCCAGGTTATTCCGACGTGTCTGTTCAAATCATCCTTCCACCGTAGTTGCAGTCGCCTTGCACTTCTCTTTGCCGTCCACGGTCTCCAAGTCAGCAGTCTGCTTGTCCACTTTTCGTCTGAGCTTCTGGCTACGTGACCTGCCCATTGCCATTTTAGAGTCTCTGTACGTATGCATTCAAAATAATGGAATTTTCCTTTTGGCATTCAAAAAAATTGAAGTCAAATAATAATCTCTACGGAATGAGTAAGTACCAAGTCATAAAACTAGTAGCGTTTTAAGTTTTGTTTCGGAGAATTTTCATTTTAATAATGAATTAAGTTAAAAGTTGCTTTACTCCTTGAACAACTAAAGGAAGTGTCAGTGAGCATGAGTTGTTTTAAAGTTTAAGCTTTGACGATTAATAAAACAGAAAGAATAGTTTTTAAATTAAACAGAATTTTTTTTTCGAATATACAAAGTAATTTTATTTTTTAAATGGATTATAAAGCAACTGTTTAATAATTTAAATGTCGATAAAAAGTTTTGCAATTTCGTCTATTAACTTTATAACAACAAACCATCACGCCGTTTCCCCCCAGGGGTAGGTAGAGAGAATGGACCGCCACACTACTCTATCCTGGCACACCTCTCTAGATTCCTCCACATTCATACATCATGTCACACGCACGTCGATTCTTCCGGCTTCTGACTTGACCAACCTTTAATATTTGATTAATTTGGTCATGCCATGTTTTCCTCGGTCTGCCTCGACTCGTTACTCCATTTACATTGTTAACGTATACTGTTTTAACCATTCTTTCTTCACCCATGCGCTCTATATGTCCGAACCAACGCAGCGAACCTTTCATAAATTTGTTCATAATACCTTCTTTCACTCTACATTCCTTCCTAATATCAGCATTTGAGATTCTATCGTACATCGTTCTATCACACATACGTCTTAGGGACCTCATCTCTACCGCATTTATTCTGCTCTTCTCCATATTAACTTTATTTTTTTATATAAATTTAACTTTTTTTACAAGTATTACTTTAATAGAAAATTATTCACCAATTTAAGAAAATTGTATAATAAACGTTGAAAAAATATACAATCGAAATTTTATAAGAAAATTTTATCCTATTTTTTTCTTAGAAACAACTTTATGTAAAGTTGTTATAAAGTAAGCCTGTATGAGTTTTCAATTAGGCTTTCACATGAAATAACTGATAATAATTCTTGTTTTCATAATAATAAATTTCAATTCAAATCACTGTTTTCACAATTTTACGTAATAGCTCCTTACTGAAAATTTGATATTATCATAAAAATTACTAACTAAACATCACGCCGTCTCCCAGGAGGAATAGGCAGAAAGAATGGAACGCCACACTGTTCTGTCCTGACATACTTCTCTCGCTTCCTCTACATTCTTACATCTTGTCATGCACGCACTTCGATTTCTCCGACTCCTCACGTGACCGACATTCAATATTTGATTGATTTGATCATGCCACGTTTCCCTCGGCCTTCCTCTATTTCTAACTTCGTTCACGCCGTTTACATATACCTTCTTTACCATTCTGTCTTCACTCATTCTTTCCATGTGTCCAAACCATCTAAATGACCCTTTCCTTATTTTGATCATAACACTTTCATTCGCACCACATTCACTTCTTATACTTGCATTTGTCGCTCTATTATATACAGATTTGTACACATTCGTCTTAGAGATCTCATTTCAACTGCATTTATTCTACTTTCATCCTTCTTTTGCCAGTTCCTTGCTTCACTTCCATACATAAGGGTCGGCACAAGAACAACATTATGCAATGCCATGTTAGCTTTTTTGGATAGGCTTTTACATGGTTTCTTTACTTTATTTTGTAAATTTATAAATTTAAAGCAAAGTTGCGTGATTGTGATTCGAATTTTATATTAGGAATAATTCGTAACAATATTATCTTAACTATATACAATACCTCTTTGAATAAATAAAAGGGGGTAGTTTTCCCGCAAAAAAGCGCGGTTGGCCAATAAGCACCGATCTCTTTGAATTTATCTTATAAGACCCTTAACCGCTTTTTCTGGGGTCGATTTATATCGTAACTTAGATTCTTACTTCGATTAAAAGTAAGACGATGTTCTTTTCCAATATAAAGGGAAATTTTAAAATAAATACGCTAGGTAAATTTATTTTAAATTTAAATTAGTTTTTCGGAACACGCATACTCTGTAATAAACTTATCAAAAGTGACCTCTAGTAAATAATGATAAAATCAAATTGAGTAGCCTAGTGCAAGTACAACGTCATAGTAAACACGAAAAGAAAACCCTAATTTAGATTAACTTTCAACCTAGAGTCAGTATCTACTTATTTTTAATACTATTTAAATGCCTAATTGAATAATAATAATAATAATATCAAATGGCTGGTTCACACAATAAAAGTTGTGTTATAGTATTGCATTCTGTATTATTTATACACGAAAGGTACGTATTTTGCGTACAGCCACAAAAACGGAAGTCGTTCCTAAAATACTCGTTAAATTTAAATTTTATTAACAATATTCATTTCAAATTATTTAACCTTTATAATTAGTATGGCATATAAATCAATTTGGAAATAAAAAAAATAATTATTCGGAACAAAATTAAAGAGCGAATTCCTATTATTCCTGAGATTCCGTATTCTTTCTACACTTTTAAGGTAAGAACAAACCAAATTAAAGATTTAAACATTAGATTGGATTCTGGCGGGATCTTTTCTTAAAAAAACAAAACAAATAAATTGAAAACACAATACGATGTTCGTTTAAAAAACTTTTTCGCTTAAACAAAATTTGTTGAGTGAATTAAAAATATCTACCTTTTTACCTTCTTGTAAGCGCTCGAGTAAAAAACGATTCCTTGGAGAATGGCTGAGCCAACCACACAAATCCGGTTACTTTATGTGTTTCCATCAGTAAACATTTTTTTAACCTTGAGAAGGGGTTACGGTGAAGAATTACTGGGACGTCGAGATTTTAGATAGCTTATAAATTTTCACAATAATTCGTTTCGTTGAGTTATCATTTTTCATTAATTTCTCGTGGCGTTTTCATGTTTCCAAGCCAAAGGACAGATTCAAAAGAATTCAGATAGACAACGCTGATAGTGTGTGACCTTTGTCGTACATTTGGTAGACGGGTTAAGAGCGAAGGTGAGGGATACCCCCTCCACCCTCTAGCAGATGCCGTGAACCATTATTTCTCACGCATCCGACAGGAGAGATTCCACCCCTTAACAAATGGTCTGTTGTGGTTCTCCGAGATTACTTAGCTGAGCGTTAATCTCGGTATACACTGAGCGAATAACCTTTTTACACAATCAGCACAGAATAAAAAAGTTAACATTAACTTCTGCTTTAAGTAGGAGGGGGAATGAAAAATTAACATCTTTTTACTCATTTTCAGAAAGCTTAACGACGATTTAATAATGCCAAAATCACCTTCAAAACACGCAGCTCGACCTTGGAGTATTCGCATGCGAGCGAATTGAATCGAAGAACATTTTTTTTCTCCATAACTTATTCACTTGGCAGCTCATTAAGCTTTTCACGCCATTATAATCTTTCCCTTTGTTTGTTCGAGCTTTATCGTAAATTGCTCAAAAAACCTCAAATGATTTGCGGCTTGCATGCGGATATTGAACTTCACTTCAGCCGGGAGTGTAAACGCGTTTGTATAAATTATATATTTTTAAATCTATTATGGCTTCACCATCAATCAAGCTGGCGTCCGTACTAAGTGAAATTAACTACAAGTCACCAAATGAAAATTGTGGTATAATTTAAGAAAATATTTCATTATAGAAATAGTTCAAATTTCGGTCGTATCATTTTATTGATCAATAGAAAACAATAAAAAATGAGCGCTAATTTTAAGGAAATATATCTTGCGCTTGTTTCTACTCTAACTAACTAACTAACTAACCATCACGCCGTCTCCCCGAAAGGGTAGGCAGAAATAATGGACTGCCACACTTTAATCGATGCGGCACTCCATTCTTCTCTTTTCGCCCCCGCGAGAGACGCGGTGTGATGGGTTGCGAACCTCATCGCCACCAATAGGCATCTCCCGCGCATACTCCGATCGTCCAAAATCCACAAAATAAATCTAAAACAAATAATATGAAATATGATAATATTAAATAAAATAACAAAATAAAAATAATTTAACATGTAATGTTATTTTAGATGGTGCACATGTTGTTAGCTGGACGATCCGGACTTTTGTGTTTATTTAATTTATATTCCACGTATCCACTGTTTTTTTTAATTAACTATAATAAGGCACTTAAAACAATCCTACGCCAGCAATCATTTTAAAACGTCATTGAAGAAATTATTCAAATTGTCATTGGAACAAATACTCTGAAAGTTTCTACTCCTTCCAACATATACCAAGTTTATTTCAAGAATATTTAATATGTATGAAAACGTTTAGTCCTGATTATTATTTGATAAGGCCATAGTTAGGCATAAAACATTATTATAGCAAATCAATATGATAGATAAAAACATATTGTATATAGTAATGGGGTTAAAACAATCTGTTGCATACAAAAAAAATGTACGAATTTACTAGTAGATTATCAAATAAAGTTTAAAATATTTATAAATAAATTAAATAACCTACCTTTTTGACGTTTTTATAAACAATTGAGATGCATTTTAATTTGTACTCTGTGAAATATGAATATCAAAGAAATATGCTAAGAGCAGCCTTGAGACGTAACGAACGGCTTTAAAATGTTCTCGGCGTAATACGGGCGTTAAAGTAAGTCCTCGCAATTTCATTTCAGAAATACGCTTTTGTAAATACTCATATGATTCCATATAATCCGTTTAATTGCGAACATTGCTCAAATATTAATACTAGCGGAGTCTGCGGTTCACCGCCGTTTTATTACATTATGAGGCTTTTTTTTTCTCTTCTTCTTCTTCTTCTATTGCATTATAGGGGAATATGGTAGTGTCCATTCCTTGGACATAATCGTACCAGTCCCTCCTTCACTGTCAGTTCCATCTTATAATATCCTCAGCCTTATAAATCTCTTTGAATAAATATAATTATAATTTGACTCCGAAAAATTATTATTAGAAAGGCATCTAAGATGTCCTATAATTCTGTATTAAAATTACGCGTTGTTTTTCCTAATTATACCCCTTCCACTCGATATGTTCCCGTTACAACCCCCCTCTCCTCAATCCTAATTATACCCCTTCCACTTTTATACATAACTCAATCTCCATTTAGTATATTAGTGATCGCTCTGTTTTATTTGATTGTTAAAATTTTACACATTGATTAAGGTTACTTGTAACCGACTGAGTTCAGTGAAAATTAAAAGTGTTGTAATCTTCTTCTTCGAAGGCTCTACAGCCCATAATTAGCCTTAGCCTCCAGAAAAAGTGTTGTAATATAAAGTATAATTATATTCATTCAAATATGAATCCACAACACAAAGTGAAGGCGAATAAAGAAGAAACTTATAAATCCTCCTATTTGATGTTCGGCATGTGATCTCTTAATGTCTTGCCTATGTCATGCTATCATCCTCAGTGTCTTCATGTTGGAATTCCTCATAACTTATTTGGTACTAAATGTGTCTGCCCTTGCTTCAACGATATACGTTTTTTGGAACAATCTCATTATAAAAAACGGAATATTATTAAATTTATAAAATACTTTATATTTAGCCACTGAATGGTAACAACTATTATTTATTTGAAGTTAACTAGTTTCATTTATACTTAAGCTTCATCGCACAAACAAGCAACAAGTTCTTATACTGGCTTACTATTCCATGGTTTATTACAAAATGTTTTTTTTATTTTTATAAACTTAGAAAAAACATCAATTAAAAAGACAGTGTAAAATAGACGATAGACAATGTGCATCATCTAAAAATAACATTTTGTGTTAAATTATTTTTATTTTGTTATTTTATTTTATATCATTGTATTTTATATTAATTGTTTTAGATTTATTTTGTGGATGTTTAAAGATCAAATTGTGTGCGGGAAATGCCTTTTGGTGGCGATGAGGTTCGCAACCCATCACACCGCGTCTCCCGCGGGGCGAAAAGAGAAGGATGGAGTGCCGCATCGGTTAAAATGTGACAGTCCATTCTTTCTGCCTACCCTTTCGGGGAGACGGCGTGATGGTTAGTAAGTAAGTAAAAACAGCGTCTCGGAGTGTAACCGACCCACTGCCATTTGCATCTAGCAACTTGTTCTCTAATTGGCTTTTCGCCTTCCACGGTCCAGAGAACGGTATTTGACACTGTTTGGGGCCAACAGATTTTGAATATTGAGCGAAGGCACCTTTTTATAAACACCTTAAGTTTACCACTCTGAGACGGAATCCAGCCTGCATCGCTCAGGGCGCACAAGACTGGTCCCCCATGGGGGGAAAGAGCATGCGAGGTAGACCTAGAGCCATCCGGAGAAGAGCCCTGCAGGACGAGGTTAAGGCAGCAGGCCTCACTTGGGATGATGTTAGGCATCAGGCATGCGATACAGTCGGGTGGAGAAGGTTCCTTAAGGCCTTATGCACCACGGATAATCAATTATTCTTATTTTTATATTTAGTACTAGAGTCAATTGTATTAAGTACAGTTTCCCACTAAATATTGAATAAAAAGACAATTTTGATTGCATAATATGCTAAGTATTCAAAGACATATGTATTTTATAAAATCAAGGCCAATATATTTATTTGTACAGTACCTATGATAAAAATTATTGCTAATATTATAATGACTACTAGAATATTTCAAACACACTTTACATATATTGACAAAAGCGATAAGAATGTTGACAATCATTGTTTCCTTTCGAGTAGAATACACAATTTAAATTGCTTTATGAAAACCCTTTTTCTTAAATATTTAATTTCCGACATTTTATCAATGTCATGAGAGATAATTGCTTGTCGATAGTGACCATTTGGCTGCCGATAGAGCCCGTTAGAAGTCCATTAAATTTCTTATAACAGTGTTGCCACAAGCTATTCCTAAATTTGTGAAGTTTTCCTCTTCTTCTTCTTTTAATAGATCTGACACAGAAATTATGTCTCCTGGGATGATAAGGACCAGCTCTTCCTCCATCTCCTAGGTGGTGTTCTGGGTGGACGATGTCCGGAGAGCATATCGTAAAGTTTGTATATGCGAGTCTGTCACTATCCATCCTGGCTACATGGTCCTTCCAGTATTTACTTCTGGATCTACTCCAACGAACGATATCCTTTATGTCGTAAGGACATGTGCTTGTTCTTCTAAACCAGATTCTTCAGACACCCTGACACGGCAGAGTACTTGTACTTCGGTACAAAGGTAATTATGGCTGCAGATCTCTACTCCCAAATATATGTAGCTCATTACTTGTTCTACAGATACGAGTACGAGTATATAATCAATAGTCAGCTTACATCTTGCGGGTTGTCTGGAGATTGTGAGACTTGTTGTTTTGCTGGCTGACGTAGCCATATTAAGCCTTCGTGATAAATAATAATAATAATATGCTATCTGCCTTTTTTGTGATGTAATCACCTCAATAGCGCATTAGCGAACGCTGCATCTGATATTCGCGATCGGTTAGAATGTATAATAGAACAAAATACACAGGTTTTAAGTTGGGTTTGAAATACGAAAAATATGAGTTTTGAGCTTAGATCTGAACTCTATCGAATCATTTATGCATCTTATTAAGCCGAGGAAATGAGGATTTCCTTGTATTTAGGCTGTCCGTTATACAGAGTTCGTATATAGTATATAACTTGGTGCCGTTTCATGTAGTGCTTTGAAGACTTTTAAGCCAGTGAAGTTATTTGGACTTTTAAGCCAGTGAAGTTTTTTAAGATGTTGTGTTATATGGGACTTTTTTGGAATGCCTTTAATGAGTCTTGCTGCTGCATTGAATGCTTTGTAAAATTTGTGCATGAAAACAGTGTAATAAACTTTATGTTATATAAATTATTTCTTAAAAGGACACAAATTTCGTTACCATGTAATATGAAATCATATGAAATTTAATTAAAAATTTTGTTGGTGGTATGTATACATGTAGTTGAAATCTTTACTTGTTATATTTCTTCTCCTCTTCATATTAATAAAAAATATGTTTTGATTATTTAATTTTTTAAATTTGTTAAGTTGTTCCTTATTAAATATGTCAAAGACTCCAATAAAACGTTCCGTTTTATTTGAATATGTGTACTTCTTTAATTAATAAATAAGAAATAATTTAACTGTTAACAATTTATTAATAAACGACTTAAGTAAAAAATATATCAGAAAGACCAAGGAAAAGTGGCATAATCAATACAATCAAATATAGAATGTCGGCCACGTGAGGGGTCGGAGAAATCTACGTGCATTCATGACACGATGTATGAATATTGAGGAACGAGAGAAGTATATCTGGAAAGAAAAATGTAGCAGTCAATTTTTCTGCCTACGCCTTTGGTGGGACGGCGTGGTGGTTAATTAGTTAATTTAGTAAAAAAAATAGTGGTTAATTAGGGATTCAAAAGGGTAGTAGGGCTACGATGGGTTTTGCTGGAAAGCATGCTTCTACAAAATGTCGTAAGGCGCCATGTTGCATTTACAATAGCAACACTACTATCAAGTCCAACTCTCTAGCGTCCACAAGAAGTATTTTTAAAGACCCCGCGAACCCCGGGCAATGTGGCACATATTACTTAGTGCCATAGCAGATAGAGAGAGGAAGAATGGCGAGCTTCCAGCGCCATGAAACTGGATACACCCAGCTAAGGGAAGGTAACCCCGACAGAAAATCCTCCAAAGAAGGTAAGGGGATACCACTCTGGATATTTTTTACCAGGTCATCACTATACAAGGGTGATAGTCAACGTAAGGGAGACCTGACAGGACACAGAAAGAAGAAGAAGAAACAAATATATGAACTTGTACAAAACGTAAATAAGATAACTCGGAACCACCGTATACATCCGTAGGTATACTCAGACAGTTGACTATTTATCAGAAAATACGTCAATTTAAAATCGTTTAGCGAAAGAAACGAGAAATAATTATATTGTATTGCCGTAGCACCGACCTACGCCAATCGCATCACGTGGCGGCCTACTATCGACTCACGCTCGTGCCACCCCCACCCATCGCCCCCCGTCTCCCGTAGCGCAGCCTGCCAACCCGCCGGCGTGCCCCCTCACCCTCCCGCCCGCAGGCCGGCCAACCTCGCGGCGTGACCTTGATTCGCTGAATCCTACGATTATAATTGTTATTTGTACGACACACGAGCCCTGTAAATTTCAATCTAATACCACCAATTACTTCTTAACATGAAAATGTCACAAAGCTGTACTTTCTTACAGCTATGTAATTAATTTATGATAGTTGAAACATAATTTTATAAGAAATTTATCATGAAATTAGAAAGTTATATTTTCTACGTATGAGTAAACTAAAATCATGTTATTATTTTATTACTAAAATCATGTACGATGTCTAAGTGAAATATATCTGTGAAATTCTCACAGATGTTGAGACATTATTTATAAAAAACGCGATAACATACAACATACATGGAATCAAAAATCGTGGGACGCAAAGTATGTTACGTAGGATATATCTACATTACACACTTGTTTCACGCTAGAACATGTTGTCGGTAAATGTAATTAAATGTCTATTACCCTACGCGAAAGCGAAGATTTTTGAATCTTACTAAGAACTTACATTTTTGATAATTAAAAATAACTTTATTAATCCACTAATTATTAAAAAAACACGACATGTTTCGGAGGATACCTCCATCTTCAGGTGTAAAAATATAATAAAAACTAAACAAATAAAGACTTAAGACAATATATTATTACAACTGAATATGGAGGTATCCTCCGAAATATGACGTGTTTTTAAATATTTTTTTAATAATTATTGGATTAAACAAGGTTATTTTTAATTTCCTAAGTATATTACTATGGAATGTCACAGTGTTAATGCCTTAGCGATTAAAAACTTACTTTTTGATTGTATGTTTTTTCTTTAATATTTCTAACTAAAAAAAACTATTGTTTATTCTCTAGTTTGAACACATAAATGAGTTAAAAAAATATATTGTTTTAATGGCAGAGGTTTCGAAAATCTTGAACTTGAACTCCTGGTATAACTCAGCTTCAAATGATGTGGCTACACCTTTTTCATTTGAAGGGAACGTTTGTTTGAAAATTCATTTGGTGGGTTATTGATTTCTGGCAACAAGTATTTTGTGTGATTAACTTAACCAAAAATATTATTTATTGCTTTTTTGAAAAATAGTGTAAAATTGCTAATAAGTTTATTTGTTGTATCTTGACCAATGACACTGGAGTAACAGATGTCGTCGCGAGGGTAGCGAAGATTAAATGGTCATTTGCGGGACATGTTGCCAGATTGGTAGACAATAGATGGACCAGAAGATTAATTAGAGGATATTTCGAAAACTGAGCCGCGCCGGAGGATGTTGGTATTTTTGTCCCTGATAGATATCTCCGAAAACGACAGCAATGATTGCTTTACCTACCGGCCGCTAGAACTAATTTGCCTTCTACTTTGCTGAACGCGGACTCCTCGGAGATCCACGTCTATCACATGAATGTTACTTTAAAGAGTGTCTTCCTAATATCGAACCATCTCACACACATATATCACGTTGATAAACCCTTAAACAGGCCAAACATATCATTCACATAAATTATAATAAAACTTCTAGAAAACAGGTTTTCATTAGTATTAATTATCACGATTAATGATTAGATATTAATAAAAACGTCCAATTTTCTATTATTTATGTGTTTTATATAGATCATTAAAATTTTAACGAAAAAATTATCATACAATTAACAAAATTCAATATTTTAATTTATAATAAACCTATTAAATTTACGCAGTTTTTAAGTTAAATTTGGGATGTAATTATCCAGATGTATTTGTTACATAAAAAAACAACCTTATTTTTTCAAAAGATTATTGTTGAATGTTTGATTGCATTTTTATTTGAAAATATTGACTAAAAACACGAGAAACCAAGAGCCTCTCGGAACTTCTTTTGAATTTTTATTGAATATCTCTGATTTTTCTTATATTCAAGGTATAATAAAAAACGATTGAAGCAGCAAACAAACATTTTAACGATTATTCTCTAAAGAATTCTCTTGTCGGTGTAATGGCCGCTAAGGTAGTTCCATCTGTTATGGATCTGAAGAGACGGGAAAATGTCTGGTGATTTCGTGCCAGAAACGACCCATCTCTGTCAAATACGAATCCCGTAATTTGTCAAAACCACGAATTTATGAATCGATTCAGGGTCATTTTGCGGACTATTATCGTTCCTCTAATAAATCTCGAACATTGTCGCTGATTGTGTGTGGTTATTGGTCTGTGGCACTGGTAATTACTTTAAGAAACGTTATCTAAATTATCGTGTATTTTGTCAAACGTTTAGCATACAATTTACGCTTTTAAAGACACTAATATTCTTTTTAACTAACTAACTAACTAACCATCACGCCGTTTCCCCGTAAGGGTAGGCAGAAAGAATGGACTGCCACACTTTAATCGATGCGGCACTCCATTCTCCTTTTTTCGCCATCACGAGAGACGCGGTGTGATGGGTTGCGTACCTCATCGCCACCAATAGGCATCTCTCGCGCACACTTTGATCGTTTAACGTCTGCATAATAAATTTAAAACAATTATATAAAATACAATGATATAAAAAAAAAAAAAATATATATATAATTTTACACATAATGTTCTTTTAGATGGTGCACTTTTCGTCAGCTGGACGATCCGGAGATATTTTAAATATTTACTTATATGAGTTTTCGAGGAAAATTTGTATTATTTGTCGGACTTACAGAATCAAAATAAATCTTTAACTTGAAATATTGATTAACCAGGAAACAGTGGTTAGATTCTATATGTAAGTCTCAACGCCTCCGGTGGGCTGGCCATATAGAAAGAATTATGTCTATATAAGTGCTGGCCGAAAAAACAGACCAAGAAGCAGTATGGAAGCAAGGACTGTTTGGAAGATAAATTGGAAATATCTGGAGAATGGAAATAGATGGTCAGGGACAAAAATAGTGGAGAACTTATTTATGTTATTTATTGAAATTTCTTGGTAGAAGTTCATTGTAAATAATGAAAATAAAAAAAAATTATTAAAAATTTTTCTATGTTTATTTGTAGTGTAAAATCAATAAGTAGATTTTACACTACAAATAAACATAGAAAAATTCTTAATAATTTTTTTTTATTTTCATTATTAGTGGAGAACTGTTATGATGGAGGCCAAGTCCCACACTGGAACTAGATTAAGGTTAAGGTTATTTAAGAAGAGATTTAAAATATTTAAAATTTTGTAATTAAATTTAACTTAATTTAAACAATTGTATTTAAATTGTAAGCGAGATTTTTCTTAAACTTTTACATTTTTCCTCGCAGTTTCAATCCTAAGTATAAGTTTGTAGCAAAGTTAATGTTTTTAATTGAAATTTCTTAGTAGAAATACATTTTAAATAATGAAAAAATTTTGATACAAAATTTCTTTATTATTATGTATTTAGTGTGCTTCCACTTGTGTTTATGTTCGACCGGTTTTGGCAGCTTGCTGCCATCTTGACCAGAAGATGGCAGCAAGCTGCTGGAACCGGTCGAACATAAACACAAGTGGAAGTACACTAAATACATAATTATAAAAATAGTTGTATCAATTTTTTTTTTGTTTTCATTAATTTGTAGCAAATTCTTTCATCTCGTCTTCTCTGCGCTCGGTCTTGTGCAGTCATCTTTAGAGACATAGTTCATGTCCTCGCAAATCTGTTTCAGATACTCCCATCGGGGGCGCCCCCTGTTACTTATTCCCTCAGCCATCCAATTCATTATATCGTTTTGTTGTGCAGGAGACCCTCATGGTGCATAATGTGGCCGATCCATTAGGCTCGCCTCTCTAAGATTCGATTCTTGCCTTTCTCCTTCAATTCGACTTAGAACCACATTATTCGTGATATGGTCTCTTCTGTAAATTCTTATATTATTCTGTAGCACCACACCTCGAAAGGGTCCAGTCTGTTTCTTTCTCTTTTGGTTAGGTAATAATATACGCGTAAAAACACAACTTGAACGTACATCGGAATTTAAAAAAGATTTAATGGGCTCTCAGGGCCATGCATCATTTTACATTACAGATATAATGTCAGTACTAACTGTATATACTATATGACAGTTAATCCAGTAGCGTAATGTATTCGTGCGTGTCACCAGGGGATCGTAATTCCCTACTCCGCTGTTTTACACATTGCCATGGCTGTTCACATTTCAACATTTTATTGTCATGTTCACAAAACCATAAAGCTAATTTATTCCGATTTTAATTTACGGATTCTCGTAACGTAGTTTTTACGTAAATGGAATTTACAACCATTTTTACGACATCACTCAAAGATTATAAGTTTTGATTTTTTTACATATATATATTAGGGTGTCCCTTATATGGGCAAAAAAAAAATTTTTTGGATTATTGAAACGCATACCCCCTAATTGTGTTTAATAGTCTACTAGTTACCCAAATACAGAATTTCAACTTCCTACGTTGATTCTAACCCGTGCCGACTTGCCCTCAAAGTTTTAGAAAATAGTTGATTTAAGTGTCTCTTAAATGTAGTTGTAGATGATCACTTAAAACCATTATGTTAGATAAATATTGATAAAAACACATATTTATATAATGCATTTCTTGTAATTATCAAAAAAGATCCAAATTTATATTTATTTACTTGGATATTTCCTCTTCATAGTCTCTTTTTTACAGTCTGGGTAAATTTTTCTAGGTTCTTGCACACAACATAATATGAACTGCTTATGTTCTTCATCTGCGGTAGTCAAATCATGAAAGTCTGTCATTATATTAACAGCTCTTTCAGCTGTGTCATTAACTGCTTTTAAGCTAGTAACCTTCTTTTAAGCTTCCACAAACGCCGCGCCGTCATTCTATGAAGATACGATTTCTTGAAGGAAACTACTATCAAGTTTCAGTCGTGAAAATAAATCTTTACTCTTGACAGAAAAAATATCACTCAAAGATTTCCATTAAACAAGATAACAAATACTTGTAGTACTTATAAATAAAACAAATATGTTCCAAATTAAATACCAGATTAAACACAACTTACGTACCATATAGAGAGCCAGACATCTGTTCCTTCGATCGAACATATCTCTTTCCCGAATCACCAAAACTTTCTTTTTGTAAGTTTTCTACAATATTTCCTTTAGTCAGCTCGTCAACGTTGTCATCAAAAATTTAAAAGACGGCTATTTCTTCTGACAAGTACCACAAATGTTGACTGAACTTGTTTAAAGCTGCTTTGGAAATCGTCAACTTCTTCGTAATCTTTTAAGGTCTTTAAAAAACAAAAATCTTGATTCGGAGCTTTTATCGCCAAACTACATTGAAGCCAGGGCTTCACATAAAGTGCCACAATAAACATCTTGAAAGCTTGTTTGTCCTTAGCGCACATTTTAAACTGGGACTGCAGCAAACGTATTTTTAAGGAGGAGTAAATAGCTCTTGCCATCCATCGTGCTTGATGCATTGGGCCAGCAGGTCTGATTTTTATTTTATTTTAATTGCCTACACCCAGAAAAACAATAGCATGCTTAATGAGTTCACTATAATCATCTCGTGCAATCGATTTTACGATTCAAACGCACTTTTGAGCATATATGATGGCGGCAAGCAAAGAGTAACAAATCTCTTTCGAGTTTTTGCACAAAAGCTCCGTTCAAGCATTCTGTATAAGATGCTGTCATATCACAGCACATTCAAAAGCATCGGCGTGTGCAATATCGAATAAATTATCTAATTCAAGTTGGAAGTTCTTTTCGCGGCGCCTATGTAAGTTCTGAATCTTCTTGCTATTTTATGCAGTTCTCGTCAGACCTGATAAAGATCCACTAACTTCTTAACATAATTAAGAACAGCTCTGGTAGGTATTCTAGCCTTTTTTTAGAATATATTGCACTCCATAATGACAAGATTTGCGCTTTCATTAACAGTCAAATTAACTTCACGAATGTTGAAAAATAGAACTGCGAGAACTTGACGATTAGATGATAGTTTACACCTGTTATTTGGTGATTTACCTCACCAACCAAGAAAATACTTTTTTAATTGCTTCTTAGTTCCACTAACATCTTCGAAATATAAAACAATTCGTGCTTACCACCCGACAAGTCAAGACTAAATGATAATAACAACGACAACGCGCCGCTTCTGTGACGAATTCGTATGGGACATCTTTGAGCGCAAGTCGGCACGGGTTACACTGTTCCGAATAAGGAAAAAAATTGTTTTCTGATGTTTTAGGCCCAAATGAACAAAACAATAGCCTATGCATTGTAAAATTAAAACTTTGAAAAATAAGGGACACCCTAATATATATATATATATATATATATATATATATATATATATATATATATATATATATATATATATATATATATATATATATATATATATATATATAGCAGCAGCATATAGCAGATATATATATATATAGGCAGGAGTATATATATATATATATATATATATATATATATATATATATATATATATAAGAGAGATATATATATATATATATATATATATATATATATATATATATATATATATATATATATATATATAATATAATATAATCTCAAATGCATCTATTTCCCTTGACCGAGAAACAGGTTGAAATTCGAAATAATAACTGCCTATTGAGTCACGTTTTTTTTATATATAATTGTAATTTTGTTTGCGTTAAGTGTGGTTCAGCTTTACTAACCCCCTGACTGCCACCCCCTCGTAAGGGATGAAGGAATACACACGTATACTAAAACAAGAACTTAACTCGTTCTCTTTCTTATCGCTTAATTTATAAACAACTGCTATTGTAGCGCAAATAAGTTTACTTTTAAATTTGTTGGCAATTACATATCAATTGTCACAATTGCTTTCGTGATCTGGAGGGAAAATCACTTTTAGTGTTTTGCTGAGTCACGAAAATCGCCCTTTTTTTCTCTACGCTCTCAGACTTCTGTAATTTGATTACAAATTTTTGCTTTAAACTCTATTTAATATTATTTAAAGAAAACGTCACCCATATTTCTATTATTTTTTGTATTTATTTAAAGTATTCAATTTCTTTTGTTACCCTCGGGAAGAGTTGTTACACTCAAAACTGGTCATTTGTATGAAAAACTAAATGAATTGGTTTTGTATTTTTACAACCCTTTTTGCACATTCGACAAACTTGTTTAGGACACAAACGCTCTTATTCAGTGTACAAAATTTAAGCTTAAAATATTTACACTGAGGAAGGGTATGTGTGTCCCGAAATATGTTTGTAAAAACTTCAAAAAGGTGTTGTGAAAATTATTCAAATGTGAATCCACAATAATAAGTGACGGCGAGTATTAAAGAAAGTGTTGTGAAATAAAAAATTAACTTACCAGTACGGAGAGAGGATAGACCTCGACACTAATTTATCGTGACATATTTCTCATGCCTCCTCTATATTTTAACACAGTGACAAGAATGCTCGTCGGTTGTTCTGATTTCGAACATGGTCGCCTTCAGGAATTTGATCAATAGTTTGTTTCTTCGTCTCTATTGAGATACAATAAAAATTCAACACCCTGATGATGGAGGCCGCAAGGGCCTCCGAAACGTTGGTGGAGGGAACACGGTTTCACCCCGAAAAATATTCCTAAATATATGATACGTCTTCTTTGGCATTCTTCGACTTATTTTTCAATTAACCCTGCTAATGTCTATATTTTTAACCGTTCTTCCTTCATCCATTCGTTACATGCGTCCAAACTATCTGAGGTACAATTTCTTCATTTTATTTAGGACGCAATCATCTGCCTTACATTATTTTTTACGTCTTCGTCCCACACAGTCAAAGTGAACTTATAATAAAACGTATTTAGGTGAGTGTTTCATTTATTTTTATTCTTTACAATTTTTTCGTACTTCTATGTTCGGTATCCTATAATACATTGTTTTTTCCCTGATAGATATCTCCGACAACGACAGCATAGATTGTTTTACCTTCCGGCCGCCAGAACCAACCTGCATCTGGTGACACCGGTGGGAAGAGCAATTAATCTGCTGAACGCGGTCTCCTCGGAGATCGACATCTTTCATATTAGTGAAAGTACGTTCAGAAGCCAAATACTCTTGATTTTGGATAGTACCTTGTCTTTCTAATGTCGAACCATCTCTCATGCGTTTCTGGTAGTATACTATATACAATATATTATGTTACCTGTTCTCAATAGATGCCTTAATCTGATTTCAATATATATAAAAAAAATATATCTTCTTCTTTCTCTTCCTCAGCCTATTCCCGTCCACTCCTGGACAAAGGCCTCCTCCATTTGCTTCCATGTCACTCTGTCCTGTGCAGACTGCATCCAGATTATCCCGACGCGTCTATTAAGATCATCCTTTCACCGTAGTTGCGGTCGCCCTGCACTTTTCTTTGCCGTCCACGGTCTCAAGTCAGCAGTCTTCTTGTTCAGCAGATTTTCCGGATTTTAAGGATGTAACCCATGTTTCCGAAAGCTGCCCAGCTTAGTCCAATTTCTATTTAGCTCTGCGGTTTAGTCATCTCGACCTAATCGAATATCGTGTCCCAGGTATGTTTATTCTTGGACATTCTCAATTCTGTTGTCATCCTCGTTGATAACAAGCCTTTCCGTGCCCATCACATTGGTTTTTGGCAGCAACCTACAGATTTGGATACATCGTTTAGTTCTTTAAGCATTTCAACTAGTTCCTCCGGAGTGTTTCTCACGAGTAAAATGTCATCGCCAAAACGTAGATGGTTGAAATTTTTTCCATCGATACGGATTCCTTTAGTTTTTCAATTCAGAATTTTGAAAATGTATTCGAGGGCTAATGTGAAAAGTTTTGGGGATATTGTGTCTCCCTGTGGGTTGTATCTTTTCTGTCGACCAGTCCTCATTGAATATTACTTGATTAGTTGCGTTTTTATATTTTTTTTTTGGATTAGGGGTGTATATCTGGAGTCTATACCCGCTTGGTCCATCGCCCCCATTATATTCCATGTTTCGATGGAGTTGAAAGCCTTTTGGTAGTCGACATATCCCAGACATAGGGGAATATTGTATATACGTAGTTTTATATATATGATTCATAAAGCTTTCTCTGCTGGGTGTTTATAAAGTTTTATTCACTAACTTTGGTAAACTTTTCATATTACA
Organism: Lepidostoma basale; assembly: GCA_022606425.2. Lineage (NCBI taxonomy): Eukaryota > Metazoa > Arthropoda > Insecta > Trichoptera > Lepidostomatidae > Lepidostoma > Lepidostoma basale. The sequence goes on along the minus strand of JAHDVF020000047.1, from coordinate 483,886 downwards.
AAATGATTTAATAGCAATTTTCTTTAGCATTGTACTCTGACAAAATGGTACAACAATTACAGTAAAAAGTCCGGGAATGTCGTATTTCAGCTGTTAACTTAAGTATCATTATTAAGATTAATTACCGTATTGCCGCCTTTTTATAGCCCCGAGAATATTGAAATTCTGCTAAATTCGGAGAAAATTCTCCATATTTTCATGTTTGTTCCACGGCGCTCTATATCATTACCACTCTTCTCTCCGATTGTATTTCATGATAGTGATTCAAACTAACTAACTAACTAACCATCACGCCGTCTCTCCGAAACGGTAAGCAGAAAGAATAGATTGCTGCACTTTTCTTTCCTGGCATACTACTTTTTTCTCAACATTCACACATCTTGTCATGCAGGCACGTAGATTTCTCATACATTATTTGCTTAGTTGATCGTGGCACGTTTTTAATTATATATATTTTTTTTTTTTTATTATACGATTTTATTTTGGGAGTATCGTGAGAGGACTCTCATTACTGATACCCCACTATTTAAGACATGACTTTTTAATACATTATTATAAACAGGAAATATACTTATTGTAAAAAATTATACATAGAATTACTTAAAACTAACTAAACTAAATAATCGAGCAAATACAAATTACGGCAAGTCAAAATTACAATTAAATTTAAGTTTTTTAAAATATAATATAAATTGATAATACATCTATAATATTTACTACACAGATAATAAATGGAGAGTGAAATGAAGACATATATAAATTCTCGGCTTGAAACAGAAAATCAGGGAGAGTTTTGAAAATATCACGAAATAATTTATAACAAGAAAAGATAGAATATGAGTTAGAAAATTAATATAATTTTAAATCAATTGCGGTACCATAATAGTATTCCAAAGTAAACAGTTTAATCACTATATTAAGTTAAAAATCATTATTTTCTAAAATCTGGTTAAGGAAATATAATTTAAGTGGGTTATTTTTTGTTTCATCTTTAAGTTATAAAGATTTTGTTATAATGTTATAATTTTATTATGTTATATTTTATATAACATGTTTTATATAACTTTATTATGTTATAAAGATTTTTTTCGTTATTTTTAATGGTATGATAAGAATATTTTAACCCTTCTTCGCCAATGTATTTTTACATCGAGAATTGAAAATGAATCTTGAAACAACGAAATTTAAATGACAAGTCTAGTATCAAATTATATTCTACAGAAAAACTGTGGAATTCATCTTTTTAGGTCAAGTGTTAAGAACCCCCAACTACATATATGTTAATTTTCTCTCACTGCAGCTCTGGATATTTTGGCATCATTTTATTTTTTAATTAATTATTCGTCATCTCACAATCTGTACAGCATTGAATGAAAATGCAAGAATAATTTCTTTCCATATAAAACAAATGTGAAATATTGATTTGCGTTATTCAATTTTATGGGTCTTTGATAAATTATGTGTGCTTTGTCAGCCTAGATTTCACAGGATTGATCTCACGATTTATTGATTAAACACAAAATAGCCCTATCTCCAGACGACTATACAAACATTTTTGATTAGTTTTGTAAATAATTGAATTTCGTACGACTTCTGAGTAATTAAAAATATCATCACAAAGACAAAATAATCTGATCTATCGAATTTAATATCATATAGATATCAGTTAATATTATAATACTTCGTACTTCATCTTACGAGACCCAAATTGAACAAAATTGTGATTCTCAAGCAAAACCAAACATTATTCTTAGATGAAACCTTTAAATCTTGTAGAATTATGATGTTCACATTTGTATTTAACACAAAACAAATTACCTCTCTATGAAATGCATCTACTCCAAGTCATTTCAAAAGTCCTAGAATACTTTGAATAGTAAATACGGTTAGAAATATTTACCCGGAATAGAAATATCACGTCATCTTAAAGTTTTGTAGAACCATCAAACAATAAAACCATCGTACCTTCTTCCCGAAGTTTGTGGATACGCAGAATGGATGATAATTATTAATTTCTTCTTCCATATACGCCATACTTTGTGTTGTTATGATGGTTTATTTCTCTTTTTCTTTTTTTATATACTTTGTACATACAACACTTATACTAAAAAATAAAATTACATAGACATGTTTCGGACAAACAGTCCTTCTTCAGTAAACATACATTTTTAAAAATAAAAAATCTGACAGATGTTATAAAGATTTATTTTAGAAATTTATGATTTTGTTATAACAAATATTATGATTCTATTTAAAATTTAAATTCTTATTGGGGTTCAGGTAATTATTTACAACAAAGGAAATAAATCAAAGATTGGACTTGACGTTAAATATATAACATTTATAACATCTGTCAGATCATGTAAAAAAAATTATAATATATTTTTTAATGTATCTTTACTATAGAAGGACTGTTTGTCGTAAACATGTCCATGTAATTTTATTTTTTTAGTATAAGTGTTGTACATATAAAGTATATAAAAAAGAAAAAGAGAAATAGATAATTATTAAATTTATAAAGTTTTTCTCTGCCTTCCGTGATTTTGTGCTCAATTTAAAGTATTTCTTTCATTACCACTTCATGGTGATAACAGAACAAATATATTAATCGAGTAGATTCATTTCTTTATAGTTATTTACATATTAAAAAGGGTAACTGAGGTTTTTCTGATCCATTGCGGGAACGACACTCCGTGATAAAGTGAGAATTCCGAAATAAGGAAGATTTGAAATGCCGAAGATGTTATGCTACAGGTAAAACTGAGAAGACGTTATTGGAGAGATCATGTGGAGGGAGCCAAATAAAGAGACAAATAAAGTACCAGCAGCCAGCCAAAATATAATAATATGATAAGACAGCTTAACATCTGCATACAAGGAAAAGGATCTGAGAAATAACATGACATAGTCCTAAAGAAATTCGAAGAAGAAGAAGAAGAAAAACCGGGGGAAATATGATGCATATTTCCCTTTATTAATATAAGCGAATTCAAAAAATTTTGTTTCCATATTATTATAAGAATCCAAAAAAGAAAAGTTGGAGAGACATTGGAGTTAGCGCCGGAACAATTTGAGAAATTCGGGATGTTTTTAGAGAACTTTATATAAATTTAAATTTCAAATTAAAATCTCCCATTCCAGACGTCAGCCATTGCAAATTTATAGCAAAAAGTTTCTTTTTCTATTAGTGAAATGTACGGAACCACCAACGAATAGAGTTTTTTTATCATTACGTTCATAATAGCTGACCCAAATGTAAAGGTTCGAACAAATTAGAATTTTCTAATAGAGCATCGTTGCACGAATTAAATCGACCTTCGTGGCAGAGGTAAGAGCTCTGACTTCCATACCGAAGGTCCCTGGTTCGATTACCTGCGATGGAAGTGTGATTGTCAAACTGCTTTTGGTCTGATGAAGAAATCACGTGACAATAAAATGGCTATTGATTAGCTACCTATCACAAGTCACGAGAATCAATATAATAATAGTTAAAAAAAAATGTAAGACACGTTGCATTAAACGCTGACAGATGTAATAAACTTACTTTGTACCAAAGACAACAACAACAAATCATCATGCCGTTTTCCCGGAGGGGTATACAGATAAAATGGACCGCCACACTACTCCATCCTGACACACCTCTCTAGCTTCCTCCACCTTCATACAGCGGGTCGCACAGTCATACGAGTCCCAATACGTATAGTAAAAAATTACACTTACTTCCAATATTATTAATTTATTATAAAAACATGATTTGAAATGCCGAAGATGTGAAATGCCGAAGGTGTAATGGTTTTAGTAGGATTTAATTTTTATACTTAATTATTTAAATATAATATAATAGTAGTGACTAATTTGTTTCGCCTTGCGCGGGCATTACCAAACTCTAACCAATATTTTTAATTGTATCTCAATAGAGACGAAGAAACAAACTGGAAACTGAATATGGATGATCAAGGTGTTTACAGGACTTATGACCTGTCATTGGTTGGGTTAAGCGCACGCTTTATGTAATTACAACATTCCCCATTCCACCATTGTTATTATGATCATGCATGATACATTTCACAAATATTTGTAAATATTCTGGTCAATTCTTTGGCGTATAAAATAGGAGTGATACTCCAGGCGACTTCTAAAACAGTGCGCTAGGAGGCGGTAGCCTCTTCGCATTGTGTTAATAAAGTAGTTTGCTAAATGCTAAAACAATCATTCTTCATAGATGGCGTTAGTGGGTGGATTGTAAAGATTAATCTTAAAAAATTAATTGGTACAATCAAATCTACATAGATGGCTAACTGGAACTGACACGTGAAGATAGGTATGGATTTGGAGTATATATTCAACTTCCAAAAATGTATCATGCATGATCATAATAACAATGGTGGAATGGGGAATGTTGTAATTACATAAAGCGTGCGCTTAACCCAACCAATGACAGGTCATAAGTCCTGTAAACACCTTGATCATCCATATTCAGTTTCCAGTTTGTTTCTTCATCTCTATTGAGATACAATTAAAAATTTAAATTAACCACCCACAGGTGAAAATCCAGGATTCGTATACAGATATAAGTATACATTTCACAAATATTTCTAACCAATATTTTTATTAAGAAATAATGGTATGTGCGTTGTAACTCTATTAAAACAAGGCGTATATTAATTAAATTATTTGTTTTGGCGGAATACAAAAAGTTCAATTATTATAATAAATAATCTATTGATTTGGCAAAAACACTACGATACCTTTATGTATTATACATAAAGAACTGTTAAATTTGGAACACTGTTATGATTTCAAAAATTATTATTATTATTATATTATTATTTAATATATATGACATGTCGCGACAACAATTTCGCCGTCTGATGTTGGCATCATCAGGTGTGAGGATCATCTCATTGAGTTCACAGACGTAAAAAATAGAAATGATGTTAATATCTTCATTTCCTGCGCATTTTGTAAAATCATTTCTTTGTCATTGTTTTTAATAAACTTTTTCAAATCAAATCAAATCAGTTTATTAACTCAAAATACATTACAAACAGCAAAATGTTTAAGGCATAATATATTATATTGAGTACAGGTAAAATATTATAAAAATACAACATAATACCAGGAACGCATTAGAGATGGTTCGACATTAGGAAGACAAGATACTTTCTAAAGTCAAGAGTATTTGTCCCCTGAACATACCTTCACTAATATGAATGACGTCGATCTCCAAGGAGACCGCGTTCAGCAGACTAATAACTTAAGGCGTTTATTCTGTGAAATTGCATAATCACTTTCATAAATGAATTTACATCTCTCCACCGATGATGGAGGTATATAACCTTCGAAACGTTTCTAAACAAATGTGTATTTTAATTCAAGTGAATTTTTTTTTGTATAAGGTACACACAATATTTAGAAAAAAATCGTCTATGCGTGTTTTTGGGTTTCTTTAACAATAGTGTTTACACGATTTTTAATTAAAAATATGAATAAAAAAATAATAATAAAATGAATCAAAAAAATATTTCTGTGCAATGATTTTTATAAACTTGTTAATGCCTTAGCAAGGCGAAATAAATAGATAAACCAACAAAACTTTGACTTCATTTTTCTCAGCTTTTTACTTTTGGCAGTTGGAACCTTTTTACTCTTAGATGACGATATGTCATTCACATAAAATATAATAAAACTTCTGGAAAACGGACGTCTTCATTAGTACAGATTATCAAATTTATATTATTAAAGGCGAAATAATAATATTCGCTGTAATTATTTTAACATTTAAATTAATATTATAAATGGATGGACCACGTTACAAATGAGGAGGTTCTCCGCAAAGTTGAAGAGAACAGACACATATTGAACACCATAGCGAAGAGGCGCGTGAGATGGATTGGTCATGTGTTGCGATACGAATGTTTCCTGCATGATATATTGGAGGGAATGTTCGAAGGATCGATTGGCAGAGGACGACCTCGCCAGGAGTGCCTAGACCAGATTTGCCAAGATATGGGCTGCACCTCCTATACGGGGTTGAAGAGAGTTGCCGAGGAAGGAAGTGAAAGAAAAAATGCATCGCCTTGCTGTAAACCAATCTTTAGATTGAGTCCAGAGAAGAAGAAAATATAATCTAATACGACATACGTCTATAACATTTAGAAATAATATTTCACAAAAGATTAACAATATGATAATGCAATGTTTCATTTATATGATAATATTTTCATCTGCAGAACATTTCTAATCTACAAACATCCTCTATTTTAGTCTGTCTGTGAATATTTGAGTATTAGCGGTCACACCACTTCAAATAGGTTCGAATTTCCAAGTTGACGTTTAAATAAACCGCGACGTCATAAAAGAGCAAAACAAAATTAACCTAAAAATCGACGTCAATTGAAGCATGTTTAAAATTCGAATATAGCATGCTTAATCATTTATTATGCATTTCCGCTTTGAAAAATTTTCACATGTTTTGTTTCTAATGCGGTGAAATTGATTTAAGGGATTATACGCAGTCAGGAGGCCGAAACAGGGTGATTTTTTCAAGACTTTTTCTTTGAAAGACATTTTAATTTATTAAACACATATTGTGATTTCTTCTATATTCGCTATAACTTTGTGTAATTTGTTTATATAAACTTATTGAAAGTTAAGGCATAAACACTGTGGAATTCCATAGTAATCTACTTTAGGAATTAAATAAACATTGTTTAAACCACTTTTTAATAAATAAAATATTAAAATACACGACATTTTTCAGAGGATACTTCCATCTTCAGGTGTATAAATATAACCAAAACTAAACAAAGAAAGACTATTAAAAAACGCATTTAAAATTCGATACAAAAATTCAAATTTAAAAATTAAGTTGGGCTATCTGTTTTCTGAAACATGTCGTGTATTTTAATATTTATTTATTAAAAAGTGGTTTAAACAATGTTTTTCTTAATTCCCAAAGTAGATTTGTTTCTAAACTTTATTTATTATAAGTATCTTTCAAATTTTATTTTTAATATCTGTCGAAACTGACCACATTTGTGAAAAAAAATTATAATATCACTGATGAAGGGCTCGTGTGTCCGAAACATGTTTGGTATTTTATTTTATTTTTTTAATTAAGTGAGTGTTGTTTACTCAGAATTTTAAAAAAAACATTACATATTGTGGTATATTTTATCTTTATTTTAAAAATATATATATAAGATAATGCATTGTTTTGGCGGAAACAATTAGATATTTCCACCTTATTTACTGTTTAAATAAAATAAAAAAGTTATAAATATTACAACTGATTTGACAGCTGTTTTGCTAACCGATGTCAACATCGTCAGGCCTTGCAATCAAAACAGTTAAAAAATTAATAATGATTTTTAAAGCTGCTATAGTCAATCTCCGGGAGCTCTACTAAAAAATGCGTCTGGCTCTGAAAACGATATCTCTGGACATCTCATCACCTCAAGGACGCATTATAATCTCGATTTGATCATCTAAACTTAAAATAAATTTAAATTTTTTAATATAAAGAATTATGTAATATTTTTATAAAAAGGAATCAGCAAAATTATTTTTATTTATTTTAATAGTGAATCTGCAATTATGGGCTTAAATTGTTTTAAAAAAAAAATTATCTATCGGTGATATTAAACCTTCGATCGATTACTTAAAACCATATTTATAATGCTTGTGTAAAATTTTGATATGGATCGGTTTACCGTTTCCGAGAAATCTTGCTCGCCGACTTTATAAACACAGTTATGAGAAAAACGCGTTCAAAGTTTCGAGACCAATGCTACATGCTTGCAAATGCTCTGAGGCGTCTTTACAAATATGCGAGTAACTTCGAGAATATCTTTTGGATTGATACTGTTTATATACTTAAATACTGTGTATATACGAGTAAAATACTTAAAAAATAGTATTGAAAACTCCAGTCTAGGAGTGAATTTTAATGGGATTATTGTTAATAACATCAAGTTTGCTGATGAAACACTTATTTTAGCTGAAAGTATACCCGATCTAATATAGAATTAAATCAATATTAAAAGACCAAATGGATGACATTTGGGCGACTTATTTATTCTGCATTCACTCTGCAACAAAATTAAAATGGTCGACCAATTCATATATCTTAGCAGCATTCTTACTAAAGCGCTTGACCTGGATATTGAAATAAATCCAGAATTCTAGTTGCACGAGCTGCATTTAATGCAATGAAAACCTTCGTTTGCAACGATAATTTCAACCTGAAACTCCGACAAAGAATGATTTAATGATATATATGGTCTGTTTTACTATTATATATGGCTGTGAAACTTGGACATATACTGAACCCCTACATTAACTTTCAGAGTCTTTTTTCCAGAGAGGACCGATAGGGTCTGTAATGCAGACGAACTACAGAGAGCCAATAGAGAGTAAAAGTTAGAAAAGTCTTGTATTTGGGTCATGTGTTAAGAGGAGAGAATTACCACCTCCTTCGACTGATGTTAAAAGGTAAAATAGAGGGACGTCGGGGAGTTAATAGAAGGCAATTGTTCTAGCTGCGGAACATAAAAGAACAGACAGGAATGACCAGAGTTCAGAACCTGTTCCAAGTGGCTCAGGACAGAAATGCATTTGCTGCAGTGATCGCGAACGTTCGGGGGACCTGACACAGCACCGGAAGAATAAAATACACTTAAAAATCTATACATTATGTAAACTTTGAATGATAACTGCGTTTAACCCCTTAAATAAACCACGACGCGCGACGTCATAAAACAGCAAAACAAAATTAACCAAAAAATCTACATTTATTGAAACATGTTTAAGCCGCAGATAAAGCATGCTTAACTATTTATAAGGTATGTTACAGGTTTGCAAAATTTTCACACGTTTTGTTACTAAGGCGATAAAATCGATTTCAACAGTCGAATATAATAATGCTATCAAGATTTGTATGTGCTAAGTAATTTATAAACACCTAATTTTCTATTTTGTTTTCTATTTCGTTGAAATTAATTTAAATAGTCGAATACAACAATACCATCAAGATTTGTTTGCGCTTAGTAATTTATATTCAGCTAATTGCGTTTTTTTATTATTATGTATAGAAATTTTAACTTATTTACGACACGCGGGCAAAGTTACTTAGGGTCGAAGCACCAGTATTTGACCGCCCCCCAGTAAATGACCGTTGGTTAATAAAACAAAATATAATAAGAATTTCTCTATGTGTCCAGTCAAAAAACTTTAATCCCAAGAAACTATGACAAAAGAGGTAGGCAGAAACAACTGTTGGTAAGAAACAAAACTATCAGTTTTGAACTGTGCCTTGTCAAACGGTAAAAGTGCGTCTTCCCATTGTTGTTCTGAGATTGTTAGTAGTTTTTTATAAGGAAAAGTGTGGTAAGTATTTTTTTAATGTTATTTCTTATGCAATTCTTTGAATATTTACATATTTTTATATGTTAGGGTGTTTCATAATATGACAATGTAACAAAATCTATGTATTGTATCAATATAATCTGAAGTGGTCAATTACTGGTGATTATGCTATTTTTTTAGAGAAATATTAATTTTAATAGTAATACTCGTATTTCAATAAAAAAAGTTAGAGAATTTAGAGAAGTCAATGTGTTTTTTATTGTTTTCTTTTATTTTGTACACTGAAATAATGAAATTAATGCCTTTAATGTGGATTTCAGTACAAGCTGAACCTTAAACGGTCATTCATTGGTGCTTTGACCCTATATGTGAAAACTCTATTAAATTGCAGTATATTACTCACATCTGATAACCTGATTATGTTATATTTTTGAAACAACGATCAACATGCGAATCAAATATTATAATTATTCATGGTATAATTATTTTGATAAAATTATAAGAATAATTGTACTATGCTATCTTTCAAAGTACCTTGTTTGTGATGTTATCAACTTAAGGGCGCATTTTATCTAAAAATCTAAATATGAACGCTGCACTAAAGCATTATCACTGTGGAAAACCATAGTGAAGATTTTGCAGTTAATTAAAATATTTAATGATTTTACTAAAATCTATGGTTGGAAGCTCGTTTTGAATTGTTATTGAATTAAACAATTTTTTTTTAGAAATACTTCCAATTATGTCTTTGATACGACAGCGACCGGTATAAGTAGGGTCACTAACATCGACAGACTGGCCTATGTTTAATATTTTTAATTAATACGAATGAAAACGTCAGTTTTGAAAACGTCAGTTTATACTAGTATTTTATGGGAATGTCGTGTTTCTAAGGCATTATCAAATGCTATCAAGATTTATATGTGCTACAGACATTTGATAATGCCTTAGAATGGTGAAACATGTGATTCCCGTAAAATATAATAAATCTTCTAGAAAACTGACGCTTTCATTCGTATTGATTATTTTATATGGAGTTTTACATCATTGTTCAAGAAAAAATAAATAAATTTAATATTTTTAATTATTCGATATCTTTTTAAAGCGTAAAACCTTTGAAAGATGTCTAGGATAATTATCTCAAATGTGGGAAAAACAGTTTAATTCATAAAAAAATCTTCAGAGACTTTCTTCTTAATATCAATGGCATTCTAGTTTTATATCTTTATTATTGTCCTGAAAACGGCATCGTTCCTTATTTATCTCTTGTAATTGTGGTGGAAGATTTGGCGGACTTTGTGTCATTTCCAGGGGAGCCGCGTATTATAGTTTCACTAACATCACATATGGAGGCACCCTTCTTGCCTCCGAAGATATAATCATGTATGATGACTAACTCATTGGTTCAAAGCAAACTCGAAAGAGGTTCTGTGATATGGTCCATACGAGGAGAGATATTCCGTTATACTGAAGAGGGTTCAGATAAAAAAATCTGAGGTATCTCTACGTAAGGATGTATGATGGCTATCCGTGGCTCTATCCCACACCACTTTTTTTGTAATATTGGAGACCGACTCTTTACAGCTTCGAAGAGATGGGCATTTCATAATCCGTTTCTTTAGATTAATCAGGGGATATTTCGATAAATCGGCCATGCTGGAGGAAGTTGGTGTATTTGTTCCTGATAGGTATCTCCGATAGCAACAGCATCGATTGTTTTATTTACCAGCCGCCAGAACCAACTTCCCTGTGGTGACACCGGTGGAAGGAGCAATCAGTCTCCTTAACACGATCTCTTCAGAGATCAACGTCTTTCATGTAAGTGAAAGTACGTTCAGAAGACAAATATTCTTGACTTTAGAGAGTATCTTGTCTTCCTTAAGTCGAACCATCTCACATGCGTTCCTGGTATTATATATTATATTTTACCTGTTCTTAATAGATGCCTTAAACTTTTATCTTGTTGTAAGTAAAATTTTTATTGAAATTTTTTGGTTAAAGTTCATTTTATATAATGAAAACGAAAAAAAATTGTTAACCCCCACCACTATCATTTATTATATAAACCAAATAAATTTTAATGTAGGTACCAGAAGATGGCAGCGAACTGCCGAAACCGGTCGAATATAAACACAAGTGGAAGCACACTAAATACATAATAAAAAGATTTTTTTTTTGTTTTCATTATTTAGTTTAATTCAAGTTTCTTCTGTTGTGACATTATCAGTAGTTAAAATATCATAGAACAAAAAACAGTTTGCAAGCTTTATCATTTGAAATGTTTAATTAATTTATTTATTTATTTTTAACGTCTTCTCCGCCGATTCCAAGAAGTTATGAACTTCTCGTTACAGTACCCACATGATTGTTATAGTTGTGGCTAAGATCAGGGAAGACAGTAACTAAGTCTCAAAGACGAAACTTTGCACGTCTTCCGTACTCCCTCCGTATAGATAACAAGACACTCGAATATTCTAAGACATGAAACCACTGGAAATCGCAATAATTGTTCTACTTGCCCTGTTCTGTTTCCAAGAAATACCTCGTTTACGTTCAATTTGATATCAACTCGTTATAACGTTGTGATCCAAAAATATGAACCAACTTTAGGAAATTTAAAATACTGTTTTTACTTTACTCTCCAAATACATTATTAAATCAAATATTAAGAAAAACATGTCAGCAAATATTTCATGTTCTTATGTAGCATTCACTTTGTGGTGAGACAATTTAAATTATAACATACATAAAATAATTTATTATAACACATTGATAACTAATGGAGTAAACAGAGGGGGGCTTGTATGGTGATGTTCAAAGAATGGACACCTCCAGAATCCCCTATATTGCACTACATAATTAGCCTTAAGGAATTCGTACCCGTGGAAGACCTCCTAAAAATTGAAGAACAGCTGGAAATCCACCTCACAGGAGAAGCAACACTCTGGAGAACGGGCCATATAAATTTATAGCAAGGAAAAAGAAGAACAAGTTAATAAACTACGGAATTGTAATAATGCCTCCTATTTTCGCTTATACACAAACTTCATCAGAGTTAATATATATATATACGAGTATTGTTATTTTATTTCCTTCTTCTCCTTCTTCCTTGTTGTAGACCAATGTGGTCGGTTCTCCAGAGTGTTGCTCCTCTTGGGAGATAGACTCCCAACTGTCCTTCCATCTTTTAGGAGGTCTTCCACGAGGACGAGTCCAATGAGGCTGATGCAACGCAATATAGGGGAGTCTGGTGGTGTCCTTTTTTTGAACATGACCGTACCAGTCTCTTTTTCTCTCACGTGAATGATTTTTGATCTCGCTATAACTCAAACTGTATGCAACCGACCCACGAAACATTTTTTTATTAATATTTTACAACATCAATTGTTATATTTAACTTAATTTACGAGACATTAAGGGCAAAGAACGTGTGGAATTTAGAACGATCAATGTAATTTACATATTTTGCACTCCTAAATTGTTACTAGACCCAATTCCATAAAACATATCATGAAACCCGAAACTTTGAATCGGCACACGCTTTGAGAACATAAATTCAGGTAAATAATTTAAACTAGGAAGTGATGAACTGTGCGGGAAGCAGATAAACATATTACTGTCACACTCTCGCTCGAAGTATTTCCATAAACAAGGTATAATACTAATTTATCGGGCCTACTCCGTCTTAACATAACATTCCATAATCACTTACAGTACCGTATCTTCTCTTTGCTGAAAGCAGATTCATCATTTACGCCGAGATAACTTTTAAAATTTAATATTTCTTGCGATATTTTCACTTAAGCTAAGTTTTATACATCAGTGAAATGAGCTATCAAAACATTAATAATGTACAAGTTCTAAATAATTGGATTCAAATTCATTCTCTTCCTCTTCCTCTTCCTTAGCCTATTCCGGTCCACTCCTGGACAAAGGCCTCCTCTATTCGCTTCCATGTCACTCTGTCCTGTGCAGACTGCATCCAGGTAATTCCGACGCGTCTGTTCAGATCATCCTTCCACCGTAGTTGCGGTCGCCCTGCACTTCTCTTCGCCGTCCACGGTCTCCAAGTCAGCAGTCTTCTTGTCCCCTTTTTCATCTGAGCTTCTGGCTACGTAACTTTCCCATTGCTATTTTAGAGTCGCCACCCGGTGGATTATGTCAGTGACCTTTGTTTTTTCTCTCACCGTATCGTTTCTGACTCTGTCTCTTAGGCTTATTCCTAACATGGCTCTTTCCGTGGCTCTTTGTGTCACTCGTAGTTTCTCGGCACTTTGGACAATGTAACAGTTTCAAGACCATAAATACCAACTGGCAGAACGCAGGCTTCATAGACTTATTGTTTCAGGTTGATCGGTATTTTCCGGTTTTTAAGGATGTAACTCATGTTTCCGAAAGCTGCCAAGCTTAGTCCAATTCTTATTTTCAGCTCTGCGGTTTAGTTATCTCGGCCCAATCGAATAATTACTTACCGGACCAAATTCATTACCAGACCAGAAACACCATATCAGTATTCTATCGGTATTAAGAATATTTCAAAAAGGTAAAAAAAACTTATTTGGTTCTTTGCTATGTTAATAAGATTTGTACAAAATAATGTATAAATTATAAAAAATATAAACAATTATACTATGAAAATTATGTAAAACATTTGAGTACTTTGATTTTACACCACTTCGTTTTATCGAACCAACCGGTTTTTGCTGGGGTTACAAAAATTAACTAATTTTAATAATCTTTTATTTTCAACTTTTAATTTGTCTTTGTAACTTATTGATGGTTGAGGTTTTTATTTTGTGAAGATCCATTATTGATATATGGTATAATAGTAAACACGATTGTTTAGTGGTTTATCTTGGATTTAAATTATATCAATTTTATTAATTGTGACAAATTTGTTTCGCCTTGCGTATTTTGTTTATAACACTTTTATTCGCACTGCATTCACTTTTCATATTTCTTCTTCTTATTCTTCCTCTTCAGCCTTGTTCCCTTCACTGCTGGATATAGACTTCTTCCATTTTCTTCCACTTATCCCTGTCTTGTCCCTTCCGCATCCAGGTTGTTCCAGCTATTCGGGCAATGTTGTTGGTCTATCTTTTAGGTGACCTCCCGACACTTCATTTCTTTATCCAATGTATATATTGAAGTATTATGGATATCCATCGGGTACTGCCCTGTCTTTTGTTTTATGTCCAGTCCACTACCACCTCAGTTTATCTGTAGATATAGCTTCAGCTTCTTTACAATTTCAATCATTTATTTGTTACTATTGTACATTAGATGGTTTTTTGTGTACCAACAAAAATAAACAAGAATCAATTGTATCTCAATAGAGACGAAGATGCAAATTGGAAACAGAATATAGTTGATCAAGATGTTTACAGGACTTATAACCTGTCATTGTTTGGGTTAAGCGCACGCTTTATGCAATACAACATTCCCCATTCCACCTTAAATTTTCTTATGACCACCATGTCTGACAATTTTTTGTAAGTTGTATATATGTTAATCTCCAACACCACCCTTTACATGGTAGTATATTCAATCTACACACTACATTTGTTGTTGTTGTTGTTGTTGTATATATGTTAATCTCCAACACCACACGTTACATGGTAGTATATTCAATCTACACACTAACGCCATCTATGAAGAGTGTATTTTAAGCATTAAACAGAAGATCTTTTTAACGCAATGTGAAAGGCTACCGCCATTTACCGCATTGCTAGAAACCGCCTGGAGATACGTAGCTAATTTATCGACTTTTTTGTCACATGAATTCAATACTTGATCACAGACAGAGTGACAATAACACTGCAATCACCGGGAATCGAACCCGGGACTTTCAGTATGGCAGTCAGAGCTCTTATCACTCTGCTTCAAAGATCGACATTATCACAATTTTATGATGCCTAAGATATGCGTAACACATCATTTTCTATAATTGTAATAAAAATTCTAGAAAATAAACATTTTCATACGTTTTACTTATTTTTATTGTCCAAAAAACAATATTACTTTTATTATTTTACGAGTTTTACTCTAATGTTTCATTTGAATTTTCGACATTTTCACACAGTACATTTCATGAATTTCTCTTATATCCTACAATACTCAATAATCATTTCGGAATTTCATTAATATTCACAATTTTAACATTTTATCAAAAATGTTTAATTATCCTTTAATTAATATTGGAGGTCCACAGATGCTTGCATAAGGCTAAAACAATATTATTGATTTAATTTCGACCATAATCATACATACCTGAAATAATAATAATCACAACACTCTATAATGAAGCCGTTAATATAACAAACACATGCAAATATATTGTATATTACATATAGGTATCTTACAAATACAATAGAATAGCGCTGTCCAACTGGCGGCCCGCGGACTCTAAATTCTATAGCAATTTTTCCCTCACACATTGGAAAGCAAAACTGCAAAGCAAAAGAAAGGAAAAATTTACCTGCATGATCAGTGAAAGAAAACAGAAATTTGATTTGAGATTTACCTAGAAAGACAAAAATCACGCTAAACGAGATGCTATACCAGACGCCCGATTACCATGAAATCTTCACTATGACTGAGTGAAAGGACCAATCTAACCAGGCGCATATGCACCAGTCATGAAGTGTTGCCGGTTCGCACCCCGCAACTAAATTCTCGGTATTTAATTGCCACACCTCGTACAATACCGTAATATGGACAGTATTGGCGTATGACTGTGAGGCTCTGACTTTGACGGTAAAAATTGCGGAACTGCTGGATACCTTCGAAAGAAAGGTGCTGCGACGAATTTCTAAGCCCGTGAGAGAAAGAGAGCAATGGCGTATTTGACGCTGTATTCCGTGTACCAGGCCCCTAACATTTCTACGTACATAAAACTACAAAGCTTGAGTTGGGCTGGACATATACAGAGGATGCCGAACTCACGGGTCTCCAAACGCATTATGATTGGACACCCGGGCGAAAAGAGAAGGATGGGAAGACCATGGCTGAGGTGGGAGGAAGAAGTAAATAGGAATGCACAACTTCTTCTGGTGCTGGACTGGAAGACGACTGCAGCGGACAGGGACTGCTGGAGGCGAAAGTTGACGGAGACCAAGGCTCGATATGGGCTGTAGCGTCATCGAAAGAAGAAGTTCATATTTACCCATCATATATTAAAATAACTAACTAAACTAACTAACCATCACGCCGTCTCCCCGAAAGTGTAGGCAGAAAAAATGGACTGTCACACTTTTACTGATGCGGCACTCTATCCTTCTCTTTTCGCCCCACGGGAGACGCGGTGTGATGGGTTGCGAACCTCATCATCACCAATAGGCATCTCCCGCGTCAATAGGCATATTTTAATTTTATGTTTTCATATTAAAATATGAAAACATATAATTAAAATACTAAATATTCAAATACTTTTTAAAACAAAAAAATATACTATTTTACAAGGATTAATTGTATCTCAATAGAGACGAAGATGCAAGTTGTTTTCTGGGAACAGAAGGTGGTGGTCGAGGCGCTTACAGGACTTATGACCTGTCATTGGTTGGGTTGAGCGATCGCTTCACGTTTAACAACATTCCCCATTCCGCCGTTATGACCACCACGTCTGACAAACTTTTTGGAACTTGTATATATGGTAAGTTTCTACACCTATTTTCACATTTTTATGTTCACTCTACACTAGCGTCATCTATATTAAGATTAGAAAGCATTAAGCAGAAAACCTTTATTAAATGTACTGTGAAAGTCTATGCAAATCATACAGTACTAGATTTCGCCTGGAGATGTCTCTCCAATTTTTTGCCTGCATGTACCAGTTATATTTATACAACAACATTTTGAATGTATACAAATTCTTGTAGACAAATACTGGTACTTGTAGACAACTTGCATCTTCGTCTCTATTGAGATACAATTAATCCTTGTAAAATAAAAATAATTTATCCGCAATGGGTGAAATCCAGTATTTGTCTACAAGAATTTGTATACATTCAAAATGTTGTTGTATAAATATACTATTGGATTTTCCTACCTTAAAAAACGTAAATTTGTTAATGATAATTAAAACAGTGCATATTAATAAAATTGTTGAAAGCAGATTCAACATTAACGTCGTTCATCAGCTCAAGCTCATAATATTTAACAGTAGCGTTAAAAAAATACTGCTGTGCGATTGTGAGACTTGGAAATCTACCACGGACGTTATTGGAAAACTCCGGGTGTTTATCAATAGGTGCCTTCATTAAATATTCAAGATCTTTTCGCACCAAATTGTGTCAAATGCCATTCTCTGGACCATGGCAGGCGAAAGGCCAATCAGAGAACAAGATGCAAATAGCTGTGGGACACTGGGACGAACCCCAGCCTGCATTGCTCAGGGTGCACAAGACTGATCCTCTGTAGGTGGAGAGAGCGAGGCAGACCTTAAGAAGAACCCTGCAGGACAAGGGTAAAGCAGCAGGCCTCACTTGGGATAATGTTAGATATTATGCGTGCTATAGAGTTGGGTGGAGAAGGTTTTTTGAAGCCTTTTGCACTACGGAGACGTGACAGAACAAGAAAAATAAGAAAATAAATAAAATAACTTTTGAATTGACATTAACTGACTTTTCATTTACCTATCCGGTCGCGAATATCGGATGTAGCGTCCATATTTAGATTTAAAACACGTCTTAACGGACCCTTGTGGTGATTTTGACAAATCACAAAAACGACGCTTTTAAATGTTCTCATATTATTATTTTATTATTATCCTCTTTGGTCCTGCAAATGTTTGCTAAAGAAAAAATGGCCCGCGGCCTAAAATAAGTTGAACAGCGCCGCAATAGTATATACACCAAATCAGAGCGGCGGTTTTGAGAATTGATTTACGTTGTTCAAATATGCGTACTATTTAACGTGTGTATCTCCCAACCGGCAGTTTCGTTGGCAGGAAGATCCAACTAATCTCCCAACGTAGACGGATTCTCCCCAGGCGAATTCCGACATAATTAAAGCTAGTACAAACTTAATTGCCACCTACTGACGTTGATATTCATGCTGTGATCCTAGTTGATTGAATGGCGGTGGCTCCTTTGGAAGAAATATGCTTATTCACCCCCTTAATAGTATACAGGGGTGACATAATATCGAACCTCCCTCCAAGGACTCTAAAATGTGATCGAGTATTGTTAAAGTAAGAATGTTTTACGTCACTCAAGTTTATTTTGAATATTTTGTTATAATATCACAATTTATTTTTATTCACTGAGAGTGTCGCGACAGCTGTTTCGCCAACCGATGTTGGCATCATCAGGTGTTACAATAAGCTTATGCAAAAGTGCGAGTTTATTGTAATACCTGATGATGCCAACATCGATTGGCGAAACAGCTGTTTATTCATCCCCTAAATAGTATACAGGGGTGACATAATATCGAACCTCCCTCCAAGGACTCTAAAATGTGATCGAGTATTGTTAAAGTAAGAATGTTTTACGTCACTCAAGTTTATTTTGAATATTTTTTTATCCTAAAATTTACATAAAATTCAATCTATTTTATTTCAAAATTACGTAGATATTTAAATAAAGTGAAAGTTATTGTAGAGCACCGAAAATTAAGGCCAGATGGGTGCCGCGCGAAAAGAGACCAAGAAAAAGATGGGAGAAATTAAAAAGATATGGAGAATGAAGAGAGATGGCCAGGGAAAATAGGACTGGACTGTCATTTCATCTTTTACGAGCTCTTCCACGTAGACAAGTCACGTGAGGCTAATTATGTAGTGCGGGAACCTAATGGGGTCCATTTTTTTTACCATAACCCTACCATTCCCTCCTTCGCTGTCTACTCCATTAATATACAAAGTTTTTATTGTTTCTTAAACAATGATGTAAAACTCTATAATAATTAATTAATACGAACGAAAAACGCTTGTTTTCTTAAAAGTTTAATTATATTTTATGTAAATGACATGTTTCGCGTGTCTAAGACATTACCAAATGTATGTAAGGAATATACAGACGACAGGATGAAAGTAGAATAAATGCAGTAGAAATGAGATCTCTAAGACGAATGTGTTAAAACTCTGTTTATGATAGAGTGTAAGAAGTAAATGCGGTGCGAATGATGGTGTTATGAACAAAATAATGAAAAGATTATTAAGATTTGGATATATGGAAAAATGAATTAAGAAAGAATGGTAAAAGAATATTTATGTTACCGATGTAAATGGAACTAGAAATAGAGGAACACCGAGGAAAACGTGGCACGATCAAATAAATCAAATATTGAGTGTCGGCCACATGAGGAGTCAGAGAAATCGATGCGCGTGCTTGTCACGATGTATGAATGTTGAGGGAGCGAGAGAAATATGCCAGCAAAGAAAAGTGTGTCAGTCCATTTATTCTGCCTACCCCTTCGGGAGATGGCGTGATGGTAGTTGGTTAGTTAGTTAGACAGGCGATACATGACATTCACATTAAATAAAATATAATTTTTAGAAAACACGATTTTATTCGTACTAAAATCCACTACCTTCTTACACATTTATTTACTTTACGACTTCAAACGTGATCGGATTTTAGTAATTAATTAATTAATTTGGTCGTACCCAGTTTTTCTCGACCTTTCTCGTTTATCATTCCTTTTAGCCTTCCTATTGGCCTTCCAACTTATTTTTCAATTCATTATACTTATCATTTTTTAATCATTAATCACAAATTCATTTGTTCCTTCATTTTCTTTTTTCTGCCTCCTTCCTCCAATATAAAGCGGGAAAATGGCGTAGAGTCAAGGTAGATTGAGGAAAATATGGCATAACCAAATTAATCAAATTTTAAAGAATGGTCATGTAAGAAATCGGAAGAATCGACGTGCGTGTATGACTCGTTGTATGAATGTGGAGGAATCTACAGGGGTGTGTCAGGATAGAAAAATGTAGCTGTCCACGCCTGCGGGGAAACGGCGTGATGGTGTGTTGGTTATTGGTGTGTTGTTATGATTTTTTTAAATTAATTTAACATTTATATAGGCGATGGTATGAAAAATTTGTATTATTTTTCAATTTTCAAGGCCAAGAATTTTCTGACGACGTTTAACATACGTTAACTTATACGTTTTCCTTTGCCACTATTGAGACAACCTGAAACGCTGTTAGAACATTTTTATATAAGAAATGCGGTAAATATTTCATAATAAAAATCATTCACTGATATTCAAATGATGCTGCCATTTCTTCACGCCCTTTTCAACTAAAGTTATGTTATCGGATTACTTACTTAAGCCGAAAATAAAAGTGAGATTTAGTACTGATCAGTCAAATGGTTATTGATACGTGTGAATGGGCGGCGATAAGGCCAAACAAATAAAAAGTTGCCCCTTGGTGTCTTGCAATCAAATTTGGATAGCACTTGTTTATGTCTGTATGTGATTTCCTCCAACCGCCAATCACCACCCGTCCCGTGTTCTGTCATAGGGTAACCAAACTTTCAAATATTTCAAAAATAAACAATTCTTCTTCCTTCTTGTAGACCTATGTGGTCTGTTCTCCAGAGTGTTGCTCCTCTTGTGAGGTAGTTTCCCAGCTGTCCTTCCATCTTTTAGGAGGTCTTCCACGAGGGCGAGTCCCATGAGGCTCATTATGCAACGCAATATCAGGGATTCTGGTGGTGTCCATTATTTGAACATGACCGTATCAGTCCCTTTTCAGCTGTCTGCTCCATCTTATTATATCTTCAACCTCACATATCTCTCTAATTCTGGTGTTTCTCAGTGTCTTGCTTGCTATCGTCCTCAGTGTCTTCATTTCGGAAGTCCTCAAAACTTGTTTAGTCCTTACTGTGTCTGCCCTTGCTTCGACGCCAGATGTTATTATTGGTCTTACGCATGCTTTATAGCTTCTCATTTTACTCTTAATGGTCATGTCTTTGTTTTTCCATTTTATGGATTTAAAAGCGCCAGAGATTGCAGCGAATTCCCCGGAGGTAGGCAGAGTGGATGGATCGCCACAATGCTCTGTCCTGGCATACCTCTCGGGCTTCCTTTACATTCATACATCGTACAATGCACGCACGTCGATTATTACGGCTTAGAATGTGACCGCCTTTTAGTAATTGATTAATTTGGTCATGCCATGTCTTCCTCGGTCGTCCTCCGCTTCCTTTTCCCCTCACGCTGCTTATGCACAACTATTTAATCATTCTACTCTCATACATTCGTTCCGTATGTCCAAACCATCTCAGGGATCCTTTTTTAATTTTATCCATGATGCAGTCATCTGCCTTACATTTCTTTCTTATTTCATCGTTCGGTATTCTATCATACAACGTTTTCCCGCACATTTTTCTTAGTGATCTCATTTCTACGGCGTTTATCCTGCTTTCATCCTTATTTTGCTAGCTCCAAGCTTCACTTCCATACATGAGGGTTAGCACTAGAACTCCATTGTGTACTGCCATCTTTGCAGATGGCAGTACACTTCATTTCTATTTGCAGTAATGACTTTGAGTGCGCCATTTATTTTATTCCCAGCACCAACCCTTCTTTCGATGTCTTTCACCATTTTTCCGTCTCTTGTAAACATGCTTCCCAGATACGATAATTGTAATTGATGAAAATAAATATGAAAATGAAAACGTCTGTTTTCTAGAAGTTTTATTATAGTCTTATAAATATATTTATACCACACATATTACCACCACCACATTACCCTGAAGATGGAGACTGCAACGATCTCCGAAACGTCGGTTGAGAAGGAGAAATCACACTTGCTTCCCAAAATCACACAAAACATTTTGCTGCCAACCGTGAAATCTACGCAATTATTAGATAAAAATTTCTCAAATTGGATTAAATATATAGCAAAGTGTGGTCACCCCACGGAAGGATCCCATCTCAGATTGATGGCAGGACAATAAAAGCTTGGTCCAGTTTTCCATATAAAGTTAAGCGGAGCCTGTTTATGTCCTGGCGAGTTTATTGCGGTCTCCTTCCTTCCGACAATCCTTTTTCATTGCAGTCAGCTATTTGTAAAACAGCCGAATACCACTGTAAATATCGATACTCATCTCCGCGGGATAAATCAAAACTGAAATGGGTATTTGAAATAATACAAAGAAACTTGTATTTCCGTTTAAATTTATATCCTAAGGGCTAAGGACGCTGTTTTTCCTTCGCATACCTAATAAATCACTATTATTTATTGCAGTTCTTCTACCCTATACTAATTTACATTTATCTATTTCCTAATCCATTTATATTCGTTAGTAACAAAGAGATTATTCTAAACATTTTTTTAGGCAAAAACAGTCATTGATGTATGATATGTGGAATTTTTTATCATTCTCCCTGCGATGAAGGTATAATACTTTTGATACATCTCGAGAAAAAAATTATTTTAAATTTAAGAATCTTGATAAACTTGAGGCACAACACTTCGGAATTCTATTTTATAATGTCGATTTTGTATGAATTAAAACTTTGTTTTATTCATAAAAAATCATTAATAAAATGCGTAAATGCGTATTTTTTTTTAAGTGTTAAACTCTCGTATTTCAAAAAATAATAGTATTTTTTTAACGCTTTAATGTATTAAAAATTTATATATTAATACATAATTAAGTTCTATTACATTTTACTTTATTTTTATACAAAAAATAAAACTTTAACAAAAAAAATATTTACATTTTTAATTTCTCCTATGTTCGCCATACTTTGTGTTGTAGATGTTTTATTTGTCTTTTTCTTTTTTATATACTTTGTATAAACAACACTTACTTTAAAAAATATATATATATATCAGACATGTTTCGGACAACCGGTCCTTCCTCAGTGATATTATAAAGATACATATTTAAAATATTATAAAATTGTTTACAAATATGATCAGTTTTGACAGATGTCATGAAGATTTATTTTGGCACGTTTATTCTTTTGTTATACATAAATATTATGAATCAATTTAAAATTGAAAATAATAATTTACAGTTCTTATTGGGGTTCAAGTAATTACTTACAACAGAGGAAATAAATCGAAGATTGGACTTGACGTTAAATTTATTTGATTATTTGTATTATTTACATTTTTAATTTATTGATTCTTGAAACCTCCAATACAGAAATTCTGGCTTACAATATTAAAGTAATAATAATATGCAAGCTTTTAAAGCTCCGTTTTTATGTGATGTCATGAGGGCGCATTAAGACGTATTTTAAATCTAAAATCTAAGTATGAACGCTCAAAACAGTGATGATACAAACATGTTTACTTAGTTATCATTAAGATTAAAGCATTAAATCTCACACACGTGTTAAGTTAATAAGGTTTTAATTATTTTATATACTTTGCATCAGTCAATTTATCACTTCGATGAACAAAACAGTATGAAAAGGTTAAATTGAAACGCACGTTTCTAAATCTTGTGCATAGATACAAATCAAACATTTCTACTCGCACTAACCCCGCAAGCATCATCGCTTGAATCAAGATATTAAACCTCAGACGAGTAATGTATTCACATATGCAGCCGAAAAAGTAATAATTCAAAAAGAACCACACACTAAACAAGTACAGTAAATTATAAGTAGGGGCGAGGGGGATGGAATACACTAGAGCGGCTACTCAATGTGTTAGAGGGGGATGCTTGCGTGAGGTAAGATTAATGTCTCAGTTCCTTCCCGACGCCTTCATACCAACTGCCTTGTGGAAATAGCAGAGTACCCTGTGTAAAAGTATACCCTTTTTCAATAATATTATATTTTTTGTTTGGTGACCAAATATTTACTTTCATAATTTTTATCAATATCAATAATAAAATCTTCAATACGATATTATTCTGATAACGCGTTAAGTTTATTAAAACGTTATTTTTTTATATATTTCATCAGCTCCTTACTTCCAAATACTTCAAACACGTATTTCAATATTCAATAAAACTTAATGTTTTTAATTAATTTTTTTTTCTCCGGCACTACAAGCCTTGGTGGGTCTGAGCCTCCTCCAAGAAACGAATTTCTGTAGGGGTGTTCCTTCCCTTAGCTGGGGGTGCCCGGTTTTGTGGCGCCGAAAATCGCCATTCGCCCTCTCTCTGTTAGCTATGGCACATCAACATACGAGTACGTTCAATATGCCACAGGGTTTGCAGGGTCATAAAGATTACACGTAGACGCCAGAGAGTCGGACAAGATGGTAGTGTTGCTGATGTTATGCAACTATTGGTACACATACCTTTCAGCACGGTATGTCCCTCCCACGGCCCTTATCATCCATTCAAACCCCATTTTAATTCATATTTATCCTATTACTTGAAATTTATTGGTAGAAGCAGCTATCTACCGAAACCGGTCGAATGTTTAAATCAAGTGGAATAAAATTAAATATATGTTACATCAATTTTTCAATCGTGAATTTTTATGATTTTTAAAGAGGGATTATTGAATAGGTCACCCAGTGCGACGGCGATGGCTGAAGCCCGCGATATGGCAGTATCTCTAGAGTAATGCGTTAATTGTTAACACGAGTCAGCAAATTGGCCTGCCAAGCAGACTGCTCCCTTGACGGCTGTTCTCGGAATCAAAAATCCGCCAATTAGTAACTGTTCTAAGAAAAAGTTTAGTTTATTAAAAAACCGTTCCTTGTCATTCAATGACAAACTTTTTACCATGTATCCATCCAAAAATTTTACTTCTTCTGTATTCACCATAACTTTGTGTTGCAGATTCATTGAATAATGTTTATTTCTTTGTAAACAACACTGTATGACTTATTAATGAAGTTAACACAAACATATTTCGGACACAGATATCCTTCAGCGGTGTAGTTAATTATAGTATTTATGATAATCAAATGATTTTACTGAAATCTCTTGATGGAAGTTCATTTTAAATAATAATTAAATAAAACGATGTTTTTTAACTACTTCCACTTTTGTCTTTATTTAGACAGCGACCGGTTTCGCCAGGCTCGCTGGCACCAGTCTGTCGATGCCAGCGAGCCTGGCGAAACCGGTCGCTGTCTAAATAAAGACAAAAGTGGAAGTAGTTAAAAAACATCGTTTTATTTAATTATTATAGTATTTATATACAAATAAACATTTTTACAAAATTTTCATGAATGTGGTCAGATATTAACATATTTTACTATTTATTTTATACAAAAAGTGCAAAATTTATGTTTTTATTATATTTTTCCTGAAACGAAACATCCCCTAAGAATACCTAAAATCATAAAAATTTAATTAAATAAAATATTAAATTCAAAAAAGTCTAATTTCGTTTGGAGCAGATATCTTTTATCTTCGTTTTTTAACTATAAATGTATTTTTAAAATAGGTCATAGTTTTCCAATTTATGGTTATATAATAGTAAATTATTTTAAATTTTTCTTTATAAGCCTACTCAACAATCTCCAACAAAGTTTCCTCAACAATAAATAAAAATTAAAAACGTTTATATAAATTACATTGTTATTATATATGAGAAACAGAACAATGGTCTAAAAGAAGAAGAAGGAAAAAAAGGCGACCACGAGGACGACCACCTATCCGCTGGTCCGATCAAATCAGAGACCATTCATAATTAATGAACAGCATGGATTCAGATCAGGGCGTTCAACCATTACAAATTTGATGGTATTTTCGAACTTTGTCACTAAGTGCCTTGATAAAGGTGCACAAGTCGACTGCTCGTATAGCGATTTTTCAAAAGCGTTTGATAAGGTGGACCACCAACTTTTGCTTCGAAAGCTTCAAAGGATTGGCTTTAGTGACAATCTGCTCAAGCTTTTCTCTAGCTATCTAACATCTCGAAAACAATATGTGTCATATGGACTTTTTCAGTCTTCAGCCTTTCACACCTCATCAGGGGTGCCACAAGGGTCTAATTTAGGACCATTGCTTTTCAAGATATTCATAAATGATATTTCTAACGAAATAAAGTTTTCAAATTTTTTATTATTTGCTGATGACATAAAAGTTTTCTCTGAAATAGAGAATCCCTCAGATTGCTTGAAGCTTCAGTGTGACATTCAGAGCATAACCCAATGGAGTAAACGTAACAAATTATTCTTCAACGTCTCCAAGTGCTTTGTTATGTCATACACACGGGCATCGAAAACATTATACTTTCGCTATCTTATGGATGGGGTACAGCTTGAAAGAGCTTCTACATCCAGAGATCTCGGTGTTCTGTTCGATGCTCAATTATCGTTCAATCTTCACATAGTTGCTCTATGTAATAGTTCCATTCAAATGCTTGGATTTGTTTTCAGGAATGCCAAGATATTTTCGAACACACAGGTACTTCGGGTGTTGTATAATTCCCTGGTAAGAAGTCGGCTGGAATATAGTTCCGTTATTTGGTCACCGCCTGGGATCCGATATTCTCTGATGGTGGAGCGAGTGCAGAAAAAATTTCTGCGCTTTCTTTACCTCAGGGAGCGCGGTTATTACCCGTGGCTCTTTCCGACTGAATTCTTGCTAGGTATGCTAAGCTACCAATCATTGGAGAGAAGGAGGAACATTCACTTGGGAGTTCACTTCTTTCAGCTGATTGGCGGCCGTATACAGAACTCGGATGTCCTGAGTGATGTAGGTCTATTTGTCCCTGATAATTACCTTCGTCAAAGACAGCACAGATTGTTTTATTTGCCACGCTGCAGAACCAACCTGCCAATGGTAATGCCTGTGGGTAGGGCAATCTTATTGTTTAATCGGATCGCCTCGGAGGTCGACATATTTCGTGATAGTGTGAGTTGCCTCAGGGATGCAATATCAATGTTATGATTTTTTCTTACTCTTAAGCTTAATTTTTATTTTTTTTAATGCTTCTCTGTTAATAATGTAATTGGAAACGATTTGGAATGGTATGTCTGTAATGTTTGTGATTATTATCAAAATAAATGAAATAAATAAATAAAATAAATGAAAAGCTGACTGGTCTCTCATTAGCTGCAGCCTGGAGACTGACGGGTGACAGGAGCGCATGACGTGTCATGGTCAATAGTTTACAGGATGGACACGACCCTCAATCATGAAGAATACGACTGAAAAGAAGAAGATGTTAAGTGTATGTGTCCCCCGTATTTCAGATTAAGTAGTAGACATAGACCCTAGCTGATAAGTTTACCTGAATGTGTGAATATTTTATTTTATTTTTATATATTTAAATAAACTGTGCGAGACGTGAGTGGGCGTGGAACATAGAAGGAAAAAAATAAAGTAGATTAAATGTGGCCTGGCATCCCGATACGCCTGTAATTTTAAATCTAAGTCCCGGAAGGACGAAGGACGGGCCTAGGAAGCGTACGAGCGAGGCTGACGAAAGGGTGCCGCTGCACCCTATAACAGCGTCGGGTATGTTGTGGGGCCTTCTATGTCTATTTTTTCTTCAAAATACACATTAATAAAAGTGAACTTGATAAAAACTCATAGATGAATATTATTCATTAAGAATTAATAATTGTATCTCAATAGAGACGAAGATGTTTAAATGCTACCATGTTGAGAAACATTTCACATATTTTAGTTCAATCTACACTAGCGCCATCTATTGAGACTCAAGGTAAGAATTAAGCAGAAAATCTTTATTAATGTAATGTGAAAAGCTATCAACCCAATTATCACACATTACTAGACAACGCCTGGAGAAAACTCTCCAATTTTTATATGCTTTTAACTTTGACCAGTTTTGTGACCAGTGTATTAATCATAATTAATACACCCGTAATGGTAAAATCCCGTATTTTTCTACAAGTATTTGTATGCATTAAAAAAAACAGAATATATTTCTTTCAAAACATTTTTTTTTCTTAAAAAAGTATAATAATTTTTAATAATTATTATATTTGGGACTTCGCGTAAAAATAGCAAACTACGCTAAAAATGATCGCAGTGAACTCTCGCGCCCTACATATTCAAACTAGACGGATCAACTTAAATGAGTTCTTAATTTTATGTCGGTACCCACATGTTGTTTGAGTACCATCTCAGGTCAGAACTTCCTCGTAAGGCGATGACAACGATTGCCTTTGTGGGTGCCGGGTAGGCGACGCATGCAGAGTGTGGAGGAATGAGGGATGCCACCCTTATCTCTCCATCCTCGGTCCGCCCCTTCCTAGTAATTACTTTTCCTTGCGTGTTGCAGCTTCTTAACTTATCCCAATTATCTGGGCTGCTCAATTTTCAGAATTAACTCTTCTATTAAAATTGCATAAGCTATTTTGTTTATTAACTTAGAAATGCGTTCTGAAATCATTGAATAAAATATTTTTTTGAAAATGTCAAAAATACAACAATGCTACCACCAAAACTCAAACAACGACAAGACCGCAAGACGTGAAGAATGGATTTTTTAATTAAATTTATTCTCTAAGCTACAGTTAAAATACATTGATTTTGAAGAGTTCCATGATTTTATTTGATATACTTGTATTTTTAATAAGGCGGTTGGCGCTAGGTCTATACTGACATATACCATTGAGACCAGAGCGGATACCACAAGAACGAAGACTAAAGTACGGGTGGCAGAGATGAGGGCGCTGAGGATGATAGCAGGAAGGACTTTTCGAGATAGGGTGAGGAACACGGCTATCCGCGAAATCTGCAAGGTGGAGGATGTCGTGAGATGGGGCAGACAACGCAGAAGATACTGAAATACCGAAGAATGTTTTTAAATCAAATCAAATCAGTTTATTTCATCAACAGACATTACAAAATTAATTTTTAAGGCATCTATCGAGAACAGGGAACATGGAAATTAACGATCTTACAGAGAAAATTACAACGAGTGTTCAAACAGCTGTGAAGACAATATCCTTCAGACAGAAAGGAAAAAATCAAAAGTTATCCTCAAGTACACTAAAACTTATAGAAGAGAAGAGACAAATTGACAGAGATTCAAATGAATATAAAACTCTTAATAAAACTATAAGAAAAGAAGTGAGGAAAGATATTAGAAGATACAACACAAGCCTTATCATGAGCACAATAGAATCAAATAAAAATATGAAAGTACTTAGATCAAACAATTATTATTCTGGCAAATCAAATATAATTAAATTAAAAAATAGAAATGGAGATACAATAAATGATAAAGATATGATAGTGAACGCGGTACAAGAGTTTTATTCAGAATTATATAGATCAATTGCACAAAACAGAGAAAATGATGAAACTGTTTTAAATGCTGGATCCGAAGAGATGCCGGAAATAGAATCAAATGAAGTAAAAAATGCACTTAAATATATGAAGAATAACAAAAGTGCAGGAGAAGATCAAGTGACAAGCGATATGTTAAAGTTGGGGGGAGAATAAATCATTGAGGCAGTAAAAATACTCCTTAACAAGTGCTTAGAACAGGAGGCCATACCCGAAAAGTGGAGAAACGCTGAAGTTATATTATTGCGTAAAAAAGGGGACCCAGAGAACCTAGAAAACTACCGACCAATAAGTCTGTTATCCCACCTATACAAACTTCTTACTAAAATTATGACGAACCGTTTAACACCTAAACTAGATTTTTACCAACCAATAGAACAAGCTGGTTTTAGAAAAGGGTTTGGAACCACAGACCACATCCAAACTCTACGATTGCTAATTGAGAAAGTCACAGAATATAATATTAAAATTCATCTTGCATTCATTGACTACAAAAAAGCCTTTGACTCTGTAGAACAGTGGGGAATAATAAATGCGCTAAATGAAGCAAGAATTGACTCCAGATACTCAAGGCTGATCAAATTTATCTATGACCACGCTACAATGGATGTAAGGATTGACGAGGACACAAAAACGGGGAAAATCAATATCAAGAGAGGTGTAAGACAAGGCGATACCATCTCACCTAAACTTTTTACGTTAGTTCTAGAAAGTATCTTTAAAACATTAAACTGGGAACATAAAGGGATAAAAATAAACGGAACATATCTGAGTCACCTCCGCTTCGCAGATGACATAGTACTCATCAGTGATGATCTGGAAGAACTTCATACCATGATAAAAGAGCTCCACGATGCCTCCCTGAAAGTTGGTCTACAGATGAACATAAATAAAACCAAAATCATGAGTCCATCCAACAGCAGTATCACAATCGATAATAAGAAAATTGAACCTGTTGAAGAGTATATGGACATAAGATCAAATTAGGGAAAGAAAATCAGACAGCGGAAGTACCCAGAAGAATTGGACTAGGTTGGGCAGCCTTTGGGAAACTCAATCATATCCTTAAAAACAAGGATATTCCCATGAATTTAAAAAGAAAAGTGTTTGAAACATGTATCCTCCCTGTGCTTACATATGGTCTGGAAACTATCACCTTAACTGCGAGGACCATATATAAATTAAAATGTACACAGCGATCTATGGAGAGACAAATGTTAGGCATAAGTCTGAGAGATAGAATCAGAAATGAAGAAATCAGACGCCGGACAAAGGTTGTCGACGTGGTGGATCGTATTGCCAGGCTAAAGTGGCAATGGGCAGGTCATGTTGCCAGACAGGGAACAGACAGATGGGCACCCAGAGTCCTAGGATGGAGACCATGGGACATGAAAAGAGGAATAGGCCGGCCTTGGAAACGTTGGGCCGATGATATTGTCCCTGTCGCGGGTAGCAGGTGGATAAGAGAAGCCCAAAGAAGAGAAAAATGGAAGAAATTAGAAGAGGCCTACATCCAGCAGTGGAGAGACGGCTGAAGAAGAAGATCGAGAACAGGTAAAATAATATATTGTGTATAGTATACTACCAGAAACGCATGAGAGATGGTTCAACATTAGGAAGACAGGATACTCTCCTGAATTAAAAGTATTTACCTTCTGAACGTACTTTCACTAATATGAAAGACGTTGATCTCCGAGGAGATCGCGTTCAGCAGATTAATTGCTCTTCCCACCGGTGTCACCAGAGACAGGTTGGTTCTGGCGGCCGATAGGTAAAACAATCTATGCTGTCGCTGTCGGAGATATCTATTAGGAACAAAAAGCTGAAAACCCTCCAGCACGGCCGAGTTCTCGAAATATCCCCTGAGTAATCTAAAGAAATCAAGCTCCAGAGAGTTGGCCCCAAACATTCCCAAAAGAAATGCTGTGGGATAGAACCACAGATGGCTACCATATTCCCTCATGTAGAGATACCTCAGAAATTAAAGTGATTAAATTGAATGATTAAATTGAATGTATCATTCTTTCTCAATTCATTAATTCCATGTGTCCGAACCATCTTAATGCCCTTCTTATTATTATAAATAAACGATGCCATTATTATTTCATTCTCATGGTGTAGACGATAATATTACATAAACAGTTTTATCTAAATCCAAGGCGATAATCCGGCGAATACAAAATGGCGTAAAAACTCCCGCAACTAAAATTGACTCGCCATAAAATAAAAGATAAAATCATTCTTATGGGTATTGCCCTTTTGAAGGACTCGGCAACCTTTAGTGGGGCAATAAACGCGAAACAACATTTGACATTCCACCCTCTTTGCCTACTTCCGCCTACCCGGCCTTCGCCAATCCGATGTGTGCGGAAACCAGCATTATTGGGTTGTGTATCTCCCAATCCAAACAGCCACCTCGCTGGAGGTGTTTGGATTGAACGTTTTAACAGCTCCTAACTTACTATAAAGTGAGCTACCACCACATTACTGGAACTACCCTACGAATAGGGGTTAGCACTACCTTGCTATCCCTCAAAAAGATAAACAGAGATGAACGAAGAGTTTTTCAACCCCTAACCTCAATAAGTAATTTCATTTTTCTGTCATTTTTTCTATTTAAAAAACTAGTCATTATATCGATATGTTTTCAACGTACTAATCACAAAAATAGTATTTTAAAATGGTTATTACTTTATGCACATATTTTTGTGTATCGTATTTTGATATACGAGTATTTTCAAAATAAATTAATAGTACCTATATAAAGTTAACAATATTATTAAGTGAGAGTGAGATGGAGTAGGCAGAGAAGACGATTCTGGAGGGACCACATCGAGATAATGGATCCAGCAAGTTTTCCTAAGATCATGATGCACGAGACTCCAGAGGGCCGTCGACCACCAGGACTACCACCAAAGATATGGAGAGAAGGCTGGTCGTCTTCATCACAGGAAGAATGTTGATATCCTGCATAAACAGATCGCAAGATCAACAATCAGAAGAAGAATAAGAAACTGTATTACAGTCAGGTGTAAGATATTGATTATAAAGCCTACATTTGTTGACAAAACAGCTGTACGGGCAATTTCATAAATAAATCAATTGTGATATCATACTAGCGTTCCAAATTTTACCAAGTACGTGGTTTTAATACCTCCCAACTGCGGTAACCAGTTCTAGGGAGGCATTTTTCGCACTCTATGTAATCTCAATTAAACAGTTTAAAATGATAAAGTATTGTTATATGTTGTATTTGAATTTCAAGTACAGTGTAACGGTTAATACTTTCTGCCTACACCTTCGGGAAGATGGTGTAATGGTTAGTTATTTAAATTTATTTGTTTATTAGAAGCAAAATACTTTTTAAAGAAATTATTAACTCTACAAATATGAATATTTTCAATTATTTTTTTTAATATTCTTGGGTACGCAGTAGAAATGATATATCTGAGATGAACATATGGTTAATCTTTATATGATCGAGTGTCAAATGCATATATCAGAAGTGAATGCAGTCTGAATGAAACTGTTATGGACAAAATATTTTAAGGGCAATTAAGATGGTTTGGATACATGGAAAGACTTAATAAAGAAATAATGAACAGAACAAAAATAGAGGAAGACCAAAGACAAATTGGCATGATTTATTCAATAAAATATCAAATGGCGAGCACATGAGAAGACAGATAAATCAACGTGCGTGCATGACACGATATATGAATGTTGAAGAAAGAAGAGAACTATGTCAAGAAAGAACAGTGTGGCGATCCATTATTACTGCCTACCCCTTCGTTGAGACGGCGTGATCGTTAGTTAGTAAATTTTTTAGATACATAATTATATATTATATTATATTTTGTATTGGGATAATCTAATGATATTACTGAAATTTAATGATGGAGTTCATTTCAAAATATAATTCAATAAAACGGTACTTTTAATGACTACTTCCACTTTTGTCTTTATTTCGACAATGACCGCTTTCGCCAGGCTAGCTGGCATCGACAAACTGGTCCAGTATATTAAAAAAAATAGTCTGTAGATGCCAGCTAGCCTGGTGAAACTGTTTACAGTAAGACAAAAAGTACAAGCAATTATTTTTAAAAAAAATTAAACAGTCTATTATTTTGGCCGAAACACAATGATACTTTAACATTCTCTCTCTCTCTTGTTTCAATCCTGGGATTGGTTTGCAGCAATTTCCTCTATTATTTTCTTCCATTCTTCCCTGTCTTGTGCGGCTCTTTTGAAATCTGCATATGATGAGCAGCGCACGTCCACCGACAGGTCCTCCAGGTACTCTCGGCGTGGGCGTCCCCTAGAGTTTGTCCCCTCGGTCATACCCTCCATTATGGCATGCAAGAGACCTTCAAGACGTATTACATGGCCAATTTATTTTGCACGCCTTTCGGACAAGGTCCTGAGCAGGTGCCTTCCTTCTTCGATTCTTTCAAGAACCTCCTCGTTCGTGATGTGGTCTCTCCAGGATATTCCTAAGTCTTCTATAGGACCACATCTCAAAAGCCTCTAGTCTCGCAGCTGTACATCAAGATTCTCCATACATAGGTCTTAATGAGGAGTATTCTCAGTTTTAGGTCTATATTATCTGATTCTATTATTTTCGACCTTTTACTAAATGCAAGCCTAGCCTGATGTATACGGCTGTCGACCTCGCTCTTAGACCGACCGTCCCATATTATTTTGCTTCCGAGGTAGACAAACTCCTTGGTGTTCTTTAGTGGAACTCCTAACATCACTACTCTCTTCTAATGTTGCGTTCGGCCTACAGTCAGCAGCTTTATTTTGTCTTCAACATTATTAATAGTTAAAACATAAAATGCTGTTGCTGATGATGTTAACATAGGATGATGAAACAGCTATATAATAATAAAATAATACAATATTGTGATACCATGAACAGCGTTTTATATTTTAACAGTTAAATATTATTAAGTACGTATACGTTTAAGCATATAACAGTTTAACTTTCAGTCGAATCACCCACATTCAATAGTTACAAACTAAAAATCTATACAGTTTTCAATGTCAGTACCCTTCTGGGCCAAAACTGTGTAGAAACTTTAAAATAAGAAAGATGTTGAATCGGCGGCGTGCGACACGCTACTGATCTTATCAGAGCCAAATATACAACACTTTCCTCCGGGAAAGCCTGAAATAGTGTCAAAAGGATAACATAAACTTCACCGTGTAAGTTAACAGTGTAAAACCATTCATGTACCTTTTGTACTACAATTATTAACTCAACAATAAAGTTGAAACAAAAAGATGTTTTGAGTTATAGTCTACAAGTTTAAAATAGAAACAAGGCGCTTATAAAAAGATGCGTGGTAAGGCATTGTTCTGTATAAAAATACTCGTGTTCTAATAGCTTCCTTTTGAAATGGTGGATAGTGTTTTGTGAGCCAGGTAAGTAATTCATCCCCCGGTGAGTATATGTACCGTATGCTTATCACAGTCGGCTACCCCTCCGCGAGCCTGTCGACGATTATTTTGAGCATTAAGTGTTACAGGACCTCCATTTTTCACGCCCCAATTATGGGCTGCCTTAGTTTCTAAATAAAATCTTTTCACCCCGAAAATAAACCGGACTTCCTAAAGTTATGAGCAATAATTTTTGTAACATATTTATGAACTATATTCCTTTTACACTCGGGTAAAAAATTCGCTCGGTTTCCCCGAAACGGAAAAACGTATACCGTAAGCGGTGAATTCTAAATAATACGTCATAAGTGTACAGTTGTATTAACATTTAAGCGATTTGAGTGAAATATGCAGATTTTTTAAATAATGGTATCACATATTGTTATTGATGGTTAAGGTATTAGTTTTGTAAAACTCCATTACTAATTTATAATAGTAAACACGATTGTTTAGTGGTTTTACTTGGATTTAATTTACATAAATTAGTATTCACTTTAAAATTAATGACTCTGAATTTCTTTGCAAGTTGACACTCAATAACCCTATTTCTCGCACAAGGCACACCGTGAGCCAAGTTTTCCATCTTCCTGTTTATCGTACTAACTACGCTCAGAGCGCGGCAATGTATCGGATTTGTGACAACTGCAATAAGCATTTTGGACACATTGATGTATTCCATTTGCGCGATAGTTTATTTACACCATAAATAAAATAAATAAATAATATATTACTACTTGCAGTCTGATGCGCAATGATCTGATGATGAATGTGAATAAGTCCAAGGTAATAATTTTTGAAAGAGAAGAAATCATGACCGTCTACAATATTAGCGTGAATGGTGAAAATTTGGAGCAAGTAGATGAGACAAAACAAAGCTGCTGACTGTAGGCCGAACGCAACATCAGATAAGAGTAGTGATGTCAGGAGTTCCACTAAAGAACACCAAGGAGTTTGTCTACCTCGGGAGGAAAATAACATGAGACTGTCGGTCTAAGAGCGAGGTCGACAGCCGTATACATCAGGCTAGGCTTGCATTTAATAAAAGGTCGAAAATAATAGAGTCAAATAATATAGACCTAAAACTGAGAATACTCCTCATCAAGACCTATGCATGGAGTGTCTTGATGTACGGCTGCGAGACATGGTGCCTATCCGAAAGGGATAAGCGGAGACTAGAGGCTTTTGAGATGTGGTCCTATAGAAGAATATTAGGAATTTCCTGGAGAGACCACATCACGAATGAGGAAGTTCTTCAAGGAATCGAAGGAGGAAGGCACCTGCTCAGGACCTCGTTCGAAAGGCGTGCAAGATGGATCAGCCATGTAATACGTCAAGAAGGTCTCTTGCATGCCATAATGGGGGGTATTACCGAGGGGACAAACTCTAGGGGACGCCCATACCGAGAGTACCTGGAGGACCTGTTGGTGGACGTGCGCTTCTCATCATATGCAGATTTCAAAAGAGCCACACAAGACAGGAAAGAATGGAAGAAAATAATAAAGGAAATTGCTGCAAACCAATCCCAGGATTAAAACCAGAGAAGAAGAAGATAAGTTCGTGTATTTGGGCAGTATGTTTACGAAAGATGGGCGAGTAGAGAGGGATATTGAAAGAAGGGTTGGGGCAGGCAACAAAGTGAATGGTGCACTTAAAGTTGTCATCCCTGACCCTTATGTATGGAAGCGAAGCATGGAACTAGCAAAAAAAGGATGAAAATAGAATAAACGCAGTAGAAATGAGATCTCTTAGACGAATGTGTAGATACTGGTGTATGATAGAGTGTCGAATGAAAATATAAAAAGCGAATGTGGTGCGAATGGTGGTGTTATGAACAAAATAAAGAAAGGATCATTAAGATGGTTTGGACACATACAAAGAATGAATGAAGAAAGAATGATTAAAATTATATGTTACGATGTAAATGGAAATAGAAATAGAGGAAGACTGAGGAAAACATGGCACGAAAAAATAAATCAAATATAGAATGTCGGCCACGCGAGGAGTCAGAGAAATCAACGCACGTGCATGACACGATGTATGAATGTTGAGGAAGCGAGAGAAATATGTCAGGAAAGAAAAGTGTGGCAGTCCATTCTTTCTGCCTGCCCCTACGGGGAGACGGCATGACACTACTATTAAATATTTTGTTTAGCCTTCATCTCGTTCTTCTTCAATCTCGTTTCATACTGTCGTCTGTTAACGATTAACTATTATTTTATATTTGTGGTATCGTGTAATCGGCCTTACTTTATTGTTTTATAGTGGGTTTTTTTAATGTTTGTTATTGATATCAGGGTATGTTACCCTTAATATATAAATAAACGTCAAGAGAATCAATATGACAGCCATATCCTTTACATCAATTTGGCTCGCGCTGTAATGAATATTAAGAGCGATTCAACAAAATAATTTTAATATAATAATAATTCGCCCTGCTAATACACTTTTATTTTTTCATTATTATTATTTAGGCATACGATAGAAAAATTATATTCCCATGAGAATAATACTAATTATGGGACAAAAGGACAATTAACATATTTAATAATTAAATACAGATACACAACAATTGTAATACTTTCTGGAAATATCACACACGGACTAAGAAACTTAGACAACTTAAAACATTTACAAAATTACAAAATGTTCAGGAATCATCGAAACATCTTACAAAATTTACAGAAATACAGAAACATTTAGGAAATATCAGACACATACATAGAAATTAAAACATCTTACACATTTTATGGAACAACAAAAACATTCAGGAAATATCCAAACACACACTTACATCATACAAGATTTACAAAATTACAAAAACATTCAGGAAATATCAAAGCACAGTCTTAAAAACTAAAACAA
The DNA here is from genome assembly GCA_022606425.2 of Lepidostoma basale. Classification (NCBI taxonomy): domain Eukaryota; kingdom Metazoa; phylum Arthropoda; class Insecta; order Trichoptera; family Lepidostomatidae; genus Lepidostoma; species Lepidostoma basale. The sequence goes on along the minus strand of JAHDVF020000047.1, from coordinate 446,069 downwards.
TACAAAATTTACGAACGTACAGCCTTTGCAAGACGAAATATATTATGATAATATAATACTATTTCCATGATATAGAATACAATCAATGTATTAGTGTGACGATTATAAATTCTAATTAGAAAAATAATATTTATTTTTCCTAGCTTTTTGATAAACGTTATATACTTTACCTTAAAACAATTTCACAGTTATTTCTTCTTAGTCTAAAAGCTTTAATTTTAAAGCTCTTGATATTTACAAGACCAGCAGAGAGCAAGGTGAAAAGATTTTAAAAATATCGTATAAATTACGGCTGCCAGCAATTTGCGCTCCGGTTGCATACTTCCTCACCACGTCGGCTATCAAATTTAATTAAATAGAAAGAATTATTATAATGAAAAATTGGGGACATCATCAGATTCTGCAGTTACCATAAATCTTTGCTGGGGGGCGCTGCTCGAGCCGATTCGAGTGTGGGGGGCGAACTAGATAAAATATTGTAATGTAAACAGCGGTTTTCATTAAAAAAAAATCATTTCATATAAAACAACAACAAAAAAACTAGCAAATAATAATTACATGCCCAATATTATTTTTTATTATAACTAACCATAACGCCGTTTCTCCAGAAGGGTAGGTAATGAGAATGGGCCGGCATACTGCTCGGTTTCGATACACCTCTCGAGATTCCTCTATATTCATACATCGACTCTCATTATAGCCATCTTTAATAGATTTATTAATTTGATCATGCCATGCTTCCCTTGATCTTCCACGTCTTTTTTCTAATCACACTGCTTGAGTGGAAGAAGAGAATCTTTAGATTGAGACCGGAGAAGAAGACTGCTTGCATACAACTTCAAAGTAAACAGGTATTTCGTGATTTTTACGCAAAAAGGAAATATTAAGGCTATACCATGTTCTCAAGTTTTGGATTCTTCTTTTTCTTCTTTTTGTCCTGTCGCACCTCCGTGGTGCATAGGGCCTCAAGGAACCTTCTCCACCCGACTCTATCGCATGCCTGATGCCTAACATCATCCCAAGTGAGGCCTGCCGCCTTAACCTCGTCCTGCAGGGTTCTTCTCCAGGTGGCTCTAGGTCTTCCTCGCTTTCTCTTTCCCCCCATAGGGGACCAGTCTAGTGCACCCTGAGCGATGCAGGCTGGGTTCCGTCTCAGAGTGTGACCGATCCACTGCCATTTGCGCCTAGCGACTTTTCGCCTGCCATAGTCCAGAGAGCGGCAAGTTTTGGATTACCGGTGTCTAAAGTCGGCCTCACTCCATAAAGGGATCCAACAGCGGTTTTCTATGACCAAAATCATGTGGATATTTAGTTTTGGTAATCTCGAGCGCACATGCTGCATTCGATCCTGACTTATGAAACCCACTTATTAAAATACCTTCTAGGCATTTCAGGAAAAAATAAATGCTGAGAGCACGTTTAAAATATAAATAGTGAAAATAAAATAAAATATTTATTGAAAGCTAAGGCATTAACACAGCGGAGTTCCATAGTAATACACTTAGGATCTTGAAAATAACTTTGTTTATAATCCGCAAAATATTCTTAAAAAACTTTAGAAATCCTCAAGACGGTGAAATTGGCTGAAAACATAATTAATAATCAGATTCCTCCCTTTACTACTTTCTCCTTAAATACTTTGACTACTTTTAGTTTCCCTAGCTCCCATTCCTTATCATACGTAAATTAATATTTTTTTCTTCTTCTTCTTCGTTTAATAGATCTGACGATCTGTGACACAGAAATCATGTCTCGTCGGATGATGAGGTCCAGCTGTCCTTCCATCTCTTAGGCGGTCTTTCAGGTGGGCGGTGTCCGGAGGGGATTTCATAAGCGGCTGTATATGCAAGTCTGTCACCATCCATTCGGGCTACATGGTCCCTCCAGTATCTTCTTCTGGATCTACTCCACTGAACGATATCCTCTGTTTCGCAAGTTTTTCTAATGTCTACGTAGCGGACACGATCTTGGAGAGTTTTTCCAGTAATTGATCTTTGGACCTTCATCTTCGATGTTCTAAGTAGTCGCTTGGTTCACACAGTGTCGGCCCCGCGTCTTTACGACGTACGTCATGATAGGTCGCACGCATGTTTTATAAATGCTGATCTGGCTGTCGATACGCATGTGCTTGTTCTTCGAGACCAGATTCCTCATACACCCTGACACGGCAGAGACTTTACTGACTTGTTCTCGTACTTCGGTATAGAGATCATTATGGCTGCAGATCTCTACTCCCAAATATCTGAAACGCATTACTTGCTCCACAGGTATAACATCATTTATTGATACATTAACAATATTTATACAAAATATGATTTTTCAAATGTATGTTTTTTTCCAAATTACAATTTTATATACATAATCATTTAATTACTATGTATTATTATTGTTTAATATTGTTTATTAGTTCTTACTGATAAAAAATTATTATTAGTACTTACAACAATTAGTCCAGGTTAATCTTTTTGGAATTTGAATGTATTATTGTTCCTTTGTATTGTATCGATTTTTAAATGCGTTTTTTATTGGGCATCCTATAGGAGATGGAGTGTTTTTTTAAATATTTTGTCGATATGAACAGTATATAAAATTAAATAATAAAAAAATTCTTTATAATAAATAATATTGAGGTTTATTTCTCTAGATTTTATGGCAATATTCAATTATTAAATAAAACTTGATGTGTGACTTGATAAAACTGAATGTATTTAATGGATATTTTTTTATCATTTTCATTATTTATATTTTAACTGCCCCCCATCATACATTTCTTACAATTACTTGCATTGAATGATTATGATTGGATAAAAATTATTACATATTTTGGTTGTTAAATTTTTTTAAGTTTTAAACGTTTATTCTAAGTTCGCCCCGCGTATCCGAAGTCCTCGTGGGGTAGTTTCTAGGCACGTCGAAAAATTCCACCCCATAGCTAATGACAATAGCATATTTTACTTAAAAATAGCAAAGAATTTCTTGGGAATTCTCACGCGACTCGCTACATTCTTGGGATGAATTATGTTTTATTCTAAGCGTTTCAGGGTCTGTCCGCTCAGGTGGAAAGCTCCACAAAAGGAAAACTGGTACGAAATTCAAATGAAAATCTTTTAATAAAACTTTATTTTGATTAGTGATAATAATGCACAAATCAAAATACTTATGTAATATAGAAATTAATTCATTAAAGTTAGAATGACAATGCACAATGGTGTTCTTCTAACGACCCTAATGTATGGAAGCGAAGCATGGAACTGGAACATGGCTGAAAGGATGAAAGTAGAATAAAGGCAGTAGAAATGAGATCTCTCAGACGAATGTGTAATACTCTATGTATGAATGATGGTGTTATGAACAAAAAAATAAATGGATCATTAAGATGGTTTGGACATATGGAAAAAAATGAATGAAGAAAGAATGTAAAAAAATTATATTTTAACGATGTAAATGGAACCAGAAATAGAGGAATACCGAGAAAAACGTGGCACGATCAAATAAGTCAAATATTGAATGTCAGCCATGTTAGGAGTCAGAGAAATCGACGCGCGTGCGTGACACGATGTATGAATGTTGAGGAATAGAGAGAAATATGTCGGGAAAGAAAAGTGTGGCAGTCCATTATTTCTGCATACCCCTTCAGGGAGACGGCGTGATGGTTAGTTAGTTTTTTTTATTAATAAATAATAAAATACGTAAATTTGAGTCCACGTGTCCAGAGGAACGTAAAATCAATATTACAAAATTAAGATAAGAAGATAAATGCTAATAGAGTATTTGTTGTTTATTGAACAATGATGTAAAACTCCATATTAAATAATGAATTTAAATTAAAACGTCCGTCTTTCAGAAGTTTTAGTGAATTTTATATGGAATGTCATATTTCGCCTTTCTAAGGCAATAAAAAATGATTTTCTTCTTCATTTGATAATGGCTCAAAAGTGCGAAACATGTCATTACAAATAAACATCATTTAAACTCCTAGAAGACAGACGTTTTCATTTATATTAATTACTAATGGAGACGTGATGAGATGACAAAATGAAAGTGTCAGTTGAACTAAAATAAAGTGTAAGCATCAATTCATCTTTTTCTGTTCATTATTATTGTTGTTTTGTTTGTAATTAACACAAAAACGTTTTTAAATTTTTAGGTTCTAACAAAATAAAGTTGTTCAGAAACTAATACTAATGGTTAATACGAATGAAAACGTCAGTTTTCTAGAAGAGTCATCATATTTTATGGGAATGACATTTTTCGCCCTTCTAAGGCTCTATCAAATGTGACGAAATTTCAACTCGTTGCTGTTTATATACACAAGTAAATCGAACAGAATATGGTAATTAACAAAAAAAAATATTATAACATAAAATATAATAAAACTTCTAGAAAACTGACGTTTTCATTCGTATTAATTATTTAATATGGAGTTTTACATCATTGTTAAAGAAACAATAAATAAGTTGTTATACTACCTTGATGAAGCTTGGGTCCAAGCTCCAAGCGAAACTAGTTGGCATCAAATATCATAACCATACCGTGGTTAAATACAAAGTGTTTTTTTTATTTTTTTTATTGTTTAACCACAAAGTGAGTGGTTTATATGAAGATTTTATTTGTGTGTAATTGTTTATTTGTCACGGTAAAAATGTTTTAGCCCACAGATTTTCCGCTCAATCTTGCTGTTTGAAATAAAAATAATGTTTTTTTCTTTAATTTATACTTTGGATTTAAACTTTCTTGTCAAAGTCATAGTAATTGTGATCTAAAACCTTATTAAGAATCACGCAATGCACACGCTATGACCAAAGCATATTATTAAGGCAGGACATATTTTTGATTTAAGATTAACACTAATGAATAACTCTTAGTATAATTATTTCATTACAAATGACTTTATTAAGACATTTAACATTTAGAACTCATGCAATAAGTTTATGAAGTTCTTCAAGAAAAATTCATTCAACATAATAATTTATATATTTAAAAAAATTGGCTCTTTCAGGATATTGTTCGTTACATTAGATTAGATTAACCTCATATTGTTAAGTTTTAATTATTTTTATTGTTTGTAACTTTAATTATACTAACAATTTGTTAAAACTTATATTAGTTATTTGTTCGATTATTAAGCTTAGTTAGTTTTGAGTAATTTTATGTATATTTTTTCACAAACTTCAAATAAGTATATTTACTAGCTTAAATAATGTTTAATAGAGCCAATCAAGTCATAAATAGTCGGTTATCGATAATTAGAGTCCTCTTACGATACTTCCACATAAAATCAAATAAATAAATAATAATAAAAAAAATTAAAAAAGTAAAATATTATCTCACATTAGAATTAATTAATAACATATACGAGTATTATACAACAATCAAAAGTAATTTATTTGAATAAAAACGTCCGGCTTATAGCAGTTTTGTTATGTTCTAAATGGAATTATTATTATTATTACTTTTGGTGAATCGCTCTTAACATCATTACAGCGGGAGTCAAATCGATGTAATGGATTTATCACATTGATTCTCGTGAAAAGTAATGGGTAGTTAATCTATCGCCATTTTATTGTCAGGTGAATGCTACACCAGACCAAAGACAGTGTGACAATCACACTTCGTTGCCGGGAATCGAAACCGGAACCTTCGGGGTGGCAGTCAAAGTACTTGCCACGAAAGCCGTCGGTTTTATATGGAATGACATGTTACGCCCTTCTAAGGCATCAAATATCATTAGCATTAGCTTTAGAAGGGCGAAACATGTCATTCCATATGAAACTTCTAGAAGACAGACTTTTACATTCGTATTAATTATTAAATATAAGTTTTTCATTATTGATCAAGAAACAATCGATAATCAAAAGTCTTAGTTTTTATTAAAAATAAAAACAAGCCATTATATTCTGAAGTTTTCATAGTTTGAATACGTGGAAATTGTAATGTACTCGTATTAAACTGTAATTTTTTTAGACAAAAGTGTACATTTTTTAATCGAACTATGTCCGTACAATGTACACAAAAATACATATTTAACATTAATGACACATTTGTACGTAAGTATAAATACATATACAAACGCAGAAACACACAGTTGTTTCATTTAAGTATCTGTATGTATCCCATTCCTTAATATTAATATATATGTGCAATCAGACTATTTAATTCAAAGAATTATCAATGAAATATTATTATTATTATTTGAAATTTCAAGGTTAAAGTTCATTGTAATTAAGAAAATTAAAAAGAAATCAATTGCTCGCTGGTAACCAGAAGATGGCAGCGGGCTGCCGAAACCGATCAACCTAAATTAATATTATATAAAGATTTATGATAACAAACAATGATGTATTACGTAGAGCCAATGCAAATAGAGAACTGTTCACTACTGCTAAGCTCCGTAAAATATCATAATATATTTTGGACATGTAATAAGACGCAACAATTACACCGTACTTCAGCTCGTCATGAAAGGGAAGATCGAAGGCCGTAGAGGGGTTGGTAGAAGACAGCTCTCCTGGCTTCGAAACATCCGAGAATGGACCGGCATTAGAACTGTGGGTGAACTGTTTCGCGCCGCCCAGGACAGGGAAGCTTTCTCCCAAATTGTTGTCAACATCGGGGGGACCCGGCAGGACACGCAAAGATGAAGATAATATAAATTTAAAAATAATTAATGTTTTTAATTAAATTTCAGGAAATTCCAATTGAATTTTTTAAATTAAATAAATATATGTTAATGAACAACTTTGTTTTTTGTATCACAATTGTGAATATTAGAAATTTTTTAATTTAACATTTGATATATTATTGTAACACTTGATGATATCAATATTGGTTGATGAAACAGCTGTCGCGTAAAATAAAATACAATTGTGATACAAAAACAATGTTTGTTCGTTCACAGTTTTTAAAATGTCAAAGTATCATAGTGTTTCGGCCAATACAATGGACTATTTAAATAATTATCAATAAAATTTGTTTTATAATAAAACCAAGGTTTAATCATAAAATCGTTTGAAGCTTTTGATATATTTTAATGGAAGCATTGTAAGGCAAAACTATCCAATATACAAGAAATTTTCAAGTAACAAGAAATTAATTCAAACGAAATTTGTTTTCACGTCACACTTGGGCTACTGAATAAACAAGAAATAATGTGCAACCCTCCATAGTTCCACCATCCCTTTTGGGATGGTGGAGTGGGGTGGACTGGGTAGGTAGGACCGGAGTAGGTTAAGGATACATCACCGCCCTTATCCATCAGCGTAATTACAGCGAAGACAGCTCGAAGGATCCGCTATGATGCTGTTTTGAATAGTTTTTAAGCGAATAAAAAATCTGGTGAAATTCTACTTAGCAAGATTTATTTTGGACAAGGAAGATGGTGGCTAAGTATATTAAAAACGTTGACTGTGAGGTCTTTCATACTTAATTCGCTTCTATCTCGTTTTTAGAACATTAGCGACGGTGATCTTATCCACTCATCTATATTTAACAAATTCAGATTATTTTAACTACACTTGTTTCAAAATTATAAAATTGAATGTAATAATTATGTGGGACCACAAACTTAATTCCAATGAAATTTAAAATTTAAATTGGGACGCGTATAAAACCTTTCGCTTCAGTAGGAACATAAGAAACAAAAGTTTTCTGGTATAAACATTCTTTCTCTTAAAGAGATAATTTCAATAGTATATATATGTATAATTATTGAAAATAAACATACATTCAATGAAGAAAAATGTATTGAAATTTTACATATTAATAATAAAAACCTAACATTCAATAATTTAGAAATTTTGGAATTTAAAAAAGCCATCAAAAAAATGAATATATAATAAACAACCAGTTAACCAGTTAAATTTAAATTCCATTCCCGTTTTTAAGATAATGAAATGATTTAACTGAAATCTCTTGATGGAAGTTTATTTTAAGTAAAAAAATATTAAAAAATTATTTATTTATTTTTTATTTATTTATTTAGGGTAACATACAGCGATATCAATAACATGTATATAAAAGAAACATTCAGAATAATTCAAATAAGGCCAATTACATGCTACCCCAGATTAAAAATAATAGTTAACAATCAACAAATGATAGTGAGAAACAAGATTGAAGTTAAACTAAGACAAAATAAGGTATACATAATATTTAAGAGCTAAAATACCTATAGTACTGGAAATAAAAAATAAAATTAAGATAAAATAAAATAAGAAGTAATATACAAGTATTATAATATCACGTTACATCGTGGTCACATCCGCGCCGAAATGTTGCTCCGATCACTTTTTTAAAATTTCGCTCGCTCAAATGAACGACGTCAATGTCTCCAAAATGTTTGTTGTAGATATCACAGATTCGATACAGTGCCGCGCTCAGAGCGTAGTTTGTGCGATAAACAGGAAGGTGGAAAACTTGGCTCGCGGTGTGTCTCGTGCGAGACATGGGAGTATTGAGTGACAATTTGCTGAGAAGAACGATAAATAGAACGATGTTTTAATAACTATTTTTTGTGAAATGTATACTTATATCTGTATACGAATCCTGGATTTTCACCTGTGGGTGGTTAATTTAAATTTTTAATTGTATCTCAATAGAGACGAAGAAACAAACTGGAAACTGAATATGGATGATCAAGGTGTTTACAGGACTTATGACCTGTCATTGGTTGGGTTAAGCGCACGCTTTATGTAATTACAACATTCCCCATTCCACCATTGTTATTATGATCATGTATGATACATTTTTTGGAAGTTGTATATATACTCCAAATCCATACATATCTTCACGTGGCAGTTCCAGTCAGCCATCTATGTAGATTTAATTGTACTAATTAATTTTTTAAGATTAATCTATACAATCCATCCACTAACGCGTGAAGATATGTATGGATTTGGAGTATATATACAACTTCCAAAAAATGTATCATACATGATCATAATAACAATGGTGGAATGGGGAATGTTGTAATTACATAAAGCGTGCGCTTAACCCAACCAATGACAGGTCATAAGTCCTGTAAACACATTGATCATCCATATTCAGTTTCCAGTTTGTTTCTTCGTCTCTATTGAGATACAATTAAAAAATTTAATAACTACTTCACTGGTCCGTCGATGCCAGCGAGCCTGGCTAAACCGGTCGCTGTCGAAATAAAGATAAAAGTGGAAATAGTTAAAAAACATCGTTTTATTTAATATTATTTAAAATGAATTTCCATTGAGAGATTTCAGTAAAATCGTTTGATTTAAACAAATTTTAGTACATATATGTTAATTTAGTTTTGGTACGTTCTTACAAAATGTATAAACAATACTACTTTAAACCTACTAAAAACTATACCTAGAAAATCTAAAAAAAAAATTCTCTTAGAATATTCCTTATTTCAGTAAATCACATTGTAGGCTAATATTGTAGATTCAGATAAAAACTTTTTGTATGACCAAAAAAAGTATTACAATAATTTATTCATACTTTCAATTACCTGCGTAAGTATTCGGTTGAGATTGTTAGCAGATAACAAGTAAATCAAAATGTTCACGTGACATTTTCCATAGTAAACTATAGCGCATGAATCAATAACCCATTAGTTCTGAGTACGATCGGAATATCATATATGTATATCATTATAAAAAAACACAATTATCTTTTTTTTAGAAAAACAATCACAGCTCTCATTAAATTCTCGTTAGTAACACTCTTGAATATTTTATTCATTATATAATGTAATACCAGTTTTTTTTTTGTATGTTCATATGAGTAAACAATATCATATTCTTCTTCGATGGCCCTACAGCCCATATCGAGCCTTAGCCTCCAGTATTCTTCGCCTCCAACTCCTCCTGTCCTCTGCTGCGACCCTCCAATCTGACACTCTTAACAATCTTGCTCCATCTCTCCCAACTTCATCCTCCCATCGCAGCCTTGATCGTCCAATTGGTCTTCTACCACCTGGGTGCCACTCCAGCAATCTTTTTGGGGTTCGCAATGACGGCATCCTCTGCACGTGACCGGCCCATCTCAGTCTATTCAGTCTGACCTGTTACTTTATACAATTTGTTTTTAAGCTGTTATATTGATTCTCGTGACATGTGATAGGTAGCTTATCTATCGCCATTTTATTGTCACGAGAATTCTACACCAGACCAAAGAATCACACTATTTGAAACTAACTAACTAACTAACCATCACGCCATTTATCCGGAGGGGTAGGCAGAGAGGATGGATCGCCACAATGCTCTGTCCTGGCATACCTCTCGGGCTTCCTCTACATTCATACATCGTACCATGCACGCACGTCGATTATTCCGACTTCGAATGTGGCCGCCTTTTAGTAATTGATTAATTTGGTCATGCCATGTCTTCCTCGGTCGTCCTCGGCTTCTTTTTCCACTCACGCTGCTTGTGTACAACTTTTTAACTATTCTTCTCTCATCCATTCGTTTCATATGTCCAAACCATCTCAGGGATCCTTTTTTAATTTTATTCATGATGCAGTCATCAGCCTTACATTTCTTTCTTATTTCATCGTTCGGTATTCGATCATACAACGTTTTACCACACATTCTTCATTGTAAATTACACATTATTGTAATTAAATTAATGTAATAAAAGAACTAATATGAAAACGAGTATTTTAATCATCAGAATCCCAGGTTACCACTAAAAAGGTGCGCTATTAAACCCACACTATTAAAATAGATCAATTCCATGTTATATTTATAGTAAATCTTTTGGATAATGGATGTTAGCATCAATATTATCACGATATTTTATAATATTGTTACCCACATAAAATACTAAATAACCGCTTTATAATGTATCTGTTTTGATATTTAGTTTAAGATCTATATTCCGGCAATACTGAACAAAGAGGTTAATTAGTTGTTACATGATACATATTATTTACATGCGTCCTAAGACTTAATTATCCACCTAATACTCTTCCAGATAATCCATTAGCAAACTTTTAAGGATCTTCTTGGATATCGAATATTCCGTATTGATTCTTCTTCCAGCGCGCTGCTGGTAATTATTATAAAGTCTGGTTCCGCTGATAATTTTGCACTTAAGATTAAACCACAGCCTACATTAAACTTTGGTTGTAAAAACAAAACGGAGGCGAGCTGGGACTGATTCAGAAATCAGCTTAGGAACTCTGCGTTATTAAAATATTCATCATCCAATGCTTATACTGAAATAACAGAGGAAATCTTCTTCGAAAGCAGAGATCGGCAACCAACTGATATACATTTAAATTTAAAATTATTCTGATTTGGAAAATTTGGTTTGGTTCATGTGGTGCTCCTGTAAATTTGGAGATATTTCGTGTATAAGTGAATTGTGTTGGTCAATTTTATTATTGCCGCACTTTATAATAGTCAATTGTGACACGTAATACGTTTGTACTATTTTGCTGTTAAAATTATATAAGTTTTTTCGTTTTTATAAAGAATTTTGACAAGTGTAAAAAAAAAAATGACAATTTGAATAATTCTTCAATATTATTTTTAAGTTCTTGCTGGTTAAGTGCTTAATTAGAGCTAATTTAAAAAACAGTGGATACGTGTAACATAAATTAAATAAACACAAAAGTCCGGATCATCCATGTCAACATGTACGAGTACAACATCGAAAAAAACATTATGTGTTATTATATTATGTGCTAAATTAAAAAAACGGTGGATACGTGGAACATAAATTAAATAGACAATATGTACACCATCTAAAAAGAACGTTTTGTGTAAATTTTTTTTTATTTTGTTATTTTATTTTATATCATTGTATTTTATATGATTTGTTTTAGATTTATTTTGTGGGTCTTGGACGATCGAAGTGTGCGCGGGAGATGCCAATTGGTGGCGATGAGGTTCGCAACCCATCACACCGCGTCTCCCGCGGGGCGAAAAGAGAAGGATGGATTGCCGCATCAGTAAAAGTGTGACGGTCCATTCTTTCTGCCTACCCTTTCGGGGAGACGGCGTGATGGCTAGTTAGTTAGTTTGTTAAATTTTGAAAAGTTGTAGAAAACGCAGAAGAAAATGTTTGTAGGTTTTAAGCAATTTTACGAAAGAAAATAATGGTTTAAGATGTAGGAATTCAAACTGTATACAAATTATATATTTAGCAAAATGAATACAAATTATATATTTGGCAATGTCGAGGAGGTTTTTGATATTATAAAAAGTGTGACATATTTTACAAGAGAGAGGACATTATCCAATGCTTAATTGAGACATTATCCATGACATTATCTAATGTTTAATTATGATGAAAACGTCCATTTTTAGAAGTTTTATTTAATTTTATGTACAGTTCTAACATTAACGGTATTTTTCTCGGTATGTTTTGAAGAGTTTACAACTTCATCATTTAGAGATAGATTTAATCGTAATCCTGATGATGAAAGTATAAAGCTTTTGAAAAATGTCGAGAAAAATAAACTCAAAAATGAAAAAAACAGTGTTTCAATTAATAAAAAAATTCTATATTTTTATATACGAGTATTCTTTTAATTATTATATTATAAATTTATTTTGGCCAGAACCTTTCAACATGGCTGGCATTATAAGGTAAGAATCGACGTGCGTGCATGACACGGTGTATTTATGTTGAGGATGCGAGAGAAGTATGTCAGCAAAGCTTCGGGGAGACGGCGTGATGGTTAGTTTGTAATCTAATTTACATACGGGTGCTATGACATTATTGTAAAAATATATGTTATTCTAACGGACTTTGGTTCCAATTGAAATAATAAATATATAATAATAAATCTAAACCATTCAGGGACCCACTCAATAACACACAAAAAAATTTCATCAAAATCTGTCCAGCCGTTTAGGAGAAGTTCAGTGACATACACACACAGAAGACTGTTCAAGGAATATTAAGCGAATTTATTTTTAAGTGTGTTGTGTGTGCTTTTCCTGCTGGTTTGCGTGTGAAACTAAAAGAAAAAAGATGTTTTACAGCTGTCTTAAATTAATTCCGCGAGTATTCCCACTTCTCAGCGTGTTCCGCCGCAGAAAGCTTTTGTTATACGTGTATAGACAGACATTTCCACACTTCTGGCCACTTATAATTCGATCATCACGGGGCGTGACGAATTCTGATTGTTTTTTTTTCGTGTCAAGCGATTTCGGAGTTTTTAATTCGTTTTCATAAGGAATACTGCAGCGGAAAAAAACATCACAAGAAATTTGTTTCCTACCTTAATGTCAACCCTGTTGAAAGGCTCCAGACAAAATAATTAATAACAATAAGAACAAAAATATATTTTTAAAAACCCTTCTTTGTTTAAACGAACGAACTGGTTTCGTTCCAGCTGCAGCTTTGCCAGGTTTACAGAAACGAACTAAATAATATATTAAATAGTCCATCGTTTTGGCCGAAACACTATGATACTTCAATACAACATTTTGAACGTATACAAATACTTGTAGACGAATACTGGATTTCATTTACCCATTGCGGGTTATCAATTCAAGGATTAATTGTATCTCAATAGAGACGATGAGATAACCCGCAATGGGTAAATAAAATCCAGTATTCGTCTTCAAGTATTTGTATACATACAAAATGTTGCATAAAACAAAAACTGGTCCAAGTTAGCATATAAATTGGAGTGACATTTCCAGGCGTTATCTAGCAGTGCGTTAATGGCGGTAGCCTTTCACATTGCATTATAAAAAGATCTTCTGCTTAATGCTTAAATCTAATCTTCATAGATTGGTCTTGGTCTTGATCTGGTCTGTAAATTGAAACTGACATGTGAATTGTGGTGTTGCATATTAACATATATACAACTTTAAAAAATTTGTCAGACATGGTGGTCATAAGAAAGGTGGAATGGGGAATGTTGTATTACATAAAGTGTGCGCTTAACCCAACCAATGACAGGTCTTAAGTCCTGTAAACACCTCGATCACCATATTCAGTTTCCAATTTGCATCTTCGTCTCTATTGCGATACAATTAATTCTTGAAATGATACTTCAACATCATTAACTGTTAAAATACAAAACACTGTTAATGGTATCACAATTGATTGCTGCTTCATCAACTTATGTTGACATCATCAGGTGATTTAATTATTTTTTCAACTGTTATTAATTAAAAAAAATAAAATTAAAATTATTAATTAATTTTCGTGATTATTCGAACCGTTATGTGATTTGTTTCGATGTCAATTTGAATAATTTCTTTGGTAGCATTTTGATGTTCTTGCTGGAGTTGAGTTTGACACGTTTAATTAAAAGAACAGTTAATTACTATTTATAGGGTAAAAAACTCATTAATGTTATTAGTCATACTATGGATAATTATACATAATAGAAAATAAAAACTATTATCACAGTTAATGCGATGTCAACATAAGTTGAGGAAACAGCTGTCGCGAAAAATAAAAAAATAATAAAGAATTGTGATACAGTAAACAGCTTTTTACGAGTATATTTTAACGGTAAATAATATACAATATTAATAAACATACTATTTTTTGGTTTAAAATAATGTTAAAGTGGACATTTTGGCAGTTGTCAAAAATCAAAATGTACACTTAAACACGTTTTTTTTAACTATCAATTAGAAAAATAACTTTATTAATTATAGAGAGAGTCAAAGCAGACTTGTGATGGACCGCCACACTACTCTATCCTGATATACCTCTCTAGCTTCCTCCACATTCATACATCGAGTCATACACGCACGTGGATTCTTCCGGCTTCTGACATGACCAAAGTTTAAAATTTGACTTATTTCGTCATGCCATGTTTTCCTGGGTCTACCTCGACTCCGTACTCCATTTACTTCGTTAACGTACACTTTTTTAACCATTCTTTCTTCACCCATGCGCTCCATGTGTCCGAACCAACGCAGCGATACTTTCATAATTTTGTTCGTAATACCTTCTTTCGCTCTACATTCCTTTCCAATATCAGCATACGTTTTAGGGACCTCATCTCTACCGCATTTATTCTGCTCTCATCTTTCTTCTGCTAGTTCCATGCTTCACTTCCATACATAAGGGTTGGGACCAGAACTCCATTGTGAACAGCTATCAATAAATCAATCAATTTATTATTATTATATTTTAGAATCTTAAGAAAATACTATACGAATTATTTATGAATTAAAACACTGTTTTTCCACTTTTAAGTTTATTTTTCTCGACATGTTTCGAAGACTTACACCTTCATCATCGGGAAAACGATATAAAGTCAAAAATGAAAAAAACAGTTTTTTTAATTCATAAATAATTCGTCATTATAGAATTCCACAGTGATTCCACAGAATTCTTTAAGTTTATCTAAAAAATTTGGTTCCAAAAACACAACGATAACAGATGTAATGATGTCTCCCCACTAAAGAATGCTTTGTGACAACTCACAAGCGATGCAAATGAATGTTTTTTGTCATAACATGTTGGCTCAGCCCCTTTTCCCCGTCGGGGCAACTATTAGCCACCTCCCTAAGGGGTATCTATTACCCCGAGAACAATGGACCCCGATATTAACCCTGGCACACTCGCGTCAGGAAATATACGCTGGCTAATAACGAAACAAAACTCAAAGCGGACTTTTTGCTTTTTTCGTCACAGTACGTGCCGTATGCCTTTATTGCGAAAAAATATTGTACCGTTCTCTTTGCTACACAAATTGAACAATGCTTTGTTATTTGTTCACATACGAGTACCTACTAACATTTTGTTTATCGGTGGCAATATAATAATAATAACTAACTAACTAACCATCACGCAATTTCCCCGGAGGGGTAGGCAGAGAGGATGGATCGCCACACTGGCCTGTCCTGGCATACCTCTCGAGATTTCTCTACATCCATACATCGTACCATGCACGCACGTCGATTGTTCCGACTTCGAATGTGGCCGCCTTTTAGTAATTGATTAATTTGGTCATGCCATGTTTTCCTCGGTCGTCCTCCGCTTCTTTTCCCACTCACGCTGCTTGTGTACAACTTTTTAACCATTCTACTCTCATCCATTCGTTCCATATGTCCAAACCATCTCAGGGATCCTTTTTTAATTTTATTCATGATGCAGTCATCTGCCTTACATTTCTTTCTTGTTTCATCGTTCGGTATTCTATCATACAACGTTTTCCCGCACATTCTTCTTAGTGATCTCATTTCTGCGTTTATCCTGCTTTCATCCTTCTTTTGCCAGCTCCAAGCTTCACTTCCATACATGAGGGTTGGCACTAGAACTCCATTGTGTACTGCCATCTTTGCTTCTGTGGATATATTTCTATTATTCTATTATAAGATAATTCATGGCAGTGCACAATGGTGTTCTTCTACCGACCCTTATGTATGGAAGCGAAACATGGAACTGCCAAAAGAAGGATGAAAGTAGAATAAATGCAGTAGAAATGAGATCTCTTGGACAAATGTGTAGATACTCTGTGTATGATAGAGTGTCGAATGAAAATATAAGAAGTGAATCCGGTGCGAATGATGGTGTCATGAACAAAATAATGAAAGGATCATTAAGATGGTTTGGACATATGGAAAGAATGAATGAAGAAAGAATAGTAAAAAAATTATATGTTAATGATGTAAATGGAATCAGAAATAGAGTATGACCGAGGAAAACGTGGCACGATCAAATAAATCAAATATTGAATGTCGGCCTTGTGAGGAGTCAGAGAAATCGACGCGCGTATATGACACGATGTATGAATGTTGAGGAAGCGAGAGAAATATGTCAGGAAAGAAAAGTGTTGCAGTCCATTCTTTCTGCCTAACCCTTCGGGGAGACGGCGTGATGGTTAGTTAGTTAGTTTAGTTAGATAATTCACAACATTTTGAATGTATACAAATTCTTGTAGGATAAATACTGGATTTTATCTGATACTGGATCAAAATACTGGATTTTATCCATTGCGGATAATTTTTTTTTATAAGGATTAATTGTATCTCAATAGAGACGAAGATGTAAATTGTTTTCCGGGAACAGAATATGGTGGCCGAAGCGCTTACAGGACTTATGACCTGTCATTGGTTGGGTTGAGCGATCGCTTTATGTTTAACAACATTCCCCATTTCGCACTTCTTACGACCACCACGTCTTATAGAGCGCCATTTTTATAATTATTATTATTCTTATTTTGTTGAATCGCTCTTTACACCATGACAGCAAGTGCCAAATCGATGTAAAGGGTAATAGCTATCATAGTATTTCTCATGACATGTGATAGGTAGCTAATCTATCGCCATTTTATTGTCACGTGAATTCTACACCAGACCAAAGAGAGTGTGACAATCACACTGCCCTCGCCGGGAATCGAACCCGGAACGTTCGGGTGGCATTCAATGCACTTATCACTCGGCCACGAAGGTCGTCATTTGAATTACTCATCTCAAGGGTGCTGTAGAAATTGCTCCGTTTTATGAACTAGTAAAAAAAATAAACATATTAAGTATGAGGGCTGCACTTGACGCAATCGATCAAAATATACATCAGGAAAGAATAATTAGAAAAGATTCGTTTTGAGTCTCGATCTAAACTCTAACTGATTCTCAATGCACTAGAAGCCTGTTGGAAGATTGTTCCAGACACCGCGAAGGCTCGGTCGACAAAGTTTGTGCAAGAACAGCGTTTTAGCACAGTCAATCTACCGATCGCAGAAGTACAACCGATGTAGACTGTCTGGCATTCAGGTTCTCGTTGATGTAGAGTTCAGATATACGAGTATAAGCTTATGATATTTCATGCGACGCCTTAACGACCGTCCATTGATGTACGCTTAATTCAGATAATTGTCAATTTCTGAAGTATAATATATTCTTGTTTCGGTGCCGTGTCAGGTCCCCTAACGTTGGCGATCACTGCAGCAAATGCATCTCTATCTGCGCCACTTAGAACAGGTTCTGAACTCTTGTTATTCCTGTACACTATTTGATGTTCCGCAACCAGGACAGCTGCCTTCTACCAACTCCCCGAAGTCCCTCCACTTTACCCATTAATATCACATGACCCAAATATGAGAGCTTTCTAATTTTTACACTCGACAACAGCTCTCTATTGGCTCTGGCTCTTTGGGAAGCATTTTCAAGGGTATCCGAAATAGATTTTTTTCCGAAGGTCAGAAAGCATTTACTCAACTCAACAGGTCATGAAGGACTCTGAGAAAATGTTCACATGTTCCACAACCAATGTACAGTGTACGTTCAGTCACGTTTATAAAGTTCAAATTTCTTCTTTGTGTGTTTTCTGCCTTTTTGTGTATTATTATAAGTTCTGAATTAATTACGGAATCGAAAAAGACCAAGGAAAACATGGCATGGCTAAATTAATATATTTTTAAAAGGACGGCCTTGTTCGAAGTCGGAAGAATCAACGTGCGTACATGACTCGCTGTATAAATGTGGAAGAATCTAGAGAGCTGTGTCAAGATACATTTGTGTTGCGGTCCATTCTCTCTGCTTATGCTTTCAGAGAAACTTTGTAAGTTATTTCATCTAAATAAGTTTTTTATCATTTATATTTCAATTTACGAATATTCTCTAATACTTCCCATTTTCATTTCATTCTGATGATGCAAAGATTGCTTGGCGAAATTCGTAATTATCTTGATAACATGACACATAAATTTGATATTATTACAATGTGTTTTTGAAATTAGTTATTAATGTACATAGATATCACAAGGTTAACACTATAACGATGGAAGATGTTATACAAGTTTTGAGAGAACCTAAAATTATTTGTTAGTCGACATTTTGCAATCTCCTGTTTCACTAACGTATGATTCTTATACGTTCGTGTACAAAAAAGTTAATTATGACTTATCTGAAACAATTTCTTACTTATAATACAAAATATTTCTTAAGCAACAGCGTATTTTCTGTAGATTCTTAAAAATAAATCTTTTTTTCTTTTACGAAACTGTACCAGTCCACCAGTCACAACAATTACATTAACTACCATATTCTGCTATTTTAAATCGTACACAAAACATAAGCGAGTATCTTATAATATGACATTCCCTTAACCTTGGAATATGACATTCCCATAAATTATAATAAACCTTTTAGACCTTTTTGAAGGCTAAGGCATTAACACTGTGTAATTCCATAGTAATTTTCTTACGATATTGAAAATAACTTTGTTTAATCCACAAAATATTAAAACAATATTAAAAAGCACGCCATGTTTCGGAGGATACCTTCAGGTGTAAGAATATAATATATATATTATATTTTTACACCTGAAGATAGAGGATCCTCCGAAACATGTCGTGTTTTTTAATATTTTATGCATTAAACAAAGTTATTTTAAATTTTCATAAATATAAACCTTTTCGAAAACAGATTATTTCATTCGTATTAATTTTGTTTTATTTATTTTTATAATAAGGTATGTATAATATATTAAAGTTATTATTGTAAATTGGAGATGAAACTAAAAAAGGCTGTACAAAATGAATATGCAAAATGCGAAAAATGTTGAAATTTCCTGTTTAGAACGAGATGTGACCAGCACACGTTAAGCAGTATTACAGCTGTCAAAGCGTAACGAATTTTTCCTTAATTCACAGAGAAAAAACCTAATTTCCCTTCGCGTCCGCTCCTGTCCCTTTATTTAGTGTACAAATAAGCCTTGCTTCATTTAAATTCCCGCCAAAGCTCCGATTTGTGAATTTCCCATTTTTAGCGGTCCCATTGCATTAAGAGCTCGGATGATAAAAGGAAATTAGTGTGGTCGGAGTATGAATTATGAACGTTGCAAGAGCCGGCTTAGACAATTAATCCAACTACTATAAAAATAAATATATAAAAACAAAACGTCGACAATAGTCATCATGAGAGAGACAATAGTTCCAATGAAAAATAGACAAAAAGACTGCTGACTTGAAGACCACGGACCGCAAAAAGAAGTGCCAAAGAGAGTGAACACTGCATCCAGACGATTGGGTCTATTGATGAATTTGGACAAGACGAAAGTCATGTACGAGTATAATGAACATACTCGTATTATCCTGAAACCAGTAACCGTTGATGGGTCGGCTCTCGAAGTGGTACCATAATACACATATCTTGGCCAAATCATTCAATTAGGTAAAAACAATTTCGAGAAAGAAGCCGACCGAAGAATTCAGTTGGGTTGGGCCTTTGGAAAATTACGTCATGTACTCACCTCTTCTTTCCGTATCCTGTCAGGTCTCCCGAACGTTGACTATCACCCTTGAGTAGGCCTCCCTGTCCTGGGCAGGTCGGAACAGCTCACTCACCTCTCAACTCACACTCACTCTCAACTCACCTCTTAACTCTCAACTCACCTCTAAAATAACATAATGACTCAAGACTAGTCTTCTACCAGTGCGTCTTGCCAGTCATAACGTACGGAGTCGAGACGTGGACCCTGACAAAAGGTCTAGTTTACAGATTCAAGGTCGCCCAACGCATCATGGAAAGAGCCATGCTTGAAATAAACTTGAGTGACAGAATTAGAAACAAATTTATTCGAGGTGGCTCTGAGGATAGGCGGGCTGAAGTGGCGATGAGCTGGCCATATCTGTCGGAGAACCGACGGCTGATGAGGGAGACGGGTTCTGGAGTGGAGACCGCGTAAAGGATTCCGCAGAGTTGGACGTCCGACTGCCCGCTGGACCAACGATCTGAAGAGGATTGCTTGATGGGAGCGAATAGATGGGAGCGGCAATGAATATGGGGCGGTGGCGTGCTTTGGGAGAGGCCTACATTCAGCAGTGGATAACAGACAGTTGATGATGATGATGTTTTCTTCGATCTTCCTCTTAGATATTCTACGAAATATTGTTATTGTACGATACAATCATAAATAAAATATAGTGTTATCTACACACGTTTTCCAATTATTAGAGATATTTAGTATATGTATAAAATATCCCAGGGGGTGAATGTGAAAGCTATAAAATGTCTCAATACAGCCCTGGGCAACCGCGCCGTGCTCCGTTCCCCGGTGCGGCTCTGGCTGTGGTCGCGACACAAAGTGAGGACGGCGCAAGTAATGCAAAATATGTTCATTTCTTTTTGCTTGATCCTCTTCGCGTCCTCTGAATCGTAATGAGTGTTGTAGTTTGAGTATGATAAATCTCTTGAGAGAACCAAGGAGAGGGGAAAGTACAGCTGAGTGCAATCTTCTTCTCTGGTTTCAATCCTGGGATTGGTTTACAGCAATTTCCTCCATTATTCTCTTCCATTTTTTCCTGTCTTGTGCGGCTCTTTTGAGATCTGCATACGATGAGCAGCGTACGTCCACCAACAGGTCCTCCAGGTACTCTCGGCGTGGGCGTCCCCTAGAGTTTGTTCCCTCGATCATACCCTCCATTATGGCATGCAAGAGACCTTCTTGACGTATTACATGGCCGATCCATCTTGCACGCCTTTCGGACAAGGTCCTGAGCAGGTGCCTTCCTCCTTCGATTCCTTGAAGAACTTCCTCATTCGTGATGTGGTCTCTCCAGGAAATTCCAAAGAGTCTTCTATAAGACCACATCTCAAAAGACACTCCATACATAGGTCTTGGTGAGGAGTATTCTCAGTTTTAGGTCTATATTATTTGACTCAATTATTATATTTTTAATATTCTTGCAATATTCTTCTCTTTATCGTGCAAAATGATTCGAGATTTATGGTTGGATATGATTGGAACTTGTCATTTTTTAAGAGTTTTTTTTTACTACAGAAAGATTATCTACCCTTTAAAAACTTAGTTCAATCTATAATCAGTAATAAGTTTTAACTAACTAACATCACGCCGTCTCCCCAAAGGGGTAGGCAGAAAGAATGGACTGACATACTTCTCTTTCCTGACATATTTCTCTCGCTTCCTCAACATTCATAAATCGTGTCATGCACGCGCGTCGATTTCTCTGACTCCTCACATGGCCGGCATTCAATATTTGATTTATTTGATCGTGTCACGCATTCCTCGGTCTTCCTCTATTTCTGGTTCCATTTACATCGTTAATTTTTTTTTTTTACCACTCTTTCTTCATTCATTCTTTCCATATGTCCAAACCATCTTAATGATCCTTTCATTATTTTGTTCATGACACCATCATTCGCACCGCATTCACTTCTTATATTTTCATTCAACACTCTATTATATACAGAGTATCCACACATTCGTCTAAAACATCTCATTTCCACTGCATATATTCTACTTTCATCCTTCATTTGCCATTTCCATGCTTCGCTTTCATACATAAGGGTCGGTAGAAGTAAATAAGTTTAAACTTTTAGTGTAAATATTTTTTTTCACACACGTTAAAATTTCACAATTGACAATACCGATTGTTCTCCTTTTATTTTATACACTCCTGTCATAAAACATTTATCCAAAAAAAATCAGAATAATTTAGAAACGTTCTCGGGTATGCGCATCGTATGCATTTCGAATTACTTTCAGAGAGAATCGAAGTAATGTAACTTAATTTTAATCAATCAGAAATAGAAAAAGACCGAGGAAAACGTCGGCCGTGTAAGGAGTCAGAGAAATCGACGCGCGTGCATGACACGATGTATGAATGTTGAGGAAGCGAGAGAAATATGTCAGGAAAGAAAAGTATGACAGTCCATTCTTTATGCCTACCCCTTCGTGGAGACGGCGAGATGGTTAGTTAGTTAGTTAGTTGGAGAATCGAAGTATTCATCTCTCGCTTCCTTGTATTCAATAGGCTGATGCTCCACAATAGGCTGAAGAAGAAGAAGAAGTTAGTTAGTTTAGAATTAGTAATTATAAACCTTTTTATGAAAGCCATGCCTGAGTCATAAATTAGTAAAATGATATTGGAGTGAGTACAGATGCGCCCGTTATTTCATACAGAATTAACTAGATATTAAATTGATGAACCAATTTAATAAATAAATGATTGATTGAAGGAACGGGGAGTTAAAATTAATCAACTCATTTGATTTTGTTCTGTAAGGATTGTAGCGTGATTTAATCGTAATTTTAATCAGTTATTTGAGCCGTACTAGTTCTAAGCGAATTTTATACAAACAAACAATTGCGCCATTACTCCGGAAACGTAGGCAGAGAGAATGGACCGCCACACTAATCTATCCTGACACACCTCTTTAGCTTCCTCCACATTTATTCAGCGAGATATACAAGCCCGCCGATTCTTGTTACTTCTAACACGGCCAACCTTTATTTAGTATTATTAATTTGGTTATACAATATTTTATGTTTTCCTCGGTCTTCCTCAACTTTTTAATCAATTCAAAACGTTAACGTATATTATTTTATACTTTTATTTCCACGTACATGTGTTCCAATCAGCACAGTTATCTTTCAATATATTTTTTTTCTTTTTTTATATATGGTAGGTACTTTGTATACAACACTCATCTTTTAAACAAATTAAAATTAAATATCAAACATCTTTCGGACTACCCAGCCCTTCCTCAGTGATATTATATAGATATTTAAAATATTGTAAAATTGTTAACAAATATTATCAGTGGTCAGTTTTGACAAATGTTATGTTAACATCTGCTAAACTGACCATATATGTAAACAATTTTATAATATAATCAAATGATTTTACTAAAATGTCTAGATGGAAGTTCATTTTAAATAATAATTAAATAAAACTATGTTTTTTAACTACTTCCACTTTTGTCTTTATTTAGATAGCGACCGGTTTTGCCAGGCTTGCTGGCACAAGTCTGTCGATTCCAGCGAGCCTAGCGAAACCGGTCGCTGTCTAAATAAAGACAAAAGTGGAAGCAGTTAACAAACTTTTTTTTTTAATTTTATAATATTTTAAATATCTTTACAATATCACTGAGGAAGGGCTGGGTAGTCCGAAACATGTTTGATATATAATTTTAATTTGTTTAACAAGGGAGTGTTGTGTATAAAGTATATATAAAAAAATATATACTCGTATATAAAACATCTACAGCACAAAGTATGGCGAACATAGAAGAAATTTCATTATTTTGTTCACAACACTTTCTTCCGTTCTACAATCCTTCCAGATTCCAGCATTCTAATTTCTATCATACATCGTTTTACAATACATGCGTTAAAAGGTAGCGTTTGAGTAGTCGCAAGCCACACTTTGCCGACCGCTGTTCTAGGACATGAAATTTAATCTTAGGACTTCATATTCACATAAACATTTTATTTGACACCCTCACGCTCATACTGGAAAATCCATTCGGTTCCAATTAGTTTAATAATCTTCATTCCACTATTTTGTAAATGCTAACTAGGTTACCATTCTGTTTTGAATTCACAAGTACACCTGCCATTCCAGATTAAGGTATTAATATTCCCTTTAGAAGCAATAGACAGAGAATTTTCGCAAATTTAAACTGATTATTTCACGATGACAAAAAATCAGGTAACAATGTACAAACACTGTGTAATTGAAAAGGTCTGATTGATTTAAGGTAATTTTGATTTGTGTAAATTGAATTATTTTCAGTTGACATTTTTTCGCTGAAAATTAGAAGGTTCTGGGGAATAGCGAGGTAAACCTGGTTTTATTTTTATTCAATAATAACTAAATAACTAAACATCATTGCCGTTTCCCCGGAGCGATGGATCGCCACAATGTTCTATAGTGACATAATTCTCGCGCCTCTTCTACATTCAAACATCGTGACATGCATCCTCGTCGATTGTTCCTAATTCGAACATGGCCGACGTGCGTGTATGAATATGGAGGAAGCAAGCTAGAAACATGTGTCAGAATCGAGTAGTGTGGCGGTCTATTCTCTTTGCCCACCCTTTCGGATAAATGGCTTAATGGTTCGTTGTTGCTGTTGAAAATTTTCTAATAGAAATTCATTGTTTATCATGAATATATGTTACATGTATAATAACATTTTTTTATTATGAATAATAAGTATTGAACCATTTGTTTTATGGTATCGAACAGTTTTGTGAGCTCTCTGTCTTTTAATATCTGCACTCAAATGCTATAACTTTTAATATAAATAATTCGAATACAACCTAACATTTATAATAGTTATTTTTCTGTTATATCATTTCGCATTAATATGATTAATAAATAATCCATTGTTTTGGCCGAAACACTATGAAACCTTAACATTTGAAACTGTTAATTTAAATAACTTTGTTTTATATAATATCACAATTGTATTTTATTTTACGCAACAGCTGTTTCGTCAACTTATGTCCACATCATCAGGTGTTACAATAATATATAAAATGTCAAATTTTCGTGATATTTCGAACCTATATGTGTATTTTTTCCTAAGTCAATTTGAAAAATTTCTTTGATATAATTTTGAAGTTCTTGCTGAAATTGAGTTAGGTACCTAAATATTCTAAAATAATGGTTAGTTACTATTAATAGGAGAAAATATTAAAGGTGGAAAATATAAGAATAAGATAATAATAATAATAATAATAATAATAAAACAGTAATTAGAAGGAACGATTACACATAGTATAGAGTCAAAAACGATTAAATTACTTAGATTAAATTAATAAGAAAGGTGACAAAAGTTGAAGGTAGTATTATTATTTTTTAGCTAGATTTTATAGGGTAAAAGTTTTGAATGTACGAGTACTATATACTAATAGGGTTATTTCTAAATATTAGTTTACATTTTTTTGCCTTTAAAATTTGTAAATTTTCTAATTTCTCTAATTTTTGGGGATTATTTGCTATATGTAAAAAAAAAATGTTTTTGGTCCCGAAATGATGGTCAGAATTCACAACTTTTCGGAAATGATTATCATTGTTTGAATTTTGTTTAACAGTTAATATATTTAATATTTTTAAATATTTAATTTAACAGTTTAAATTAATGAATAAGTTTTTTTAATAAATTGTGAATGTTGTATACAAAGTACATAAAAAAGGAAACATAAAGCATCTACAACACAAAGTTATGGCAAACATAGAAGAAATGATTAAATAACATTTAAAATGGGTTGTATGAGGTAAATCTGTGTATAACAGCAGTCTGTTCTGAAAGAAATCGAATTTTTTATCAGATTTTTCATAAATCGTGATTGGGTATAATTTTCAATGATATTAATAGTAAGACATATGTGTATAATGTAAGTCAAATTTTGTGATATTGGAAAATTATTAAATATTAATTTTAAACAATTATATTTGAAAATTGGTTTTCCCGATGTTTAGTGATTATGATAATATTTCATGTTTAATGATTCATTTAATTTTCAGCTAATAAAACCCGGGGTATATGCCCCCGTAATCTTAATAATAAATGTGGCTTTATTATGGGATTTAGGAGAATTACAAATCCCAGTGGAGTTGCGAGTGTTGGCCCTGGCGGTGCAGGTAATTAATTCCCTCAGCCACTCTCCGGGGGGGGGGGCGTACTAAAGGGAATACTAACGCACTTATTAACCCCTGGAATATTAGTATAATCTCACCGCCGGGGAAGGGCTGTGAAAAAAACAAAATAGTTAATTAACGCCCTTACTTCATAAACCAAAAATCCAAATACACTCATTAGGTAGTTTATTTTATTTATTATGAGTGTTTTTTTTTTCACAGTGTAAACGGTGAAAATCTGGAACAAGTAGATAAATTTGGTTAAAAAACAATTTACATCTTCGTCTCTATTGAGATACAATTAATCCTTAAATGATTAACCCGCAATGGGTAAAATCCAGTATTTGTCTACAAGTATTGGTAACATTCAAGAAACAAAATGTTGTATAAAAACTGGTCCAAGTTTAAAAAAAAGCATAAAAATTGGAGAAGT
Organism: Lepidostoma basale; assembly: GCA_022606425.2. Lineage (NCBI taxonomy): Eukaryota > Metazoa > Arthropoda > Insecta > Trichoptera > Lepidostomatidae > Lepidostoma > Lepidostoma basale. The sequence goes on along the minus strand of JAHDVF020000047.1, from coordinate 419,337 downwards.
TTTCTCCAGGCGTTGTCTAGCAATGTATGATAATTGCGTGGCCTTTCACATTGCATTAATAAAGAAGTTCTGCTTAGTGCTTACATCTTATCTTCATAGATGGCGCTGGTGTAGATTGAACTAAAATACGTGAAGTGTTTCTCAATAGCAATAGCATATATACATCTTTCAAAAAAAAAAATCAGATGTGGTGGTCGAAAGAAGGGCGGAATGGGGAATGTTGTATTACATAAAGCGATCGCTTAACCCAACCACGTACACATAAGTCCTGTTAACGCCTCGACCACTATATTCTGTTTCCAAAAAAACAATTTACATCTTGGTCCTTTTTGAGATACAATTAACTTATTTTTGATTTATATAGTATCATTCAGTATCCTAACATTGTCATAAAATTTCTTAACGAGTTCCAAGAAACAGTTTCCAATATTTCTGGACCTACCCAAATAATTATTTGTTGAAAATGTATAAAGTCACATCAATTTTCGGTAATTAACATATTCTGCTCCATTTACTAGTGTATATAAACTGCAACGAGTTGAAGTTTCGTCACATTTGATAATGCCTTAGAAGGGCAAAACATGCCATTCCCATAAAATATAATAAAACTTCTAGAAAACTGACGTTTTTATTTATTTTATTAATTTTTAAAACTAATGATATTTAAACTTGAGGCGCAGCCCTAATAGTCATAAATAAGATTTTGCCACAAACTTATTGATTCTGAATCCTGTTGGTACTTAATAATTGAAACAGTTGCAGATTACGCGGGGCAGACAAGAATAACTAAGTTTTCTATTTTAAATATTATCTTCTTAGCTAAATTTCTTTATTTAATATCTACGTGCCTGTCTAATCTCAATAGCCAAATCTCGATTCTTGGAAATTTTCCCATTATTGATTAAAAAAATCATATATTAATATATAAACCTACAAGCATTTTAAAATATGTTACGTTAAACAAAATTTGTCATGCATGATCACAATAACAAAGGTGGAATGGGGAATGTTGTAATTACATAAAGCGTGCGCTTAACCCAACCAATGACAGGTCATAAGTCCTGTAAACACCTTGATCATCCATGTTCAGTTTCCAGTTTGCGTCTTCGTCTCTATTGAGATACAATTAAAATTTGAATTAACCACCCTTTGGTGTAAATCCAGGATTTGTATACAGGTATAAGTATACATTCACAAATATTTGGTCTTCAAATATTCTGGTCAAAATTCTTTGGCATATAGAATGGAATAATACTCCTAGCGGCTTCTAACAATATGTTCGGTGACAGCCTTCGCATTGTGTTAATAAGGTAGTTTGCTAAATGCCGAAAATCATTCTCCATAGATGGCGTTAGTGGGTCGGTTGTATAGGTTAATTCTTGAAAAAATTCACTAGTGCAACCAATTCTACATAGATGGCTGACCGAAACTGACACGTGAAGATAAATATGGATTTTGAAGTATATATACATCTTCCAAAAAGTTGTCATGCATGATCACAATAACAAAGGTGGAATGGGGAATGTTGTAATTACATAAAGCGTGCGCTTAACCCAACCAATGACAGGTCATAAGTCCTGTAAACACCTTGATCATCCATGTTCAGTTTCCAGTTTACGTCTTCGTCTCTATTGAGATACAATTAAAATTTAAACAATAAAGGCCGATGATTTTTTTATCATTTTGGTTTTTTTCCATATTTGCGTATTTACTGATTAATCTTGGTATAAAACGGATTAAGAATCAATTTTTTAATAATTAAGTATATTTTTTAAATAAAAATAACATAAATTTTCCCACACAACACAATCCTCGCTATCATCTTCTGGTATGAACATTTAAACATCCTTAATATTTTATAAGCATAGCTAACATAAGCTTTTTAAGTTAACTATAAATGTTGAAAGTTAATATTATTATTAGCTGTTTAAATAATAATAAAAACTTGTTTTAAATATCATAATTGATTATATTTTGTCGCGACAGCTGTTTCTCTAACCGATGTTAGCATCGTCAGGTCTTACCATCAACTAAAATATACATAAAAAAGATTTAGTTTATTTACAAAATTATTAGGAGGGGAAGAAACTACACACAATATTGTGAACAATTATATACAATAAAGATGGGAAAAAACAGTAATTACGTTCAGTAACAGATACAGTAGCGAGCACAGAAATCTTTTCACACTGAAAATATCGTTTTTTTGTTATTATGTAATTTTTTTTTGTGATTCCTTGATAGCTTTTCACTCCAAATTATTAAGCAACACTGTTTAAAGATGATCTGCAAGAAAAGTGACTTCTTAGGGATCAAAAAAATATTTTTTCTTAATTTTAGAGTTAATTTGTAGATTTTCGATTTTTTGTCACAAAAATTAAAAATGCTCACATAATTTAAATAAACACATATTTATTTCAAATAAAATTACGTAGGTATATAACACTAACAATTATCACAAACCAACAAAATCATTACTTTGTTGTTCCTCCTTTTTTTTTAAATAACTGCTTCAACACGTTTAGGTTGAATTTTCATATATTCTTTGACCTAAAAATTATTTTAACAGTGTTATATTTTTTTAATATTGTTTTGTGAACATTATAAATCACAGTGCCAGAAAAAAATAATGCTTACAGTTTGTGCTCGGTGGCACAGTGCAGAATCAACTTGGAAAATGCACTCAGAAATATAAGAATGTGTCTTAGACCGACAGTGAAGCATCCTGCTGGACAAATGGTCTGGGGATGCTTCTCCTTTTATGGAGTGGAGCAATTAGCATTCATAAATGGAACTGTGAATGCAGAAATTTACAAAAAAAATTTGGAAGAGTTTTATTCCCGCCAATTGAAATCCACGAAGTCTTATATATCTCAGTGCATTTTTCAAGATGACTCTGCACTGTGCCACCGAGCAAAAACTGTAAGTATTATTTTTTTCTGACACTGATTTATAATGTTCACAAAACAACAGTTTATAATGTTTAAGTATCATAGTGTTTCGGCCAAAACAATGGACTCTTCAGTTTAATAATTATTATTTTATTACCTTTTTCAAAATTATATTATTACCTTTTGATATTATTATTGTAACACCCGATGATGTCAACATAGGTTGACGAAATAGCTGTCGCGTAAAATAAAATACAATCGTGATACATAAAATAAAAAAAATTTAACAGTTTATAATGTTTAAATATTATAGTGTTTCGGCCAAAACAATGGACTCTTCAGTTTAATATTAATGTGCGCTTAACCCAACCAATGACAGGTCATAAGTCCTGTAAACACCTTGATCATCCATGTTCAGTTTCCAGTTTACGTCTTCGTCTCTATTGAGATACAATTAAAATTTGAATTAACCACCTTTTGGTGTAAATCCAGGATTTGTATACAGGTATAAGTATACATTCACAAATATTTGGTCTTCAAATATTCTGGTCAAAATTCTTTGGCATATAGAATGGAATAATACTCCTAGCGGCTTCTAACAATATGTTGGTCAACAGCCTTCACATTGTGTTAATAAGGTAGTTTGCTAAATGCCGAAAATCATTCTCCATAGATGGCGTTAGTGGGTCGGTTGTATAGGTTAATTCTTGAAAAAATTCACTAGTGCAACCAAATCTACATAGATGGCTGACTGAAACTGCCACGTGAAGATAAATATGGATTTTGAAGTATATATACATCTTCCAAAAATTTGTCATGCATGATCACAAATAATAACAAAGGTGGAATGGGGAATGTTGTAATTACATAAAGCGTGCGCTTAACCCAACCAATGACAGGTCATAAGTCCTGTAAACACCTTGATCATCCATGTTCAGTTTCCAGTTTACGTCTTCGTCTCTATTGAGATACAATTAAAATTTATATTATTTACTTTTTCAAAATTATATAATTACCTTTTGATATTATTATTGTAACATCCGATGATGTCAACATAGGTTGACGAAACAGCTGTCGCGTAAAATAAAATACTATTGTGATACATTAAACAAAGTTTTTTAAATTGAACAATTTATAATGTTAAAGTATTATAGTGTTTCGTCCAAAACAATAGACTATTCAGTTTATAATACTAATAGATTTTTTGGCTTGTAGCAAATTGACTACATTTTGCAATGAAGGGTTAATATTGTATATTCGTGTTGTAGTTAGCTCGATATGAAATAATCTGAAGCTAGAGTGTGCTGAGTATGTTAAGGGATGAGAAGACTAGAGGCAGAGCCACCGGCACCTGCGGGCTGACATTACTTCTGGAATTATTGTGTTACAAGCTCCCTGGAACCGGATACGCCGCGCGACTATAATCTTATAACAAGGATGTCACTAGCTCTAATGTTTTAGCTTCTGCGATATAAAACTATTTGATTATTTAATTTAGTACACTTTTAATATTCAAAATCAAATTATAAGATCCTTTAAAAAATATATATTAATTCTCAACACATTTTTCACAGACGTGTTTCGGATGGTCTTTAACTTTCTTCGGTGACATTTTTTTGTAATAGTATGGTACAAACAATTTCCTGCTAATCTATCTTTTAAATTTGTACACCAAAGAAGGATAAAAACCTTCCGAAACATGTAATAGAAAACCGTCATTTTGAAGTGGAGTAAATAGTTTTTATTATTCATTAAAATACAAAAATAAAAAATGTCACAGTTTTAAAACCTTAAATTAATAATAAAAAATAAACCTTATTGAAGGTTAAGACGTTAACACTGTGGAATTCCATTGTATTTTTAATAAAGGTAAAAATACTATTTTTATTTCACTTGTATTTATTTAATATTTATATAGAATAAAATGGTGTAAAAATGTAACAGTTATATATTTAATAACTAACTAACTAGCCATCACGCCGTTTCCCTGGAGAGATAGGCAGAGAGGATGATCGCCACATTTTTTTTATCCTGACATAATTCTCGCGCCTCTTCTATATTCACACATCGTGAAATGCACGCTCGTCGATTGTTCCTACTTCGAACATGGCCGCCTTTCAGTAATTGATTAATTTGGTCATCCCATGTCTTCCTTGGTCTTCCTCGACTTCTTTTTCCATTCACACTACTTGTATATATTTTTTAACCATTCTTCCCTCATCCATTCGTTCCATATGTCCAAACCATCTTAGTAACCCTTTCTTAATTTTATTTATCACAAATTCATCTTCTTTACATTCTTTTCTTGTTTCATCATTAGATATTCTATCATACATTTAATATTTCCATAAAAAATAATAATTTAATTCAAGTGGAATACTCGTATAAACAGTGTAATTAATTCTATTCCATAATATAAAAAAATACAGTGAAAAATAAATTTATTTGTCAGTTATTATTATTTTATATATTTTTTGTGTCTTCTCATCAAAATAATAATTATCAACAATCATTAAATTGGATTGTTTTTTCATTACTATGGTTCATCATCCATGGTTTTAAAAACACGATCCAATTTGCTAATTTCTGGTCCAACATGAATACATTTAAGACATATTGTGAACATGTATTAAAAAGGATTTTTACTCATCAAATATTTTTGTATTATATTTTTCAACCTGATTCCCTGTCCTATTATGACTGTTCACACCCTGAATCACACTGTTTTCATTAAAATCGCGCCTCTCGTAGCCTATCCGACCATACGTGGCAGTCTTTCAAACAGCATGTTTCAATCATTTATTATACTCGTTTTTTGTGAGACACAAACAGAATTGTGTTATTATTTTAATGAAAAATATTTTATTTTATTTTTAAATCACGGAACATCGGAATTAAGGGGGATAGCCACTGTGGCGGGTGAAGAAATAAGTGATTTTCGGGATTTTTTACAGGGATAATTAAGGAATTTGCGGATCGCGTTTTCTTTATTTTACATTCAATATACTTTTTATAATTTTTTATTGAAAAATATTTAATAGTAACAAAGTTATCAGCGTTGCTGTAGAGTCTTAAAAATTCACAGTCACATCGATTTCTCGAAAAGGGATTCTCTGAAAAAATAAAACCAAAGTTTATTATAATCTGTATGAATGTAGTTATCGTTAAGCGTAAACGAATTTTTTTTTACAAAATAGCGACCGATTGAATATTTTTCTTTTTTTTCTTTTTAAGCAGTCTTAAAAAATAGTTTATAATTGATGGTTGATAGTTTATGAAGAAAGACGACATGAAGATAAATAAAGACAAAACAAAGCTGCTGACTGTAGGCCGAACGCAACATCAGATGAGAATAGTGATGTCAGGAGTTCCACTAAAGAACAACAAGGAGTTAGTCTACCTCGGGAGCAAAATAACATGGGACGGTCGGTCTAAGAGCGAGATCTACAGCCGTATGCATCAGACTGGGCTTGCATTTAATAAAATGTCGAAAATAATTGAGTCAAATCAAATCAAATCAAATCAGTTTATTTTCTCAAAAGACATTACAAACATTTTTTATAGTTTAAGGCATCTATTGAGAACAGGTAAAACATAAGGAATATATAATACCAGGAACGCATGAGAGATGGTTCGACATTAGGAATACAAAACACTCTCCAAAGTCAAGAGTATTTGTCTTCTGAATGTACTTTCACGAATATGAAAGACATCGATCTCCGAAGCGATCATGTTCAGCAATTTGATTGCTCTCCCCACCGGCATCAACAGAGGCAGGTTGGTTCTGCATGCTGGGAGATAAAACAGTCTGTGCTGACGCTGTCAAAGATAGCCATCCGGAACATAAAGATGGATAGCCTCCAAGATGACGGAGTTCTCAAAGAATCCCCTGATAAGTCTGAAGAAATGGGTAAGTGTGCACCCATCCCTTCTTATCTATAAACTATTGGTCCCCAGCATGCCCAAGAGGAATGCAGTGGGATAAAGCCACGGATAGCTACCAAACTCCCTCATGTAGAGATATCTCAGAAATCTTTTCTGAACCCTCTCAAACATGAGCGAGTATCTCGCCTCGTGGGGACTCCACTCGTGGGGAGTCAAATAATATAGACCTAAAACTGAGATTACTCCTTATCAAGACCTATGTATGGAGTGTCTTGATGTACGGCTGCGAGACATGGTGCATATCCGAAAGGGATAAGCGGAGACTAGAAGCTTTTGAGATGTGGTTCTATAGAAGACTATTTGGAATTTCCTGGAGAGACCACATCACGAATGGAAGTTCTTTAAGTAATCGAAGGAGGAAGGCACCTGCTTAGGACCTTGTTCAAAAGGCGTGCAAGATTGATCGGCCATGCAATACGTCAAGAAGGTCTCTTGCATGCCATAATGGAGGGTATGACCGAGGGGACAAACTCTAGGGGACGCCCACGCCGAGAGTACCTGGAGAACCTGTTAGTGGACGTGCGCTGCTCATCATATGCAGATTTCAAAAGAGCCGCACAAGACAGGGAAGAATGGAAAGTATAGGGGAAATTGCTGCAAACCAATCCCATGATTGAAATCAGAGAAGAAGTTTATAATAACCGTTTATAATTGATGGTTTTTATAATTAGACGATTTTTTACTAACTTCTAGTGTAATGTTGATTTCGATACGTGGAAGTATTGAATAAAAAAACATATTTTTATTTCATTATTATTAGAAAATATTTAAATATACAGATTTGTATACAAATCACTTCACATAAAATATGTAGCGTCATAATTTTCTTTTAATGGTTATAGTATTCCGAGTGCGTCGTATGAAATAAGCATACAAAAACAACAATGGTGAATGTATGCAACATTAAGTTTGCAAACCACTGCAGAATTGCAGGATTTTATGTAATCTTTGTATTCATAACAAAAGCTCTGTTAAGTTTCTTCTGAAGGAAGTTGTGGCACATTTCTATTCGATATCAGTAATTCTCTCGGGCTAACAAATGTACATTTTTTGATTTTGCTTCGAGCAGAAAAATATGTTAATGGTCTATTTGATTGGTATTTAAAAATTTTATGTTTTTTATTGTTTCTTGAATAATGGTATAAAACATTGGTTATTTCTTTGTAAACAATAATTTATTAAATATTTAAATTAAATTATCATAAACATGTTTCTAGTTAGCTTTACTATCTAAACTAAATCTAAAATAATTTACTTCTTAGTCCGAAACATGTTTGTGTTCATTTAATTTTAATTTTTAATATATATTTTTTTAAATAATCGTTTTAATGATGCCATTTTATAATTGTTGCCAGATATTATACTGCTTGATGAAGCTTGGGTCTAAGCGAAACTGGTTGGTAATTAATTTGAAAGAAAACGGCATTATTAAACATTCGATAATGTCTTAGAAGGGCGAAACATGTCATTTCATCTAAAATATGTTAAAACTCCTAGAAGACAGACGTTTTCATTCTAATTAATTCTTTAAAATGGAGTTTCACGTAATTGTTCAAGAAACAATAAAGAAACTATTTGGCATCAATTATAATAACCATAACATGGTTAAAGAAAAGAAAAAATTATGATGTACGAAGCTTATGTTAAAAGCTGACTGACATACATGATTCAATTCTGGGGGACAGGAAACCAAAAGGACATCTCCAGACTCCAAAGACAACAAAAAAAAGGTAAAATTAGCTTATAACATTAAATATCTTACCCCAACCATACAAGTATACAAACAAACAAAACAAACGGACATATCGGACCTGACCAAATTTGAGACATTGAAAATTGTACACAGAGTGACCATGGAGGAGACAACAGACAACAGCTACAAATTAACTAAAAATTCAGACATACACAGACACTGGACCAAGAACGTTAACAAATATCACTTACCGAATGCACGAACTAAGACAGGGCAATCAAGGATATTGAACAATGGGCTGAAACTTTACAATGAACTACCAAAAGACACAAGGAGTGTCACTACAACTCAATTTAAAATATACCTGAAACATTACATAATTAGAAGTGAGATCTAAAAATGTATCCAAATAACCCAATTGGGATTAATTTTATCTCAATAGAGACAAAGATGCAAACTGGAAACTGAATATGGTGATCGAGGTGTTTACAGGACTTATGACCTGTCATTGGTTGGGTTAAGCGCACGCTTTATGTAATATAACATTCCCCATTCCACCTTTCTTATGACCACTATGTCTGACAAATTTTTGGAAGTTGTATATATGTTAATATCCAACACCGCAATTCACATGTCAGTTTCAATTAACAGACCAGCGCCATCTATGAAGATTAGATTAATCCTTGAATTGATAACCCGCAATGGGTAAATAAAATCCAGTATTCGTCTACAAGTATTTGTATACATTCAAAATGCTGTATAAAACCCAATTGGTTATTAATATTTTTTTAGAGAATAATAATGGGCAGAAAAACATTAGATTTAGGAGAAGTTTAAGACCAAAAAATCAAATTGTAGCACTCCAGCACACACAGCAAAACGAGACAATTGTTTTTAGTATTCCGTTTATTGCAATGCATGCAGGCTGCATATAAACCCGGAGATCACCCGATAGGGCGGGGTACACCTAAGGAAAAACGTGCAGACGATTCTCGGCGGGTTGTTTGGCTGAAGCAGCGCCCGGGGTGTCGGGGTTCCGTGACTGGGGGTGATTACTGCCCTCGGGTGGAACAAGGCTGCTAATACAATTCACTTATTTTACCACTCAGGTCCGGAATAGAATATCCCCTCACTGGTCGATACCTACTCCTTGCATTCCGTGATATTACTATTGGCTATCTAAAAAAATCTAACAAACCATAGAAGGGGATGGCAGAAAAAAAAGATCGCCACACCATTATTTCCTGAAATATTTTTCTCGCTTCCTCAACTTTCATACATCGTGTCATATTTTTTTTTTAATAACCTAAGTAAAATTTAGTAAGATAATCCATTGCTTTGGCGGAAACATTTTGATATTTCAACATTATGAACTGTTTAAATAAAAAAACTTTGTTATAAATACCACAATTGATTATATTTTGTCGCGACAGCTGTTTCGTTAATCGATGTTAGCATCGTCAGGTCTTACAAACAACTTACTGTGTTAGTTAGTTGATTGTAAGAGCTGACGATGCAAAAATCGGTTAGAGAAACAGCGGTCGCGACAAAATATAATCAATTGTGAGGTTTTTAAAATATAGTCGACATTTCTTTAATATATATTTTTTTTTTTTTTTTTTTTTTTTTCTTGTATACAACAGGTCGCTTAAACCCAATTACTGTATACACATTATTTTTAGCTATTATATTGATGATCCACGTGACATGTGATAGGTAGCCAATCTATCGCCATTTTATTGTCACGTGAATTCTACACCAGACCAACGACAATGTGACAATCACACTGCCATCGCCGGGAATCGAACCCGGGACCTTCGGTATGGAAGTCAGAGCTTCTAACCACTCTGCCACGAAGGTCGTCGATATTGAATGAGTTTAGAAAAACAATTTATTTTAAAAAAACTTTATAGTTTTTTTGTGCCCGGTTCGAAAAAAGTTTAAAAAAAAGAGTCGCCAAAATATGTACAATGTATTTAAATAATCAATATTTTTAATTGAAATTTCTTGGTAGAAGTTCATTTTAAATAATGAAAACAAAACAAAAAATTGCAAAATTTATTTATTATTATATATTTAATGTGCTTCCACTTGTGTTTAACGTCGACCGGTTTCGGCAGTTTGCTGCCATCTTCTGGTGACCAGACCAGAAGATGGCAGCAAGCTGCCGAAATCGGTCGATGTTAAATACAAGTGGAAGCACACGAAATATATAATAATAAAGAAATTTTGTATAATTTTTTTTTTGTTTTCATTATTTACAATGTTTTTCAAATGTGAATCCACAACTGCAAATGATGGAAAATATATTGTAGAAGAAACTTGATTCATTTAATGGTGCCATGATTTTTCCGGTATTCCTGGATAAGACTAAGTACTTTTCTATCCTAATGTACAATTATATATGTAATAGAATTAACTTTTACATGTTCATGTGTGCTAAAACTAACTTACTAACCATCACGCCGTTTCCCCGAAAGGGTAGGCAGAAAGAATGGACTGTCACACTTTTACTGATGCGGCACTCCATCCTTCTTAATTCGCCCCGCGGGAGACGCGGTGTGATGGGTTGCGAACCTCATCGCCACCAATAGGCATCTCCCGCGCACACTTCGATAGTCCAACACACACAAAATAAATCTAAAACAAATAATATAAAATACAATGATATAAAATAAAAATAACAAAATAAAAATAATTTAACACAAAATGTTTTTTTTAAATGGTGCACATATTGTATATTTAATTTATGTTCCAAGTATCTACCGTTTTTTTTTTAATTTAGCAATAAAGTAATAACACATAATGTTTTTTTCGATGTTGCACATGTTGACATGGACGATCCGGACTTTTGTATTCATGTGTGCTTTTATTACAAATTATCGGGGGTAGTTAATATATTGAGTAGAGAATGCGGCTCTTGTAGCGAAAGCAATACTCAACGACAGAAATCGCAAAGGTCGACCAATTTTAGTTGTGATTACAGGCGTTAATTTATTATAGGTAATAACTGGTGTTTCCTCAGCGCCTAACTACAGCCGCGCCGGTAGCGGTAGACGCACCGAAGGCAGTCGGGAAACAGTCTGAACCAGCTATTGAATATTAACGTTAGGGGGTTCTTTAAAACGCTACCGTACACTTATTTACGCCAGTCTGCACGTACGCGCACATAGAAGGATGGTGATAAAATAGCGTAACATTCCCTGATAACACTCATAACCGTGCTACGTGTTTACTTATTAGTTGAGCACCTCGCTACGTGGATCTTTTAAGCCTAGTTTTTAATGGATTATTATTTTCAAAAGACGCGTCTCACAATCTTAACCACTTATACTTAAATTTGTAATACACAATACATGCACGCTATATTTAAAAAAGCTACATATTTATATTGAATTCAATTAACAATGGCTGTTTAGATTCTAAACATTAAGTTTTTAATTTTATTTATTTTTTCTTCTATTTCTTCTATGTTCGCCATACTTTGTATTGTAGATGTTTTATTTGTCTTTTTCTTTTTTATTTACATTATATATTAATTAATTAATTAATTAATAAGTTAATTATATATACAACACAATTAAAATTACAAATTAGACATGTTTCGGATAACCAGTCCTTCTTCAGTGATACAATTTAATTTTTTTTTTTAATTATTTCAATTTTATAATATTTTTAATGTGTATCGTATTACGCATATGTATCACTGAAGCAGGACTGGTTGTCCGAAACATGTCTTATATGTAATTTTAATGATGTTAAATATACAAAGTACATAAAATAAAATTAAAAACAAATATAATAAAACTTCTAGAAAACAGTCTCGTTAAAAAATAGCATGATTTATTAATGAATGTTTTATTTTTTACTTTCTTGAAAAATAATATCAAACTCCGTAAAGTAAATAATTAAAAGGAATGGAAAGACGGTTTTCTAGAAGCTTAAAGGTATTTTATGTGAATGACGTGCCACGTTTGGTAATGCCTTACACGGGAGAAACATGTCATTCACACAAAATATAATAAAACTTAAAAAAAACAGACGTTTTCATTCGTATATTTTATTGATTAATTGTTTTATATTTCGTACATAAATTTCGTTTAACTTTTACTAGTAGTCATATGTCGTTAATCAACGTGTATTTCCATTTACGATGACTTTTTATTTACGTGGAATTGGATGTTATATTTTGCGTTTTAACTTAGTAATAAATGACACTTTTACAATAACTGAACAAACAAACAAACCATCACGCCGTTTCCCCGCAGGGGTAGGCAGAGAGAATGGACCGCCACACTACTCTATCCTGGCAAACCTCTCTAGTTCCTCCACATTCATACAACGAGTCATACACGCACGTCGATTCCTCCGACTTCCAACATGACCAACCTTTAAAATTTGATTAATTTGGTCATGCCATGTTTTCCTCGGTCTGCCTCGACTTCGTACCCCATTAACATCATTAACGTATACTTTCTAAGCCATTTTTTCTCCATCCATGCGTTCCATATGTCCGAAAAAACGCAGCGATCCTTTCATAATTTTGTTCATAATACCTTCTTCCGCTCTACATTCCTTTCTTATATCAGCATTTGAGATTCTGTCGTATATCGTTCTATCACACATACGTCTTAGGGACCTCATCTCTACCGCATTTATTCTACTCTCATCCTTCTTCTGCCAGTTCCATGCTTCGCTTCCAAACATTGGGGTTATATTATAAAAATACAATTATTCAATGAAATAGTACAAGAGATATAGGTTATGCTGGTTCAGTAGTTATTAAGGCACACTCCATAGACAGAGCGGTTCTCGGAGAGAATTCGCTGACTCTTAGAAGCACGAGACACGATCGCTGTCCTCGGGGAACGCGGACCGAAGGACAAGTCCAATTCTGCGGAAACCTATTTTCTATCACTACTCGAGATAAGATAATTAACTTTACCTTACTTCCTTCGCTATTTTCCGTATGAACTCATTCTTATACGCTCTGTTATCTACCCTTATTCTCGAGTACTTAAAACTGTCTTTTCCTTGAACCTTTTAACCCTTATACTTTCATATGAAGCACTTAATTTGTGGTATGGCAATATTTAAAATATTTTTAAACCGCTGTTTTTTTTTAAATATAGTTGTGAAAGCAGTGCGAATGAAAGTTTCATAAACAAAATAATGAAAGAGATGATTTGAACACATGGAAAGAATTAATGAAGAAAGAACAGTAAAAAAAGAATATGTTGATGATGTTAATGGAACTAGAAATAGAGGTACACCGAGGAAAAGGTGGCACGATCAAATATTGAATGTCGGCCACGTGAAGCGTCTGAAAAATCGACGAGCGCGCATGACAATGTTGAGGAATTGAGAGACGATTGTCAGGAAAAAGCAGGTATATTCTTTCCACCTACCCTTTCGGGCAGAAATCGTGATTATTAGTTAGTAATTTATGTGTTTTTTAACCCTAGTGAAGATCCGGCGGAAACGAAACCGGTTGTTTCAATAAAACAAAACATAGTGGTATGAAAACAAAATAGATAATTGTTTTAAACTGTTGATTGGGCAAAAGGAAACTCTTTATCTTATATGCTATTGTTTTCAAGAGAGAGATATAAAAATATACAGTATAAGATAACCTGTTAACGTAGGTACTTCATTTCAATTATTTTTCTATTAATTCAACGGTCAAATTTGTTCACTTTATATATTATATACATTATATATAACAGACTGAATAAATGTGCACAGGTAAACACAGAAAAATAAAATAAAATGACAGGAAAACGTGGAACGATCAAACCTATCAAATATTAAACGTCAGCCACGTGCGGAGTCGAAATATCATCGTGTATATGAATATTGAGAAGCCAAAAGAAGTATGTCAGGAAATAATAATCTGGCGAACCATTCTTTCAGCCGATTCCTTCGGAGAATAGGCGTGATGGTTAGTTAGTTTGAGAAAAAATCATAAAATATAAAAATATAAAAAATATAATGTTTTGAAAAATATTTTCTGTTACGAAAATGCATTCTTAAAAACTTTATAGACCGATTATGATTTTAACAAAAACAGTTTTTTTGTAAAAAAAAATAAGGCTGTTCTGGTTAAAATCATCAAGAAAGCTTAAAAAACATTTTTCCATGATGTAAATTAATTAATTTTATCCACTTCAAAGCTCTAAAAATATTAATTATCAAAAAAACATTTCTTCATATTTTTTTCATATAATGTACAATGAAGTGTTTTTCTTACGTTTAAATTAAGCTTAATTAGTTTCTGTAATTTGTTATTCTACAATTCACGAATTAACTGTAATGTGCTAGAGTTAATTTTTAATGAAAATTGAAATTTTTCTTGTATATTTTTTTTAATATCTTCATTTGTAATTATAATTTTCTTCTTTAACGTGCCATTTAATTTATTATGAACCACGATTATAAACATTATAAAAAAATGTATTGAATTAAATTTAATTAAATTTTTATTAACATTAATTAGCGCCGTCTTAACAAGATTTAAATTTAAAATAATATTTGGTATCTAGTATTTACTTATGAAGCTGCAATCAGAAAGACGAATTATTTATGAATTAAAGCACTATTTTTTTCACTTTTGAAGTAGAAAAAGTCCTAAATTTATAAATATATGTGCCGCAGATAATAAGATAACATAGTAAAGAGTGATTTAAATTTATTTTGAAACATTGTTAAGTATTGAAGAAATAATAAAAAACATGACTTTATTTTTTTTTATATTGCCCTGGTGAAGCTTGGGTACAAGCGAATCTCGCTAGCTTCAATTATAAATACGATACCGCGGTTTAATTTTTTTTTCGTGATTAAGATTTAATCGATTTATTTATAATATATTTATACATATTTTAAGAGTAACAACTAGCTGTTGTTAAATACATATATACATATTCAAATATACAGAAAAAAACTATTTAGTAATGCCAATGATTCTAAATTTAAACTTAAATATGTTTCCGGGACTGGTAAACAATTGATCATAAATGGTAGGATGAACCTTCTCCATCCGACTCTATCGCATGCCTGATACCTAACATCATCCCAAGTGAGGCCTACTGCCTTAACCTCCCCCTGCAGGGCTCCTCTCCAGGTGGCTCTAGGTCTGCCTCGCTTCCTCTTTCCCCCCATAGGGGACCAGTCTAATGCGTTCTGAGCAATGCAGGCTGGGTTCCGTCTCAGAGTGTGACCGATCCACTGCCATTTGCGTCTAGCGACTTGTTCTCTAATTGGCTTTTCGCCTGCCATAGTCCAGAGAACGACATTTGACTCTGTTTGGGGCCAATAGATCTTGAATATTGAGCGAAGGCACCTATTTATAAACACCTGGAGTTTTCCAATAACGTCCGCGGTAGATTTCCAAGTATCGCATCCATACATCAGTACGCTTTTAACGCTGCTGCTGAATATTTGGAACTTGAGCTTTCATGAAATGATACTGGAACGCTATACAAGGCGAAGCACAGCAAAAGCTCCCCTAATAAATAAATAATATTCGATTGCCATTAATTTAAAATATTTGATGTTAGTCTTTTTTTAAATACGTACGTATAAATATAAAAGTATTTAAAAAATTACAGATAGATTGTAATGTCTTAGTAAAGGGAGGGGAAGTTAAATCTCGAAGAAGGGTGTATAAAGGTGAGTGCGCAGTTAACAGTACGAGGGTGTCTACTGTTTTTAGGGTTGTTATTCCGCGGTGTTTTGCAAATCGTTCTCTGGCCGGAACTGATACAAACTGAGCAGTAAATCAGTCTCCCCCTCAGACTCACACCGTGCCGCCCAGCTCACCCCGCCTTACCTGACGCCAGGGGTGAGATAGTTCTCATTAAAATGCTCGAAGAAAAGGGTTAAAAATGCTTTTCTAGAATGATTAGTTCAGGAATTTCATGAATATTTAGTTCCGAAGTGCAACGCTTAAAGATGGTTTTGCATGTGATAAATAACATAAATTACACCGCTTCAAGTACCTACTCTAATACACTGTAAAGAGTTTCGATTTTGTTTACTTATATAGTGTATATATTATTAGGTTGGGGAAAAAGTAATTTCGTATTTTTTGCTTTATTTCAATGCTTTATAAAAAGTGTTACAATCACCCGATTTAAGTCAAATATGCGCGGTTCTATTCGATAACATGTTGCTAACAAGAACCCAACTTCATAATGCCTCTTTTGTAGAAGCCCTTGTCCCTATATTGACAAAAAAACTCAGACAACCAATTTTCACAGGCCTCTTATTGCGGCCAAATTTGTACCCCAAGCGCGTCGGCCATGGACAAAAACAGGTGGTAGTCACTTGGTGCCAGGTCCGGACTATAAGGTGGATTCATAAGAACTTCCCATCCGAGCTCTGGCGCGTCATCAAAGATGTGTGCGGCCTGTGTGTTTTACATATATAAACTAACTAACTAACCATCATGCCGTCTCCCCGAAGGAGTATGCAGAAAGAATGGATTGTCACAATTTTCTTTCCTGAAATTTTTCTCTCGCTTCCTCAACATTCATACATCGTGTCAAGCACGCGCGTCGATTTCTCTGACTCCTCACATGGCCGACATTCAATATTTAATTTATTTGATCGTGCCACGTTTTCCTCGGTCTTCCTCTATTTCTAGTTCCATTTACATCGTTAACATTTAAAAAATTTACCATTCTTTCTTCATTCATTACTTATTTATATTGTACTCGTATATATAATATTACACGACGTATAGAGCAAGTGGAAAAAAGCAGTGTTTGAACTAACCAACTAACTAACCATCACGCCGTCTCCCCGCAGGGGTAGACAGACCGCCAGACTGTTCTATCCTGACGTACTTCTCTAGCTTCCTCTACATTCATACATCTTGTCATGCACGCAAGTCGATTTCTCCGACTCCTCACGTGACCGACATTCAATATTTGATTGATTTGATTCTGCCACGTTTTCCTCGGCCTTCCTCTATTTCTAGTTTGGTTCACGTCGTTCACATAATGAAAACACAGGTATATTGTACCTGTGTTTTAATACATAAAAATTCATCATTATGGAATTCCACGGTTTTAATGCCTCAAATTTATCTCAAATTAAAAATAAAATGCTTGTATTTCAGATTGAAAACATAAAATATGGCAGGTTATCATGGCAAACATAAAAAATTTATTATACATGTATTCAATAATATGAAACACGCTATAAAAAAAACTGTCATTTTAGTACGAGAAAATTCTTTGATTACTTCACCTCTCTTTGTTCCTATCAACGCGCCATTACTACATGAGTCCGGTAAAAATTATAAGTTTAAACTAACTAACTAGCTAACCATCACGCCACCTCCCCGAAAGGGTAAGCAGAAATAATGGACTGCCACACATTTCTTTCCTGACATAATTCTCTTGATTCTTCATCATTTATATATCGTGTCATGGAAGGCACGTCGATTTCTTCAACTCCTCACATGGCCGACATTCAATATTTGATTTATTTGATCATGCCACGTTTTCCTCTGTCTACCTATATTTCTAGTTCCATTTACATCGTTAACATATACCTTTTTAGTGTACCATTCTTTCTTAATGTGTCCAAACTATCTTAATGTTCCTTTCATTATTTTGTTCCACACTTTCATTCGCACCGCATTTACTTCATTCGTCACTCTATCATACACAGTTTTTACACACTTTCGTCTGAGAGATCTCATTTCTACGGCATTTTTATTTTGCCATTTTCATGCTTCGTTTCCATACACAAGCGTCAGTACAAGAACACCATTGTGCACTGCCATTTTAGCTTTTTTGGTTAAGCTTAGATGAAAGATAAGGATGTATTTATAGATTCAGACAAATCTTTTGCAAACAGAGAGTTTTATTTTCTTGATCGTCTATCACCAATTCGCTTTCTTATTTGTTCTTCTGATATCTAGTATTGGCAATCATCGAGGCTACTTTCAGTCTACACATTTCTATTGGGTGGAATAACAAAACGCTTATCACGGAAGTAACTTCTTCTTCCTCTTCTTTAAATAGATCTGACGGATTTCGTCGAAACGGTGGCTAAGCTCAAATAGTCATTTGGGGGACATGTTGCTATACAGGGAGACAAAAGATTGACTAGAACCAGACCATGGTAGTGGATTGAAGACCTCGTGAAGATAGAAGAAGCAGAGGGAGACCCCACGCATGACGGCCTGATGATAGAAGGAAAATTGCTGGTGACTAGCTGCATAAACATTACCTATTTCGTTAGATTAATCAGTGGATATTTCGAGAACTCGGCCATGCTAGAGGGTGTTGGTATTTTTGTCCCTGATAAATATCTCCGACAGCGACAGCACAGATTGTTTTACCTAACGGCCGCCAGAACCAATCTGCCTCTGGTGACACCGGTGGGAAAAGCAATTAGTCTACTGAACGCGGTCTCCTCAGAGATCGACGTCTTTGATATTTTTTTTTTTTTTTTTTTTTTTTATTATTGAGGGTAACAAACAGCAAATACAGTATATGAATATAAACACACAGAGACAACAAAACAAGGCCAATTACATGCTACCACAAATATTATATAACAACTGACATAAGGTTAAATATATAAGAAGAATAAAGTAACACTTTGATAAGTTAAAGAGAAAACTAGTAGTACAAGTAATAATGAATAATTAAAGATAAAATACAATTTAAAAATGTAAAGAAAGAAAAAGACAAGAAAAGAAAAAGTAGAGTAACTAGTTTCATTAGCCCCGAAGGGTTGCTCCAACCATTTTTTTTAAATCACTTTCATTAAGATGGAACACATCGATGTTACTAAAGCACTTATTGTTCAGGGGACAAATATTATTGACTTTAGAAAGTATCTTGTCTTCCTAATGTCGAACAATCTCTAATGCGTTCCTAGTATTTTGTTCTATGTTTATAAGGTCCTTACATATGAAATTGGCGTTTTGAATGGGAGGAACATAAAGCTGATTTTTTTTAAATATAATATATTTATTTAATCAAAGTATGTACCATTGCTATCTATGCACTTTTGCCATCTCATAGGTAGTTCATCGATCCCTTTACTAAAAAAACCATTCGGACGGGAATCAATAAAATCTTTGAAGTCGGTTTGGACTGCCCCATCGGAGTTGAATTTTTTCCCTTGCAAGAAGTTATCCAAATTTCGAAAAAAATAGTAATCTGTTGGGGCAAGGTCCGGAGAGTACGGTGGATGTCTTAGACATTCCAATTGAAGCTCTTCTAATTTGGTAGCCGTCTGTTGTGCAGTGTGTGGTCTAGCGTTATCATGAAGCAGCAGTGGCCTAGAGCGATTAACCAGCCTCGGTTGTTTAGCAGCTAGCTTTTCCATCATGGTTTGCAGTTGCTGACAATAGACATCTGCCGTAATCGTCTGGCCAGATTTAAGAAAGCTGTAGTGAACGACACCAGCACTAGTCCACCAAACGCTCACAAGTAACTTTTTTGGAGTCAATTTTCGCTTGGGGCATGGTTTGGCTGGTTCGGCAGGGTTCAGCCATTGCGATGAGCGCTTCCGATTATCATACAGGATCCACTTTTCATCACAGGTAATGATTCGATTCAAAATCCTTTCATTATTGTGCCGGTTGAGTAATGCAACGCAGCAGTCAACGCGCGTTTGTTGATTTGCTTCACTCAATTCGTGAGGTACCCACCTTTCAAAGCTTTTTCACCTTCCCAATTTGCTTCAAGTGGATTAAAACAGTTTTATCACTAACACCGCAGCCTGCAGCTAACTCGGACGTGGTTTGCAATAGATCCGCTTCCACAATAGCCTTCAATTCTTCATTATCAAATTGGTCTCCGGCCGTCCACGGGGCTTGTTCTGCAGGTCGAAATTTCCAGAACGAAAACGTTGGAACCAAAAACGCTCTGTGTTTTATTTTGCGGCACCGTCGCCATACACATCATTAATCCTTCGAGCCGTTTCTGCAGCACTGGTGCCACGGTGGAACTCGTACTCGTAAAAAACGAGATAATTCAATTTTTCCGTTTTGTAAACTGAGTGACGCAAAGAAAAAAAACAATTGTGGAAAAAACAAATGAATTATAATTTTCGAAACACAAATACTTGAGTAAATAGCTGTATAAATTTTAATTTGGAATTCCTAACCAAAGAGAAGATATTTGAGATCAAAGTTGCCAGTACGGCAAAACGCCAATTTCATATGTAAGGACCTAATATTAATTTACCTGTACTCAATAGATACCCTAAACATTTTTCTGTTTGTAATGTCTTTTGAGTTAATAAACTGATTTGATTGAATTTGATTTGATAAGGCGCAAGATAGGATTATGTCCAGAAATAGCCGATGCCGTCTATAGCAAGGAAAAAGAAGAAGAAGAAAATATCAAAATTAAATTATACAGATCGGAACCTATATCGTCTTTATATTCTCGTATGAAGCACTTAATTTGTCATATAGCAATATTAAAAAATATTTACACATTTTTACTAGTTTTTACACAACGCTTTTTTGTTAAAATCTACAGATTTTTCTCTCGACAGAGCTTTTCCAGTGTTACAAAATAAACAAAACAAAAATTGTTTGTTTTTTGAACCGGTGGTGGGCTAGGGGATAGAACGCTTGGCTCCTGATCTAGGGGGCATGGGTTCAAGCCTGGACACGACCAGGTTCCTTCTTCATAATAATGAGCTATTTTCTGCTCACATTGAAGATTGTAAAATAAATTCTAATATCGTTGATATAAATCCTTGATGTTAGTCTTTTTAAAAAAAAAAAAAACCTAATGAAGCTCCGATAGGAATGAAACAGATAGGTTTTAACAACAAAAAAATAATGTAAAAACTAGTAGAAATGTATCTATCATACATTATCATGTTAAGAATCTAATTTATCGGTTTCTTAACCCACTACTTAGATATCATCAAGAAATTAAAATATATGTTTTTAGTATTTTCTAACACGTGATTGTATTCAAACTCAGTTTTTAACCCTATTATCTGGTAGTTCAGCCATTGTGTTAACCGGAAAACATTATTTCGATTGTTTCTCGACGTTGTGCGTATGAACTACCCTCTAGAAAGGAAATAAAGCCACCCTTATAAGATGGCCAACCCTATAACGGACAGCTTTAAGGGTGAAGCCAATAAGCGCTTCCTTTGCCGTAACTCCCCTTCGGAAGATGTCTATATTTCCAAAATTTTATTTTTACTAACAACGAAAATTGCGTGGATAACATCATTATTGCATATTACAAATAAAAAAGGGTAGCCTCCTAGTTACAACTTACACGTATTTTGAATATCGGATAAACATAAAAATAATAAAGTTCATAGTTATGATTTTTTTATAGCGGGTTTTATATTATTGAATATATGTTAAATTTATTTTTTATGTTTGCCATTATAACCTGCCATATTTTATGTTTTCAATCTGAAATATAAGCATTTTATTTTTAATTTTAGATAAACTTAAGGCGTTAAAACTGTGGAATTCCATAATGATGAATTTTTTTTAATCAAAACACTGTTTTTTCCTCATTTAAGTTTTTCTTTCGATATGTTTCGAAGGCTACACCTTCATCGTCAGGAGAACGATATAAACTCAGTTTCTCAGTTTATACCATACTCCCGATGATGAGGGTGTGCCTTCGAAACAGAGAACGCCGAAATTTCTCTACGCAAAAAATTTATATCAATTTAAGGAGGTGTATGGAGACAATTTTATGGACGAATCATCTGTTCGACGCTGGTGTCGTAATTTCAACTTGGGAAGAGAGAACACCCATGATGACCAGCGTTTTGGACGGCCGTCAGTCATTACAGACGAACCGCTGAGTTCAATTGATGAATTCGTTAAGAAAGATCGGCGCGTTACAAATGATTTTTACATTTCGTCACCTGAGGGTAAGAAGGTTCCAACTATTAAAAGTTAAAAGCTGAGAAAAATGAAGTCAAAGTTTTGTAGGTTTCGGGTGTGTGTATCTTGGAATAAAAGGGTTCCATCTGATGCAGATGAAACTCTTTTACCGAGAAGCGTGTAAATTTTCTCTGGCGACAGTTGGAATAATAAAGTTCTAAGTGTAAATGAATCCTTCTTCAGTGAATCGTGTGTTTTGAATAATCAGATTGAACTTGATTCTTTTCGTAACATCAAAATGACGATACAATTACATCTTTTTTTTAATTATACGTATAGATAAGGTTAGTAAGAGCCCTTTTCACGAAAAAAGCCAAATGTGAAATTTTGTTTGTTGGAACCTTCATGCTCTCAGGTGACGATTTCTGTAATGTTTCACGAATATGAAGTTGTTAAACACCACCTGCATTATGCGAAAATGCTGTGACTACGTATCTAAATACACTTGTGGCGGAGGAATATAACGCTGGGATACAAAAACTCATCACACGTTACGACAAATGCTTAAATTTGCTATGTGACTATGTAGAGGAGTAGTTTAAGGTATGTTCTTCACAAATAAAACGTTCATATATTCGTTTATATATACTTGATTTTTTTATATTCCCAAACGGGTACTACTTTCCGGATGACCCTCTTAGTAATGAGGTGGTCCATTCTCTATGTAATATATATTACAGTACATATTGTTTAAGTAGAACCCAGGTTCATAAATCATCAGTTTAAGTATGAGTCTTGCTGACTTTTCTGCCATATTAGCTTAACGTCAGATAATCATATTTTTAGCTCACCTTTCGTTTAATTAAATTATTGTTTGCTTTAATGCCCCATTTTCAGGTATAATTGCTTGTTTGGTTGTTTAGATTTTTTAATTTTTCGCTTACTGTAGCAGTTTTGTATAATTAAAATAAATAATTTTCTTTTGTTGTTAGTGTACAAGAGTTGAAATTCTTTTTTAAAACAATTAACACAGAATGAATACGTCTAAGGCATTATCATTTGATGATGCTTTAGCAAAGCAAAACATGTCATTCTCATAAAATATAATAAAACTTCTGAAAAACAGACGTTATCTTTCGTATTAATTTTTTTATTTAGAGTTGATGTTACACAGTAAAAAAAGAAAAGACACTTTGTGTCACTTTTTACAACTGCCAAAATGTCCACTTGAACACATTTATTTTGCTATAAATAAGAAAGTTTTTGTTACCCTGTCGAAGCTCTGGCGGGAGCAAAACCGGTTGGTTAATTAAAAAAACTTAAGTGGTCTAAAAAATATATTATATAAAAGTGTTTTATTAACGCTTCATCACTAATTAAGTAAATAATCCATTGTGTTGGCCAAAACACTATGATATTTTAACATTATAAACTGTTCAATTAAAAAAACTTTGTTTTATGAATCATATTTGTATTTTTATAATTCGCGACAGCTGTTTCATTGAGAGATACATATAAACCGGTTTATTCTATATAAACCAGTTGATGCTGAAAGTTTAAAACCTTCGAAACATGTCGAGAAAAATAAAGTCAAAAGTGATAAAAATAATGTTTTAATTCACTAAAAAATCGATATACGTGAATATATATTTTCTACTTTGTTTCACAAGAACAAATGAGGGAGATAATTTTTAAGCTTTGAATTTTTATGTTTCAATTTCACATTTTCCGTAATGCTAATTGGACATCAACCGAATTTCATATTCTTCGAAGATTAATTTAATTGTAACAAAAGTGACAAGCGTAGAGAACGATGATAAAGTAATTCCTTTGGAAAGTTTCGGGAGAAAATGAACCGCGAAATGCCTCCTCATTTCAATACCAAGTAATACGAATAAAGTTTTACCTAAACAAACCGGTAATTTTCTGAATTAATGATTTCTACATTTTCCCAGAAGCATACTTATAGTTAGCGAAAATAACTCGCTCCTAATATCTAGATTTGAATCTTCTCGGCAACTTGGAGGCGGCCGCTCCTTCTTCGCTCTATCAGTGGTTCACCCCCGAGGCAGCTTGGTTACTAATGGGGGCAGAGATATTATTATGACACCCCAAAGCAATTCAATCTAGAATATTTCAGACTTGAAAATATTTTTTTGGTTAATTAAATTATGAGACAAGATAAGTTATAAATATTTTTACAGATTTTAAGAGAAAATTAAAGAACACAGCGCTGATAGCGAACAACTACATATTTTTAACTTAACTATGAAGAAATGCAAATGGTAAATATTTTTATACAAAATTACAATTATTGAAAATAAAACGACATTTTTTTATTAATTACTTCCGCTTTTTGTCTTTATTTCGACAGTACCAGACCAGAAGACCAGTTTTTCGATTAGTGGAAGTAGTTAATAAATAAATAAAAACTTTTATTTAATTGTTATTTAAAATAACTAATTACAGTATCTGGATAATTTACATAAGCTCTAAGGAGCGATTACATGTCGACATAAATGGCGTTGACATATCGCAATTAAAAAACAATTTTATTCTTATTTGTCTTATTCATTTTTTATATACTTTGTATATACAACACTAACTTTTAAAAAAAAACTTTATATCAAACATGTTTCGGACAACCGGTCCTTCTTCAGTGATACACATTTAAAATATTATAAAATTGTGTACAAATATTATCAGTTTTGACAGATGTTATAAAGATTTATTTTGGGACGTTTATACTTTTGTTAAACAAATATTATTAATGAATTTAAAATTTAAAATAATAATTTAAAGTTTTTATTGGGGTTCAGGTAATTACTTACAACAAAGAATATAAAAAACAAATTCAAATTATTATCTTAAATTTTTAATTTATTCATAATATTTATTATAACAAAAGCATAAACGTTCCAAAATAAATCTTTATAACATCTGTCAAAACTGATCATATTTGTTAACAATTTTAACTAACTAACTAACTTACCATCACGCCGTCTCCCCGGAGAGGTAGGAAGAAAGAATGGAACGCCACACCGTTCTTTTTTGACATACTTCTCTCGCTCCCTCTACATTCCTACATCTTGTCATGCACGCACGTCGATTTTTCCGACTGCTCACTTGACCGACGTTCAATATTTGATTGATTTGATCGTGCCACGTTTTCCTCGGCCTTCCTCTATTTCTAGCTCCGTTCACGCCGTTTATATATACCTTCTTTACCATTCTGCCTTCACTCATTCTTTCCATGTGTCCAAACCATCTTAATGACCCTTTCCTTATTTTGTTCATAACACTTTCATTCGCACCACATTCACTTCTTATACTTGCATTTGTCACTCTATCATATACAGATTTGCCACACTTAGAGATCTCATTTCTACTACATTTATTCTACTTTCATCCTTCTTTTGCCAGTTCCATGCTTCACTTCCATACATAAGGGTCGGCACAAGAACACCATTGTGCACTGCCATCTTGGCTTTTTTGGATAGGCTTTTGTTTGCGATGACAACTTTAAGTGCACCATTTATTATTTTGCCTGCCCCAACCCTTCTTTCAATATCCTTCTCCACCCTCCCATCCTTTGTAAACATACTTACTTAACAATTTTATAATATTTTAAATGTCTTTATAATATCACTGAGGAAGGACTGGGTTGTCCGAAACATGTCTGATATTTAGTTTTAATTTTTTTATGTTAGTATTACACTTGTGATATTGTAACCAAATGAACACTGGCAGAACACAGGCGTAGAATACTCTCCTTTTCAAGTTGATGGGTATTTTGGGATTCTTCAAAATGAGGTCAAGATTATCGAACGCTACCCAGCTTCATCAGACTTTTCTATTCAGGTGTGCTCTCTGGTTATCTCGCCCCGGCTGTATTTTGTGTCCTTAATAAAAGTATTCACTCAGAACCTCGATGTTAGCATTGTCCAATAATAACACGAATAATTAATAATGCTATTTCTTAATGTAGGGGACAAAATCTCTGTAGCTTTGAATAGATGGGTTTATCATAAATCATTTCTTTAGATAAATAAGGGGTTCTCTTGAGACCTCAGACACGTTGGAAAGCGTAGGTCTTTTTGTTCCGGACAGATACCTCCGCCAGTACCACATTGTATATGCTAGCCGCAAGAATTAATCTGCCTCTGCTGATGCCGGTGGGAAGAACAATCATTCTGCTCATAAATTATGAATATGTTTGTAAAGTCTTAAATATCTTAATACGAATGAAAACGTCCGTTTTGGTTTGTATGATTTTGGGTAAAATCATTCTCCTTCTGGACCGACGTTTCGGAGATCGTTGCAGTCTCCATTTTCATGGTAATGTGGTGGTGGTAATAAGTATACACTTATTACCACCACCACATTACCCTGATACAATAAATATATACACTTACTACCATCACAAAATAAATACACTTATTACCACCACCACATTACCCTGAAGATGGAGACTGCCACGATTTTCGAAACGTCGATCGAGAAGGAGAAATCACACGTTGTTACCCAAAATCACACAAAACATATTGCTGCCAACTGTGAAAATCTACGCAATTATGAAACGTCAATTATCTAGAAGTTTTATTATTTTTTATGTGAATGACATTATTATCAAATTTAGCCTGTCTTAAATGTCCTTAAATTACAAATTTTCTTAATGTGATTGAATTCAATTCAATCCGATCCGAATCGATATGATTTGATTCGATTCGATTTAATATTTAAAAACGTTTTAAAAAAACTTTTCTTAATATATTTATTGTTTCTTGAACAATGATGTAAAACTCCATATTAAATAATTAATTCGAATGAAAACATCATTTTTTTAGAAGTTTTATTATATTTTATAGCTGGAATGACATGTTTGGCCCTTCTAAGGCATTATCAAATGAAGAGCGAAACATGTCATTCCCATAAAATGTAATAAAACTTCTAGAAAACTGACGTTTTCATTCGTATTAATTATTTACTTAATATATTAAAGGGGGTTCGAATTGTCAGTAGGGTCGCGGCGAGTCACATCTTGCTGGAGGGTGTGATTCTATAAAATGCTGCGAAACGCCCAGTTGCATTCCACCAGTAACACTACTGACTAGTCCAACTCGTTAGCGTCCCTGTCGCGAACCCCGGGCAATGGGATCACGCTCATAACCGTGTGATCACAGCAGATAACGAGGGGATGAAAGGCGAGTTTCTGGCGCCTCCAAACCAGATCCAACCAGCTAAGGGAAGGTAACCCCGACAGAAAAATCCACCAGAGAAGGCAACGGGAAACCACTCTGGTCACCTTTTCCCAGGAATCACTATGGTGAATATATTTGCAGTAGTGATCGCCAACGTTGGAGGGACCTGGCACGGCACCAAAAGAAGAAATAGAAGAATATATTAAAGTATGAACTTTCATTAAAAACTTTAGATATCCAATATTTATTTTGTCTGTTTTTACGTCACCCGGAAACGCGATCATTCGGGGTCCCGCTCGCCCTTGCTGCGCCGCTGTCACAGCATCCCTAACGCGAGAGAAAGTGTAACTTTTAAGCGGATTACCCACCCCCAAGACTTAGAGTTGTTTCATTTCCATATTAATTAGTAGGTTCCTTTCCACACAAGTGCTACTTATTATTATTAGCTTTAATTGAATACGATTGGGCGGCGCCCCTACCCCTCCGAACTCTCACCCCGAATTAATAGTACCCAGCAGAGGCGTGCTCTTCGCTAGCACCATCTTTATTTAATTGTTTATCGGATCGTCCCCGCGGTGCAGAGTGCTTGCGGCTTACGTATCCACCCTGAAGATGTGGTCTTCGGTTTCCCTTTTCCACCTCATTCAATTTATATATGAGAATTTTTATTCACTGTTAATTATATTAATATTTATATTAAATGCCGTTCTCTGGACTATGGCGGGCGAAAAGCCAATTGATCGGTCACACTCTGAGACGGAACCCAGCCTGCATCGCTTAGGGCGCACTAGACTGGTCCCCTATGGGGGGAAAGAGAAAGCGAGGCAGACCTAGAGCCACCTGGAGAAGAACCCTTCAGGACGAGGTTAAGGCAGCAAGCCTCACTTGGGATGATGTTAGGCATCAGGCATGCGATAGAGTCGGGTGGAGAAGATTTCTTGAGGCCCTATGCACCACGGAGGTGTGACAAGACAAAAAGAAAAAGAAGAAGAAGATAAATTAAAAACACTGTTTTAATATCAAAAATTGAGTTTATTTTTTATAAAATCGTAGCGACAGCTGTTTCGGTAACCGATGTTACCAGCGTCAGGTGTTACAATAAACTGGTGCAACAAAATGTTTTTTATTACATGGGTTACCGAAACAGCTGTCGCGACGATTTTATAGAAAAATTAACTCAATTTTTGATATCAAAACAGTTTTTTTTATTTAACTCTGAAAAATGTTAAAATATCAAAGTGTTTCCGCCAAAACAATGGATTATCTAAGAAATTTAACTGTTAAATTTATAACACTATTACAATATTATAATACAATTTATTTTTATTCACTGAGAGTGTCGCGACAGCTGTTTTCTCAACCGATGTTGGCATCATCAGGTGTTACAATAAACTGTTGGCGAAATAGCTGTCGCGACACATTCAGTGAATAAAAAGAAATTGTGATATTATAACAGTGTTTATCAGTAATAATGTTGAAGTATTATAGTGTTTCGGCCAAAACAATGGAGTATTTAAGAATTTTTAAGATACAATTAGAGATGAAACGGATATCCGGTAACTATCCGGTATTCAGCCTATCTCACCTTATTTTACAATCACGCTGGATATCGGATAGTAAGTTAATATCTGGCCGGATACCGGATAGTTTAAAAAAATCTAATTTTGACTCAATTAATGCAATGCATGATAGAGAGTATTATTAAATTAGATAGGATGATATATGATCACTGAGAGAATGTGCAGAAAAACAATATGTGATAGAATACCGAACGACGAAATAATGAAAAAATGTGAGGCAGATGATTGCATCATAAGTAAAATTTAAAAAAACGATCCCTGATATGGTTTGGATATGTGGAACGAATGGACGAGAGAAGAATGGTTAAAATTCTGTATATAAGCAGTGTTAATGGAAAGAGATGCCGTGGAAGACCAAGGAAAGCATAACATGACCTAATTAATCAAATACTGAAAAGCGGCCACATTTGAAGTCGGAAAAATCGACGAGAATGCATGTTACGATGTATGAATGTGGAGGAAGCTGGAGAAGTATCTCAGGACAGGACGGTATGGCGGTCCATCCTCTCTTAGTTAGTTAATACTTAATGAATAATAAAATACGTGCCAAACGAATGAAAAATCGATAATTTGAAGTGGTTTATTAATTGCAAACCCATGGGTACAAGTCTACAAAACCAGTTTATTAATATTCAAAAATGCTTGCAAACTTTGTCAAGTTTGGATATTGTTTCATATTGACTGACCACCAAAGGTGCTATGATCGAGACGTACAGTCTTCAAATAATATTCAATTTCCTTGGCAAACGCGCTTTTTCCTTGATCCTGACATTGTCCGCTATTTTCATTGGCAACTTCATTGAATTTTTTTTAAAATGTGTCATAAGCTACGTCAAATAAAGAAAATTATTTGACCTTTTCAAATAGTTTTCTTTATTTGAAAAGTTCATTACAACCAACCCGCTAGCGTAAGTTACAAAACTGTATTTATTGTACTGTTCCATTTAACCGATAGGTGTCTTTAGCGAGAATACTCGCTCTCAATCTCCGTGCCTGTGCCAGCCATACAAAATTAGCGAATTATCTCGCTCAAGTTTAGGTATGTTTTTAAAATATTTCGAGTAATATTTCGAATAATTTTAAACATGCAACATAATTTTAAACATAATTTTAAACATGCAACATATTGGGATAATGAATAAGTATAAAGATATTATATTTTATTGATATAATCGATTTCACAGAGATTTATCTGAAACATACGCATGACAGTCGACATGTGTTTCTAATACACGTTTGTTACATTTTGCGGTTGCAGGTTATTTCATATTACGTTTTAAATATTTATCCGTTGAAATTTTAAAGTAAATAGTTTTTACCGCCACGCATTATAACTTACTATTGTAATAGTGAATTTTTTTTTAGTTTATACCAGTTTATTTTTGATTTGTGGAATATAAAACAAAAACGGCAAAGTCAGCATCATCAAATTGTTGGTGAACAATGGAAAATGTTTTAATTTTAACCTGTTTAAGTTTATACGATGCAACAATTTTTAAATATTAAAACATGGCGTGCAGCTATAATTTGAGTAAATTTTATTTATACCCTTAGTTTTTTTACTAAGATATCTGCTATTTTATAATTGACATTGCCGTTTTTGTTACAAATTTTCTGACACTGCCGGTTTTGCTTTGAATGCAGCATGACATTGCCTTGTTTGTTATTAACACCTTTTCATACGAACGATATTTGTATGGGACGCCATCTTGAAAAATGCCATTTCTCGCATTCTGATTGGTTCATTTAGTAACTGCCGCTATTGTTCTGAAATGTTGTTAACACTTCCGGGTTTGATTTAAATCTGATTTTCAAGTCGAAAATGTATGTTTTAATGGCGGATTTGTTTCAAATCAAATTAACACTTAGATTGTAATAAATTTTCACTATCAAACTGAATATTTAACTCATTTTCGTATTTCTCTGAACATTTCCGTCTTTGTTTCTATACGCCTCATTTGAACATATAGTAAAAAAAAATCCGTAAAGTTTAATTATCGAAAAAAATTTACGACTCCGAAATCAGTCCTACTAATACCACCCGGCAGTTGAAGGGTTAAAAATGTGACTTTTTTTCAATGCGTCAAAACATCACTTTTATGCTACTTAATGCACGAATAATTAACTGGACTTACCTCCGGTCTCCACGAACCCTCTGGAAGTGGCCGCCAACATCAAGAAACAAAAAAGTTTTCCCAAAGTCCCCCACATTATGCGTCTATGTATGCAAATTCAACACACGCGAAGAAAGCTCCAACTCTTGGAATGTATTCTTAAACTTTGCCCATATCATCACACTATTTCAGCCCAACAACTCCAATGGAGAGAGTTTTGGAATATTTTCTATCAAATAATATAGTATTCAAATGTTTAACGGACTTATTATACTGAAAAAAGTTTTCGAGCTTCCTTATTGGCCACGTACATTATAAAAGAAACTAATGATTACTTTGTAAAACTATCAATAAGTTTAATAACAAATAAAAACTATTTGTAATACATTTTTTAGTGTATTCACGATTTCGATACTTCTGCATTAGTTTTGTTTACGTTATATTTTGTTTTAACTACGTAAAACTTATGTTGTATCTCAAAATCAACCTTTATTTTAATTGGATTAAAAAAATAGGTCAAAAATATTCATTTTTAAAATTAATTCTTAAACATTTTCTATTAAGTGAATTATATCCTTGATTGAAACATTTTATTGCTTCACATAGCTTAATTTTACAAGTAACAACAAACCACTAAAAAATTTAAATATACCATAATCTAAATTAAGTTTAAATATTATTATTATTATTATTATTTTATTGAATCGATCTTTATATCATGACAGCATGAGCCAAATCGATGTAAAGGGTATTATTATAGCTATCATAGTGATTCTCGTGACATGTGATAGATAGCTAATCTATCGCCATTTTATTGTCACGTGAATTCTACACGAAAAAAGACTGTGTGACAATCACACTGCCCTCGCCGGGAATCGAACCCGGAACCTTCGGGGTAGCAGTCAATGCACTTACCACTCGGCCACAAAGGTCGTCATTAGTATATAGAATTAAACAGTTAATAATTTAATAATATAGAAATATCAAAGTGTTTCCGCCAAAACAATAGTTTTTTTTTAATAGTTTTTCGTGCTTATTTACAATTTTCGCTTTTGTTATTATTTTGTAAATTATAATCAATATATTGGGTAAAAGAGACTACCGTATCCTTTCAAATAAAAGTTAATAAAATTATTTTTTCGCATACAAGTATGGAAAAAAAAATTCAAATAATTACTACAATAAATCAAGTAACTGCTAAAAACAATATTTTTGCAATGACGAAAACTTCACAAAACATTATTTGTACAAAAATAAAAAATTATATATTCAAGAAATTTCAACTGTTTACTCAAGAGAAAATTTAAGGAATGCTTAATGCCAGTGTCGGAAAATGTCTTCACTGAAAATCTTCATGAAAGCTTCCGTGGTACTAAAGTCAGATTCCCGAAATCCTATTTTTAATTTTACGAAACTCTGTTTTAAAAAAATCTTTACGGTTTAATTTGTATTACGTGGGATATTATTCTATAATAAAATAAGCTTTTCCGTTAATTCAAGCAGAAAGTTTATTTTAGAAAGTTAAAATATCTTCGTTGATTGTTGTTCTTATTTTAGCATATCTTAATCAATACTTTATTCATAT
Source organism: Lepidostoma basale (assembly GCA_022606425.2). NCBI lineage: Eukaryota > Metazoa > Arthropoda > Insecta > Trichoptera > Lepidostomatidae > Lepidostoma > Lepidostoma basale. The sequence goes on along the minus strand of JAHDVF020000047.1, from coordinate 386,482 downwards.
TTTAGTATTTTAAGCATAAAAATTAAATGAAATATTGTTTAAATATACATTTTGTTGAACGACGGGTAAATTATATACCGGAAAACTTACGAAAACAAAATTAATTATTGTATTTTTTATGAATTAATTTATTTACAAGTCTTAAAATTATTTATAAAGTATAAATTATAAATTTTGAAAGTTTCTGCAATATTTGTTTACTTTTTATTGAATTCATTTTTATTAGTAAATTTGTAATATAATTCAGAAAAATAATATAACTGAATGTAATGAAATTGTATGCGTGATATTAGGCTGACATAGTTAAATTCTTAGATTTACATTTCAAATGAATAAACTACTAAAAATTTTCCGAATAAATTAACGTGTAAAATTTCGTTCGTTACGATTTCGCGGCGGAATAAGGGGTGGCGTCGTGGCGTCCTTCCTCTACGAGCGTCGCGGTGATACTGGCGGGAATCCCGTACGGGGTGATCGCCCCCCCACCCTTAGCGGCTTTTAATAAAGTGCCAGACCACTCGACTGGCTGAGAATGAGATTTACAAATCGAGTGTTGGTATCGTCAAACAATTAGCGGAGAAGAGCTTTATGAAAAGCTTCGCTTTGTCACATTTTGTTTTACGCTCGAGCTCCAAGATAAATTGCAATTTCGGCACCATTCGTTATCTATGATTAGTTTGCTTCTCACTACTTAATGTTTTGTTCAATTTATCCTATTTAAAATATTTTCATTTGTATTACCATTGTTATAACATTTAATGGAGTAGAATGCTCTTCAACACTTTATTTGTTTTATCGAACCAATTGGTTTCGCTCCCGCCGGAGCTACCTCATGGATACAAAGGTATCTCTACATAAGGGAGTATGGTAGTTATCCGTGGCTCTATTCCACGGCATTTTTTTTGGGAATGTTCGAAACCAATTATCTACAGCTTCGAAGAGGTGGACATCTAATAACCCATTTTTTAGATTAACTAGGGGATACTTCGAGAACTCGGCCGTACTTGAGGATGTTGGTATTTTTGTCTCCGATAGATATCTCCGACAGCGACAACGCAGATTAATTTACCTACAGGCCGCCAGAACCAATCTGCCTCTAGTGACACCGGTGGGAAGAGCAATTAGTCTTCTGAACGCTGTCTCCTCGGAGATCGAAGTCTTTCATATTAGTGAAAGTACGTTCAGGGGACAAATACTCTTGACTTTAGAAAGTATCTTGTCTTGCTAATGTCGAACCATTACTAATGCGTTCCTGGTATTATGTTGTATGTGTATAAACTGATTTAATTTGATTTGATTTGAAAAACAAAGCGTCCAAGACCAGCTATTCCAACCCTCACCGAGTCCTCAGCGAACAATGATCCGCACACCAGAGGCAGATATTTAAATATAGGTCGATGGTCAACTGTGGATAGTGATCAATAAACATTTTTTAACATATTTTATTCACCCCACAGTCGTACACTAAATGTTCCACGGTTTTCTCAGCTGTAATACGAATGTTGGAACATGCATAAATAACCCATGGACCCCAAAGCTTGAATTAGTAAGCTCTGTAGACATCAAACGAAATGCATAATAGTGAAAGAAAATTTTGTAATAACTACTATTCTTGAAATAACCACCAGCAAGGATCATATTATTGAAACCAATAAATAAATTAAAAGACTAGAGAGAGCCTGTTCTGAAATGGTGAAAAGTAAAACGACAAATAAATTACCAACAGGCAATCGATCTAAGGAAAGACCACCGAAAAGATGGCGAGACAGTTGGATATCTGTACCCCGAGATTAGGCTCCGAGAAACAACAAGACATAGTCCTAGATAAAGAAGAAAAAGAAGAAGATATATAATATGGAAATAGTCGTAAGTGTGCACGTAAGAAGTTATAAGTCTTTGGCGTAACAAAACAAAAAAACACTTTTACACACTTTTAAAGTTTTTAAACACAAGTTTTCTCACTGATAAACTTTTCAGTACACTATGTGAGAAAGGTCATTTAAATATTTATCACAGATGGCTAACTTTATAATGGCAGACTGCAAAAACTGTTATTAGAAGAAGAAAAAATATTTAAATAAGTGTAGTAATATTTTTTTCAAATATGAATCCACAACACAACGTGAAGGTGAATATAGAAGAAAATGTTATTTGTATAACTCATATTCGAATTATCTTTATATATATATATAATTCTTCTGTGCGGGCGTATGTAGTTGAACTCCTTCTAAACGGCTGAGGGATTTTGATGAAAAATTGTGTGTGTTCGATTAGATGGTTAAGATTCACAATGGGATTTGGTGGGTGACCGTTAAAAACAAGTTCATGAATAATTGACATTCTGAGAACAAATTTTAGTTGTTTACTGTAGATGGCGCAAATCGCTTACGTTGTAGCGCGGCGTAGATTAAAAATTATAACTTAATGTCAAATATCATTTAGTATATAGTTTATCGAAAAAATATATCTATTGGTATTACAGGTATTCTTGGAGGTTCGTATTTAATACAATGGGTTTTAATTTTTATTATCTCTTACATTATATATGAATACGTAAGAGATAATAAAAATTAAAACCCATTGTATTAAATACGAACCTCCAAGAATACCTGTAATACCAATAGTTAAATTCAAAAAATTTTTACATAAATATTTGAAGATTATTTTTGTATAGAATCATGTTTACCACCCCTGATCTGTATGTATATAAAGGACTAAGTTTACAATAGTGTTACCAGTCTGTCGATGCCAGCGAGCCTGGCGAAACCGGTCGCTATCTAAATAAAGACAAAAGTGGAAGTAGTTAAAAAACATCGTTTTATTTAATTATTAGCGTATTATTATTATTATTTATAAAAGAAAAATAAATAAAAAGAGTAAGAATAAGAAAGAATCATAACATTGATATTGAATCCCAGAGGCAACTCAACATCCGAGGCAACCCGAAGCAATAAGATTACTCTACCCGCAGGCATAACCATTGGCAGATTGGTTCTGCAGCGTGGTAAATAAAACAACCTGTGCTGTATTTGAATCAGAGACAAATAGACCTACATCACTCAGGACATCCGAATTATGTATACGGCCGCCAATCATCTGAGAAACGTGAACACCCAAGTGGATATTCCTCCTTCTCCCCAATGATTGGTAGCTTAGCATACCTAGAAAGAATTCAGTCGGATAGAGCCTCGGGCAAAGTGGGGTCCTTATATTTTCTCATCAATGAAGGGCTGCATCTAAATTCAGATGACGCTAGGAGTGGAAACGTTCCCTTGACCACCGCCACATGCTGCTACAAGCGGAATTTTCCTTTATCAGTGTTTATTATTTTCTTCTATGTTCGCCATACTTTATGTTGTAGAAGGTTTATATTTTTCTTTTTCTTTTTTATATCCCTTGTGTAAGACACTAAATTTTTGAACAAATTAAAATTAAATATAACACATTTTTCGGACAACCTATGAGTGATATTACATAGATATTTAAAATATTATAAAATTGTATACAAATATGATCAGTTTTTATAACATCTGTCAAAACTGATATTTTGATATTTGTAAGCAATTTCATAATATCTTCTATATTCGCCGTGCTTTATTTATCTTTTTTAAATTTTAAATTGAATCATAATATTTGTTATAACAAATGCATAAACGTTCCAAAATAAATCTTCATAACATCTGTCAGATCATGTAAACAATTTTATAATATTTTTAAAATGTATCTTTATAATATGTATCACTGGAGAAGGACTGGTTGTCCGAAGCATGTCTGTGTATTTTTTTTTTAATGTACGTGTTGTATACAACAACAAAAACAACAAACCATCACGCCGTTTACCCGCAGAGTAGGCAGAGAGAATGGACCGCCACACTACTCTATCCTGGCACACCTCTCTTATTTCCTCCACATTCATATATCGAGTCTTACACGCACGTCGATTCTTCCGGCTTCTGACATGACCAACTTTTAATATTTGATTAATTTGGTCATGCCATGTTTTCCTCGGTCTACCTTGACTCCTTACTCCATTTACATTGTTAACGTATACTTTTTTAACCATTATTTCTTCACCCATGCGCTCTATATGTCCGAACCAATGCAGCGAACCTTTCATAATTTTGTTCATAATACCTTCTTTCGCTCGTGTTGTATATACAATGTTATACTCGTAAATGAGAAAAAGAGAAATTTTATAATATTTTAAATATCACTGAGGAAGGACCGGGTTGTCCGAAACGTGTTTGATATTTAATTTTAATTTGTTTAAAAAGTTAGTGTTGTATACAAAGTATTTAAAAAAGAAAAACTTATATTATTTTCGTTAAAAGTTTCGTCAAAATTCAGTGTGGATCATCGTGGGGTTGAATATTGCTGGTCAATTCGATCAACCCCATCGGATTTCACGATTGTTGATCCCACTTCACCCCTCGCACGGCCAGACCTCTCCACGGTGTTGATTCTCTGACGAATGCCGTCTGGGCGCGGACACAAAACATACCCTACACGCTGTAGGCAGCTCAGCGGGTGCGGCTGACTGGTGACATTGTGTATCGGAGTCTCCTTAAGAGCTTACCGGAGCCATTGTCGGGACAAAGAAGGGGTATTGTTTTAGTATACGTCTTTAATTCAAATCCCTGACAGAGAGAAAGGGGCCCAGTTTACAAAGGGCGGGTAGAGTGGAATAATTAATCAAAGCACCTGTAATACTACACTTAGCTTCAGGGCTGCGGAATTTATTTTTCCACCCGCGCGAGGGCGCCTCTAAACGAGAAGTTTTATTATACACAACTAAACTTGCTCAAAGGTGGAATAATTTAATTAGACCCGAGTAGTTGCTAATTAAAACTTATTCATTCTTTGGATTAAGTATTATAATTTGTTGCTTGAGCAATGATACAAAATCCTAAACACAGACGACCAAGTAGAAAAACTTATATCTTAATATTTTAATTTTTATATTATCAGCGAAATCTACTTCAACTTAAACAAACAAACCATCACGCCGTTTCCTCGCAGGGGTAGGCAGAGAGAATAGACCGCCAAAATACTGAGGGAGTATGATAGTTATCCGTGGCTCTATCCCACAGCATTTCTTTTGGGAATGCTTGGGGCCAACTCTCTGGAGCTTCGAAGAGATGGGCATCTCATAACCCATTTCTTTAGATTATTCAGGGGATGTTTCGAGAACTCGGCCGTGCTGGAGGGTGTTCGGCTTTTTGTCCCTGATAGATATATATAGCTCCGACAGCGACAGCTTAGATTGTTTTACCTACCGGCCGCCAGAACCAACTTGCCTCTGGTGACACCAGCTGGAAGAGCAATTAATCTGCTGAACGCGGTCTCCTCGGAGATCGACGTCTTTCATATTGGTGAAAGTACGTTCAGAAGGCAAATACTCTTAATTCTGAAGAGTATCCTGTCTTCCTAATGTTGAACCATCTCTCATGCGTTTCTGGTAGTATACTATATTATTTTACCTGTTCTCAATAGATGCCTTAAAAATTAATTTTGTAATGTCTGTTGATGAAATAAATTGATTTGATTTGATTTGATTTACTCTATCCTGGCAAACCTCTCTAGCTTCCTCCACATTCATACGAGTCATACACTTACGTCGATTCCTCCGACTTCTAACATGACCAACCTTTAAAATTTGATTACTCCATTTACATTTACTCCGTACTCCATTTACAACATAATCGTATACTTTCTTAACCATTATTTCTCCATCCATGCGTTTCATATGTCCGAACCATCACAGGGATCCTTTCATAATAATTGGATAATATTAAGTTTTATTGGATTTTATGGGAATGGCATGTATGGCTTTGTAAGGCGTTATCTAATGTGCTTTATATATACTACATTTTACAATGCCTTAGAAAGGCGAAGCATGTCATTCCCATAAAATATAATAAAACTTCTAGAAAACAGATGTTTTATCCATATTAATCATTTAATAAAGATTTTTAGATAATTTTTCAAGAAACAATCAATTATATATACGTATTAGACATTGATAAACATGTTCGTTTTACAGACACGTACATACTCGTACTTGTATAGTTTTAAACATAGAAAAATATTATTTTGTATCGTGTATTCTTTTACAAATTATGTACTTTAACGATAATTTCACGCATAATAAGACAAAAATCAAAAATTTCCCCCGATTATGGTGACAACATTTTGACTTGACCATTAATGTTTTTTTTTGTCCTGTCACACCTTCTTGGTGAATAGGGCCTCAAGGAACCTTCTCTACCCGACTCAATCGCATGCCTGATGCCTAACATCATCCCAGGTGAGGCCTGCTGCCTTAACCTAGTCCTGCAGAGCTCTTCTCCAGGTGGTTCTAGGTATGCCTCCCTTCCTCTAGCGATCTTAGCGGTCTAACGACTTGTTCTCTAATTGGCTTTTCGCCTGCCATGGTCCAGAGAACGGCATTTGACACTGTTTGGGGCCAATAGATCTTGAATATTGATCGAATGCACCTTTTTATAAACACCTGACCATTAATGTACACATTAAAAACTTTGCTACAAACAAGTGAAAAGAAATTCTTCTTCTTCTTCTTTGCTAGCCTTCTTCCCTCCACTGCTGGATATAGGCCTCTTCCAATTTCCTCCACTCGTCTCTATCCTGCCCCCTTTGTATCCAAGATTTTCCAACCCTTTTGATCATCGGTCCATCTCATCGGTGGCCTTCCGACACTTCGCCTATTTACCCATGGTCTCCAACTGAGTATCCTGGTGCGGCGTCTGATTTTTTCATTCCTTTTGCGGTCACGCAAGCTCACACCAAGTATCTGTCTTTCCATGGACTTCTGTGTACACTTGAGCCTGTGGACACTTTTTGCTGTAAGAGTTGTCGTCTCTAGTCTATATGTAATCATGGGCAGTATACACATGTCGAAGACCTTTATTTTTTTAAAAGAAATTAACAAAAGATAATTTGTATTATGTCCAAAGAGCTATGGAAAGAGCAATATTGGGAATCAATATAGCAGACAGCGCGAGAAACATCACATTTAGAGCCAGAACAGGAGTGTCGGACATCATCGGAAGAGGGGCAGCGCTAAAATGGCGCTGGGCAGACTATATCGCTCTCAGTTGTGACAATAGATGGACAAAACACCTTCTTTGCTGGTGTCCTAGAACTGCGACTCGGAACCCAGGACATCCCCAATTTAGATGGAGGGACGACATTAAAGAGACCGCTAATACCGCTGCCGCTAAATATACGCTGATAATGATGATGAATTCGTATTAATTTAAACGTTTTTCTTTTAAATTACTTCTTTTATTTATGATTCAACATAATAACAGAAAGTTGGGTTAGCTCATCGCTTGCCTCATACAAACTTTATATTACAAAGTCTGTAATACTCTGATGTGTAGAAATTGTCGAGACATGAATAGTTTGGAACATTTTAACTCCCTTATGGTAATAATGATTATGAATCATATTAGCCTTGAGAGTTAACCTTTTGTATGCGTGTGTCGGAGAAATTATTTGGTATATTTTGTAACATATATCACTATATCTAACTAAATAACCATCACACCGTTTCCTGCATGCTCGTCGATTTTTCCGAGTATGAATGTGGCCGCCTTTCAGTATTTGATTAGTTTGGTCATGCCATGCTTTCTTTGGCCTTCCACGGCTTCTCTTTCCACTCATACTGCTTGTATACAACACTTTAACTATTCTTCTCTCGTCCATTCGTTCCATATCCCCAAACCGTCTGAGGGATCCTTTTTTAATTTTACTTATGATGCAATTATCTGCCTTACATTTCCGTCATTTGATATTCTATCATATATCGTTTTCGCGCACATTCTTCTCAGTGATCTCATTTCTACGACATTTATGCTACTTTCATCATTTTTTGCGAGCTCCAAGCTTCACTTTAATACATAAGGTTTGGCACTAGAACTCCATTATGTATTACCATCTTTGCTTTAGTTGGAATCTTTCTATTTGCAGTGATGACTAGATATGTTATTCATAAGAAGTTGGATTGAAAATTTAAATTATATATTCTTCTAAATTCAAATTCCTTTTGGGTTATGGATTCATATTTGAATAAATATAACTACACTTTGTATTTTCCTTTATGCATAATTCCACACTTTTTTACTCGTAGTATATAAGTGATCACCCGGTTTTATTGTATTGTTAAAATTTGTATATCGAAAATGATTGGGTCACAACCGAAACACACAACAATCAAATGTTTTAAACATATAAAATGTAGATACTAAGGACTGAATGGGTTTTTTTTGTCATAGAAATCTAAGCTATTGTGATATCTTTTAGCACATTACGCATGGCCTCTGATTTCAATCATGGATCTATAAATGAAGATAAGTCAAACAACGTCAAAAGTCTTGGGTTAAGGGACATCTATCCTCATCTTTATATCTCCAATTTCTTTAAGTACTTAACCGCAAACCTTTTTGCTTAAACGACATGCTGAATAAAACAAAGCCTTGCGACTTGTTAACTGTAGTTTATATATATACTACCGGATTCCACAACGCTTCGCTGTTGCTATATTCGAATATATGCGTATAGAATACATAAAGCACCCAAGCTCTGGATGCATGTTGGACTGGGTAGGCTGAGATGAGCTGGACATGTGGAAAGAATGCCGTCGTCTCAGGTACCAAATAGAACCCTTGAAGGGCATCAAGGTGGAAGGAGAAATGTCGGTAGGCCTAGACTCCGATGGGAGGATGAAATGAGCAAAACAGAGACTGGAAGGGCGCAATAGGTGACAGAAATGGTTGTAGGCGAGGTCTAATGGAAGGCAAGACTCGATATGAGGTGTAGAGCCATCGACGAAATGAGGTGTAGAGCCATCGACGAAAAAGAAGTAGAATATACGAATTAAACAAATAAAATTGAAGTAAAAGATGCCATTCAACGGAATACATCCAACTGCTTGTATACAAATTTTAATACATATTTTTTTCGTAATTGGGAATTGTTTTCTTTAAACTCTGTCTAAACCGGTTGGAAGTATTCGAGATGTGGTTGCACAGGAGAATGCTTCGCATACCGTGGACAGATTTCGTCAGCAATTTGGAGATTTTGAGGAGAGCCAATTGTAGTAGACAACTGCTAAAGGACGTTAAGGTCCGTAAGATTTCATATCTGGGTCATATTCTGCGGGGAGATAAATACAGTTTGCTCCAATTTATACTGATGGGGAAAATTGAGGGGAAGCGTTGTCTTGGTAGAAGGCAAAAGTCTTGGGTGTACAACGTAAGAGACTGGACAGGGATGAGACATGTAGGGGAGCTGTTCCGGGTTGCGAAAGATAGAGAAGCCTTTGCCGGAGTGATTGCCAACATCATGACGTCGTATATGGCGAGCGAAGAAGAAGAAGAAACTCTGTCTGTTTTATTATATTTTATGTGAATGGCATGTTCCACCTATCTAAGGCATTATCAAACATTTGATAATGACTTAGACAGGTGAAACATATCATTCACATAAAATATAATAAAACTTCTAGACAACAGACGTTTTCATTCGTATTAGTTATTTAACTAGTTGCAACCCGTGAAATATTCACAGAATTAAATATTGTCTACCCTTTAAAATGTTGGTTCACTGTACAATCGTTCTGGGGCATGTGTATCGTTTGCATTTCAAATTATATTCGGAGAGAATCGAAGTATTCCTCTCTCGCTCTTTTTATTCAAAATATTCTCGTACTCTTTCTTGATGACATTCGAGTTTTTCCCTATTTATATTACGATGATGTGGAGTTTTACATCATTTTAATCTGTGTTTATATAATATAAATAAATTGTATTGCATAATTAACCGTCGCGTTGCCATGTGGTCAATTGAGTTTCCACTGCCAATTGAAAGTTGATTTTCTTAAAACCTATGGACCCTAATATTATAAAAAAAATTGTAATCCTCCATTGAAGTGTTCTCAATATTTCGTAATAAAAAAAAAGCAAAAAATTACTTCCTTCATCCCAAAAAAAAAAATTTTTTAAGACTGCCCTCACCTTCATTCGTGTTAAGGTAGAATTTGTTTTGCTAATATTTACAACTTTATCAAAAGTGACAAATACTTACTCGCTGTTTTGAACGTATTATAAATTAAATGTTTGGCCTTTTCTCATAGGTACGTAATAATACCGACTGTGGACGGAAACGCAGCACGCAACTTAATAATATCAGAACTGTGAAAATATTAACACTTTACCAAAAGGGACAAATATAAATACGTACTCGTTGTCTTGAACGTACTATACATTTTGCCTAGGTGCCTTTATCATATAAAATTATAGCGCCACGGCGCGGCGGGGCGAGACAAGTTCATACTTGGTGTCAGTTGCTCATATGCTGTCTCGCATTCTATATCAGAAATCGCATGGTTCCAGAAAAAATTAATAATGATATGTTTTTCAAATAATCCATGTATGTTATAGATATCGATCTATTCCTAATGAAATTCCCTACAAGATGACATAAATTAAATTTTGATTCATCGAGTCATATGCTTGATATTTAGATAAAGTTAGCGGTAAACTGAATTGACCACATGGGAGCGAGCGTTTTGTTTTGAACACGGTACGTTAAGGGTTAATACGAATGAAAACGTCAGTTTTCTAGAAGTTTTATTATATTTTATGGAAATGACATGTTTTGCCCTTCTAAGGCGTTATCAAATGTTTGATAAAACATTAGAAAGACGGGCAAAACATGTCATTCTCTTAAAATATAATAAAACTTCTAGATAACTGACATTTTCATTCGAATTAATTATTTAATATGGAGTTTTACATCATTGTTCAAACAATAAATAAATTGTATTACATTTAAGAGCACTTAAAATGATCTAGAGAAGAACTTATTTCATTCACAACCCTGATGGACCGGAGTGTATTAGAGGGACGCTTCCATCGGCGGGGTAGTTAGCGACCCCCTCCCCTCATTGCGCAGTGGTTACTTATTTATATACAACACTCGAAGAATGAAGTATGCGCGATGTATACTAAAATGTTAATGCCGTCTTTGACTCCGAACTCCAAATTGAACGCGAGGCCCCTTGATTTAGTTATGAGCTTTTTATTCAAATTGAAAATGAAAATAATTACGAAATAGCGAGAATTTGCATAACACAAGTGCCCGTAGTTGCCTGCAATTTTGATAGCACTCGTTTCAAAGCGAAAGGTATTCATTCTTCCTCGTGTGTATAGTTCACTTTACGTTCAAGAGGAGAGATTGTTTCCCTTCTTTTTAATTCAATTTTCACTTTGACATAGCCCCAGAGCTTGACTCTTATTTATTATCTCTTCTTCTTCTTCTTCTGTTTCTTTTAGACCTTTCATCTGTTCTCACTTGTTTCGCAAACAAAAATCTATCCAAAAAAGCTAGAATGGCAGTGCACAATGGTGTTCTTCTACCGACCCTTATGTATGGAAGCGAAGCATGGAACTGGCAAAGGAAGGATGAAAGTAGAATAAATGCAGTAGAAATGAGATCTCTTAGACGAATGTGTGGATATTCTGTGTATGATAGAGTGTCGAATGAAAATATAAGAAGTGAATGCGGTGCGAATGATGGTGTCATGAACAAAATAATGAAAGGATCATTAAGATGGTTTGGACATATGGAAAGAATGAATGAAGAAAGAATGGTAAAAAATTATATGTTAATGATGTAAATGGTACCAGAAATAGAGGGAGACCGAGGAAAACGTGGCACGATCAAATAAATCAAATATTGAATGTCGGCCATGTGAGGAGTCAGAGAAATCGACGCGCGTGCATGACACGATGTATGAATGTTGAGGAATCGAGAGAAATATGTCAGGAAAGAAAGGTGTGGCAGTCCATTCTTTCTGCCTACCCCTTCGGGGAGACGGCGTGATGGTTAGTTAGTTAGTTAGTTAATCTGTTCTCTCTCTTGAGAAGTCGACTCCCAGCTATCCCTCCATCTCTTTGGCGGTCTTCCGGGGAACGGTAGCCGGTAGGAATCTGATGCGCCACAGCGTGTGGGATTCTGATGGGATCCATCCTCTGCACGTGCGCATTCCAGTATCTTCTGCGTTGTCTGCCCCATCTCACGACATCTTCCATCTTGCAGATTTCGCGGATAGCCGTGTTCCTCATCCTATCTCGAAGAGTCTTTCCTGCTATCATCCTCAGCGCCCGCACTTTAGCCTTCGTTCTTGTGGTATCCACTCTGGTCCCAATGATATATGTCAGTATAGGCCTTACACAGGTTTTGTATATTCTGGCCTTACTGTTAGTTCTCATATACTTATTTTTCCATATGATCTCCTTGAGACAACCAACTTTATTTATGATTATTCAATATTGTTTTAGCCATAACAAAACTAAGTAACTAACAATCACACCGTCTCCCCGAAAGGGTAGACAAAAATAATGAACCACCACACTGTTCTTTCCTGAAATACTTCTCTCGATTCCTCATCATTCATACATCGTGTCATGCATGCACGTCGATTTCTCCGACAGACTCCTCACATGGCCAACATTCAATATTTGATAAGTTTTTCTTGGCCTTCCTCTTTTTTCTAGTTCCGTTTACGTCCTTTACGTTTACTTTATTTATCATTTAGTTTTTCCATGTTTCCGAACCATCTTAATGATCCCTTCATTTTTGTTCAAATCACTCTCATTTGCAAGTATTTGCATTTGACACTTTATCATACCTATCATAATTACCAAAATTTACCACACATTCGACTAAGAGTATCTATCTAATTTATACTGCGTTTATTTTATAAACTTTCATCCTTCTTTTGCAAATCCATGTTAGTTACTTAGTTAGTTAGTTTTTAAATTAAACCGTTGGAATTTTTTTATTTTATAAAAGGTAATACAACTTCTAGAAAACAATTTAAATAGTAACAGTTACTTAGTGTTGAAATGTTTATGTATTTGCGGCTCGAAACATGTTTGTGAAAAGTGCAATGAAGTGAATGTACAGCAATATTTAAGAAAAATTAGACAATAATTTGTTATAATTATCATAATATTTTATTAATACGAATCGAAACGTCAGTTTTCTAAAAGTTTTATTATATTATACACTTATTGAGAATGTCGCAACAACTGTTTCGTCAACCGATGTTGGCATCATCAGGTGTTACAAACAACTGTTGTTTTAGACACTTTTTCACGAAGTATAAGGTGTTTTTTTAAAGGTTTTGTTTTTAAACTAGCAACATTGTTTCTACAGACTGTCAATTTGACAGTTGACAGTTGATTTATAGTCAGTACGTTTTGCCATTTTACCATGAATAGACTGACGTCTGAACAGCGCTTGAAAATTGTGCACATTTATTTTGAAAATCATGGTTTGGTTCGCCAAACTTACCGTGTATTACGTCCATTTTACGGTCAACATAATCAACCATCCGAGGAAGTTATGGTTTGCTTTCGCACCACGTACACTCTAGTGGATAATACGCATCCACAAAGACGACAATTGTCGAAAATTAAACTCTTCCTTATGGCTATCGCTATCTTATGGATGGGGTACAGCTTGAAAGAGCTTCTACATCCAGAGATCTCGGTGTTCTGTTCGACGCTCAATTATCGTTCAATCTTCACATAGTTGCTCTATGTTCCATTCAAATGCTTGGATTTGTTTTCAGGAATGCCAAGATATTTTCGAACACACAGGTACTTCGGGTGTTGTATAATTCCCTGGTAAGAAGTCGGCTGGAATATAGTTCCGTTATTTGGTCACCGCCTGGGATCCGATATTCTCTGATGGTGGAGCGAGTGCAGAAAAAGTTTCTGCGCTATCTTTACCTCAGGGAGCGTGGTTATTACCCGTGGCTCTTTCCGACTGAATTCTTGCTAGGTATGCTAAGCTACCAATCATTGGAGAGAAGGAGGAACATTCACTTGGGAGTTCACTTCTTTCAGCTGATTGGCGGCCGTATACAGAACTCGGATGTCCTGAGTGATGTAGGTCTATTTGTCCCTGATAATTACCTTCGTCAAAGACAGCACAGATTGTTTTATTTGCCACGCTGCAGAACCAACCTGCCAATGGTTATGCCTGTGAGTAGGGCAATCTTATTGCTTAATCGGATCGCCTCGGAGGTCGACATATTTCGTGATAGTGTGAGTTGCCTCAGGGATGCAATATCAATGTTATGATTTTTTCTTATTCTTAAGCTTAATTTTATTTTTTTTAATGCTTCTCTGTTTATAATGTAATTGCAAACGATTTGGAATTGTATGTCTGTAATGTTTGTGATTATTATCAAAATAAATGAAAATGAAAAATGAAATGAAAGCTTAATACCATGGCTATATATTCTACAGTCCTGAGGAACCTCGCTACAGAGTGAAACCGGTTGGCGCTACTAACTCAATAAAGTGGTTAATAGGAAGTATTAAGCGAAAATATGTTTAATGTTATTTTAGTTTTAAAATATTATTAACATTAACATTAGCGTGAATGGTGAAAAATTGGAGCAAGTAGATGAGTTCGGGTATTTGGGTAGTATGTTTACAAAATATGGGTGAGTGGAGAGAGATATTGAAAGAAGGGTTGAGGCAGGCCACAAAGTGAATGGTGCACTTAAAGTTGTCATCGCAAACAAAAACGTATCCAAAAAAGCTAAAATGGCAGTGCACAAGGGTGGACTTGTACCGACCCTTATGTTTGGAAGTGAAGCATGGAACTGGCAAACGAAGGATGAAAGTTGAATAAATGCAGTAGAAATGAGATCTCTTAGACGAATGTGTGGAAACTCTGTGTATGATGGAGTGTCGAATGAAAATATAATAAGTGAATGCGGTGCGAATGATGGTGTTATGAACAAAATAATGAAAGGATCATTAAGCTGATTTGGACACATGGAAAAAATGAATGAAAAAAGAACGGAAAAAATTATATGTTACCTAACGATGTAAATAGAACTAGATATATATAATAAGAATGAGGAAAACGTGGCACGATCAAATAAATCAAATTTTGAATGTCAGCCACGTGAGGAGTCAGAGAAATCGACGCGCGTGCATGACGCGATGTATGAATGTTGAGAAAGCGAAAGAAATGTGTTCGGAAAGAAAAGTTTGGCAATTTATTCTTTCTGCCAACCCCTACGAGGAGACGGCGTGATGGTTAGTTAGTTAGTTAGTTTAAAAATTGTGATATCATTGTATAAAAGTATTGTAAATTTAACAGTTAATAATGTTGAAGTATAATAATGTTTCTGCCAAAACAATGGATTATTTAATAAATGCACCATAATGCATTGGTATTGGTGATCTTTTAATGTTTTATTAGTTTCAGTTAAACCACATATTCCAAATTAAATGCCGTGAGAGTGCTAAAAACTGTCCCGCGATAGAGTTTAAACTCTTGTACAAACATTTATAACGAAGTTTCTCGTTAAGAAACGCCAGCTTAACCCTAACGTCAACTGTTCCAACGAGTGCTCTGCATACGAGGATTATGGTTATTTCTTAGTCACCACAAGACAAAACAAAACATCACCAGAAAGAGCCGGCTTAGGGGATAGACACGGTAAGCCCGCGTTCAGGGCTTCACATTAAAGAGTCCTTGAAAAGTATACGGTAGATCCGTAAAGCTCATTTGAATTCCTTTTTTCTTCTTTTCGCATTTATTTTTTTAATAATAAAATATATATTTTTTGTTTGGTTCACGATAGTTATGCTAAAACACTCCTACTAAAAATATATTAGAAAATAATTTATATTTGAAATATGAATTGACGTATTTTTTTAACACATTTGTATTACTAGAGTTTTTGGTAGAGTCTGAAACTAAGCACTTAATTTTTAAATTAATGGTTTTAGAATTTAAAGTCTCGAATTATGAAGAAATAAGTGGGTCGGGTCAAGGCTTGAATCCATATCCCCAGGTTCAGGAGCCAAGTGTTATATCCATTAGACCACCACCCGATCCATTCTTTTTAATGTGATAATTAAAAGATTACTACAAAACAAATTTTTGTTTTACACGTATTATCAATTTACAAAAAATAATGATCTACTATTTCGCTTTTGAAAGCGGTGTGTGAAAGAAATGTTTATTTCATTTATTCATTTATTTTCAATTATTAATATTATTTTTCATTACATACAAGTTCAAATCATTTAAGCTTGCGTGCATGATTGTATCACTGTAAACGGAATACGTATAAAGCGAATTTATTGTTTGATATTAAACAAACTTTATATACCATATATGTTTTTTTATGTTTACATAATGCAGATTAATATTATAATAATACTTTAAAATTCTTTTGAACTAAAAGTATTATTTATTTAGACTTCTCAAGTCACCCTTAAAGTGCCCTGGAGGTGAATCGGTCATGAAAATGGCGCTTTTAATTAGTAAGTAATGAAAATGTAAGATAAATATTAAAAATTCCTTTATAATATAATACATATTTAGTTTAATTCCCCGTAGGTTTATGGTTACGCCCGGTTTCGACAGTTCGCTGCCATATTTTGCAAAATATTGCAAACTCTGGAAATAGTACTGCCTCACTGACGTCGACATATTTGGATTCCTTCTGATATGTATGATTTTTTTGGTCTCATGTTGTTGTGTTTTATTTTATCTTTGTAATACCGTTTTGTGTCCAAATGAGTCGCCTAAATGTTTTATCGTTTGAAATGTCTCATTTGTGTATAATGTATAAATAAATAAATAAATCTACAGGGTAGCTGTGAGCCGCTGAAACTAGTCGAAGCCAAACACTATAAAGCAATTTTTATTTATTATTTTTTAACGATTTTTTTATGAATTAAAACACTGCTTTTTCCAATTTTCAGTTTATTTTTCTCGACATGTTTCGGAGGCTTACATTTCATCATCGGGAGAAAAATATAAACTAACCAAAATTAAAACAAAATGAGTGCAAGAACCTTGAAACATATATAACCTAGGAAAATAAACGCAAAAGTGGAAAAAAACACTGTTTTAATTCATTAAGAAATTGTCATTAAGGAATGAATTTATATATTATACTTATTTAATATTATATTATAAGAATTCAATGTTAGATTCAGAATCAGGACAGAATTCAAAGAAGTATTCCTCTCTCGCTCTCTTGTATTCAACATCTCGTACTTTCTTGACGACATTCGGGTTTTTGCTTATTTATATTATGATACTTAGAGACCCTTATGTATGGAAGCGAAGCATGGAACTGGCAAAGGAAGGATGAAAGTAGAATAAATGCAGTAGAAATGAGATCTCTTAGACGAATGTGTGGATACTCTGTGTATGATAGAGTGTCGAATGAAAATATAAGAAGTGAATGCGGTGCGAATGATGGTGTCATGAACAAAATAATGAAAGGATCATTAAAATGGTTTGGACATATGGAAAGAATGAATGAAGAAAGAATGGTAAAAAAATTATATGTTAATGATGTAAATGGAACCAGAAATAGAGGAAGACCGAGGAAAACGTGGCACGATCAAAATAAATCAAATATTGAATGTCGGCCATGTGAGGAGTCAGAGAAATCGACGCGCGTGCATGACAAGATGTATGAATGTTGAGGAAGCGAGAGAAATATGTCAGGAAAGAAAGGTGTGGCAGTCCATTCTTTCTGCCTACCCCTTCGGGGAGACGGCGTGATGGTTAGTTAGTTAGTTACTTATAGAACGATACATACCTCGGGCCCTATCCAAGGTCATCTCCAACCCCTCCACACTCCTCCCTACCTAGGTAGTCAGGTCCAAATGTCGGACACAACCCACTACAGCCTCCAAGTAACCCTCTCTTCACCATCCAACACTATCCAACTCCATCTCCAAAAATGAAATTTCAAACATCTGGGGGAGCAATAGCCTTCGGGCTGGTACTCCCGAAAAGACAATATTCAAGGCGACGTGACGATACGTTTATCGAAAGATATTTAAATAAACAGCTGATATCAAAATGGCGTTAGGCCGGCCCTGCGGCTTGATTATTCACGGAGAGTAGAGGAGTATTTAGCGACTAAGGCTTAGGTGATTATTAATTGTTCGGCGTGTTAAGCCCTCTGGATTAGAGGGAGCTAACCAGAGAATGCGGAGGGCTAAAAACGGAGCCCGCATACGTGTGATTCCGGTCCTCAGTGGGAGCCTGTCGCCGCTCTCCTCTCGAGGGGTCCTTGGGGAGGGTCGGGTGACGCGCACGGGGATTGACGAACAATTAAACTATTGTATCGGCGAACGGGTTTAATTTGAATGCCTACCGTCACGCACACAATACTCCACGTACATGCCTAAATCGCAGATTTATCTAGGACTTGCGTCAAATAATGAAACTACATTTTCATTACGTATTGCTTAACCCCTATAGTGCGGCTCTGACTACATTTGCAGTCCAAATAATTGATTCCAAACTACGGCAGACTACAATTGAATATTTCAATGTATCTGTGCGTCTCGCTGTTTTAGGAGTAGCCAGGAATTATGTTGATTAAAACTCTAGTTTTGATTGATGGTTTAGGTACTAGTTTTGTAAAACTCGTTACACTCTACACTCATTATACTCACAAATATAATTTGTGTTATATTTGTGAGTATAATGAGTGTAAATTCATTGTCTGCAGGAAGGATTTTAATACCAGTTTACTGAACTGAAGGTGGCCGGCGGGAGAGGTAAAAATACCTTTTTCGAAGACTCGACGTAAACTGTTGAAAGTGTATTTTTACACTATTTTAGTGGCATATTTATAACACATTTTAAAGTATACGTAAAATTGAATGTTGTATTTTTATTTCAATTTCAAACTACGCGCAGATAATGTGTTATTATTGTTATTATTATTACCATTATTACTCTTGTTATTGATATTAATTTTTGTTGCGTGAATCTTTACATCATAACCGCGCAAATTAAATCGATAAAAAAAATCAAAAACGCAAACTTTATTGAAAAATAATAAAGATTCTAGAAAATATGTAGATATGCTAATGTGTGAATGCAAACTCGTGGGGTTTTAACCTATTTGGTCCCAAATAATGGTGACAAATTCACTACACCTTAATAACTCCACTTCGGATGCCACACAATGGGAAGACGAATCTTCGTCAATACAAGAGAGTTTTTAAAAGCTTCCGTAGGGTAATTTGAGACATAAAATATAGTTTGTGAATAAACTAATAAAATAATAAAAATTACATACCTGATAAAGGCCTCCTCTATCCTCTTCTTCGCAACTCCGTCTTGGGCAGACTGCTTCCAGGTTATGCCGACGTGTCGGTTCAGGTCATCCTTCCACGTACTCGTAGATGCGGTCGCCTATAAGAGAAAGCATGAAACATTCATTATCATGATCATTTTATTACCATTTCTCATATCTCATATCATTATCATTTCTTTAGATTAATCAGGGGATATTTCGAGAACTCGGCCTTGCTGGAGAAGGTTCGGATTTTTTCCCTGATAGATATCTCCGACAGCGACAGCATAGATTGTTTTACCTACCGGCCGCCAGAACCAACCTGCCTCTGGTGGCACCGGTTGGAAGAGCAATTAATCTGCTGAACGCGGTCGACAGTGATGTTGAAAGAAGGGTTGGTGGAGGTTACAAAGTGAATGAAGCTTTGAAAATAGTTATTGGAAACAATAATTTATTAATGAAAGCGAAAATGGCCATTCACAATGGAGTTCTGGTCCCAACCCTTATGTATGGAAGCGAAGCATGGAACTGGCAGAAGAAAGATGCTGGCAGAATAAATGCAGTAGAGATAAGGTCCCTAGGACGAATCTCAAATGCTGGTATTAGAAAGGAATGTAGAGCGAAAGAAGGTATTATGAACAAAATTATGAAAAAACCGCTGCGTTGGTTCGGGCATATGGAACGCATGGGTGAAGAAAGAATGGTTAAAAAAGTATACATTAACGATGTAAATGGAGTACGGAGTCGAGGTAGACTGAGGAAAACATGGCATAACCAAATTAATCAAATTTTAAAGAAGCCGGAAGAATCGTCGTGCGTATTTGACTCGCTATATGAATGTGGAGGAAGCTAGAGAGGTATGTCAGGATAGAGTACTGTGGCGTTCCATTCTCTCTGCCTACCCTGCGGAGAAACGGCGTGATGGTTTGTTGTTGTTGTTGTTGTAAAATACATTTTGAACCGATCGAAAATCTTCGGCCCAACACTAATTCAAGAGATCACAAATTCAATTGCGGATAGAGTAGTGTGGCGGTCCATTCTCTCTGCCTACCCCTGCGGAGAAACGGCCTGATGGTTTGTTGTTGTTGTTGTTGTTGTTGTAAAATATATTTTGAACCGGTCGAAAATCTTCGGCCCAACACTAATTCAAGATATCACAAATTCAATTGCGGATGCAACAACGAAACATTGTTGTTTCGATTCCGGCTAAATCGTTGTCAGACAGTTCCCAAGCAGGCCGCGATCTGCAGGGCGCAGCGCCTGCCAGGACTTCCGTAATGTCTGACAATAGATTAAAGGCAGATGCACACAGTTGCCGAAGTAACTTTGCAGTAGACGGAGTAACTTTATTCCCCGAACAATTAATTCGGACATCTGACACCCAGATCGATCGGTTATGGCAGAGTATAAACAGACAATGGCGCGCAGATGTAACTAGAGTTAGTTCAGCCTGAAGAATCATTTTGCAATAGTGTGAGTATTATTTATGCAACAGTGTGTACAAAGTGAATGGTGCACTTAAAGTTGTCATCGCAAACAAAAACCTATCCAAAAAAGCTAGAATGGCAGTGCACAATGGTGTTCTTCTACCGACCCTTATGTATGGAAGCGAATCATGGAACTGGTAAAAGAAGGATGAACTAACTAACTAACTAACTTACCATCACGCCGTCTCCCCGGAGGGGTAGGCAGAAAGAATAGAACGCCACACTGTTCTGTCCTGACATACGTCTCTCGATTCCTCTACATTCATACATCTTGTCATGCACGCACGTCGATTTTTCCGACTCCTCACGTGACCGACATTCAATATTTGATTGATTTGATCGTGCCACGTTTTCCTCGGCTTTCCTCTATTTCTAGCTCCGTTCACGCCGTTTATATATACCTTCTTTACCATTCTGTCTTCACTCATTCTTTCCATGTGTCCAAACCATCTTAATGACCCTTTCCTTATTTTGTTCATAACACTTTCATTCGCACCACATTCACTTCTTATACTTGCATTTGTCACTCTATCATAGACAGATTTGCCACACATTCGTCTTAGAGATCTCATTTCTACTGCATTTATTCTACTTTCATCCTTCTTTTGCCAGTTCCATGCTTCACTTCCATACATAAGGGTCGGCACAAGAAACCCCATTGTGCACTGCCATCGTAGCTTTTTTGGATAGGCTTTTGTTTGCGATGACAACTTTAAGTGCACCATTTATTCTGTTGCCTGCCCCAACCCTTCTTTCAATATCCTTCTCCACCCTCCCATCCTTTGTAAAGAAGGATGAAAGTAGAATAAATGCAGTAGAAATGAGATCTCTTAGACGAATGTGTGGATACTCTGTGTATGATAGATTGTTGAATGAAAATATAAGAAGTGAATGCGGTGCGAATGATGGTGTTATGAACAAAATAATGAAAGGATCATTAAAATGGTTTAGACTTATGGAAAAAATGAATGAAGAAACGATGGTAAAAAAAATATATGTTAACGATGTAAATGGTACCAGAAATAGAGGTAGACGAGGCAAACGTGACACGAACAAATAAATCAAATATTGAATGTCGGTCATGTGAGGCGTCAAGAGAAATCGACGCGCGTGCATGTCACGATGTATGAATGTTGAGGAATCGGGAGAAATATGTCAGGAAAGAAAAGTGTGGCAGTCCATTCTTTTTGCCTACCCTTTCGGGGAGACGGCGTGATGGTTAGTTAGTTAGTGTGTACATTTTTTTTATAAATTGAAAAGGCGAAATCAATGTCAACTAACAATGCTCCCACTTTAAATTGTTAATATTCATAAAAATTAAATAAAACCACGTACATTTATCGTATTTTTTGTAAAAACAAATTATAATTTACATATAATTATTATTAAATAAAAGGATGTTTTTGTTTACTTCCACTTTTGTCTTTATTTCGAAACCGACCGGTTTCGCCAGTTTCCGTTTTGTTTTGTTCACTTAATCAGTTTTCGTATCTATGCAATCAAAATAAGCAAAAATATTATATTTCCGAGTACAACTCTAAATTCTAACCTTTTTTCGCCAACCGAATTATCAATTATAAAATCATTACAAAAATAATTAACTGTAGAAATTACCGTACAAGCGGATACCTCGTTAATCAATACGAATGAAAACGTCAGATTTCTAGAAGTTTTATGATATTTTATCGAAATGACATGTTTCGCCCTTCTAAGGCTGGAGTGATGATCTGAAAAGACACGTCGGAATAACCTGGATACAGTCTACACAGGACAGAGTGACATGGAAGCGAATGGAAGAGGCCTTTGTCCAGGAGTGGACGGGAATAGGTTGAGGAAGAAGAAGAAGGCATTTTCAAATGTATGATTTTTCACAAATGTACACATTCGACGACCTTCGTGGCCGAGTGGTAAGTGCTTTGACTTGGGTTCGATTCCCGGCGGTGGCAGTGTGATTGTTACACTGTTTCTGGTCTGGTGCAGAATTCACGTGACAGTAAAATGGCGATAGATTAGCTACCTATCAAATGTCACGAGAATCAATATGATAGCTATACCATTTACATCGATTTGGCTTGCGCTGTAATGATGTAATGAGCGATTACACCAAATATTAATAATAATAATAATTTGATAATGCCTTAGAACGGCGAAATATGTCAATCCCATAAAAAATAATAAAACTTCTAAAAAACTGTCGTTTTCATTCGTATTAATTATTTAATATAACTAACTAACTAACTAACTAACCATCACGCCGTCTCCCCGAAGGGGTAGGCAGAAAGAATGGACTGCCACACTTTTCTTTCCTGACATATTTCTCTCGCTTCCTCAACATTCATACATCGTGTCATGCACGCGCGTCGATTTCTCTGACTCCTCACATGGACGACATTCAATATTTGATTTATTTGATCGTGCCACGTTTTCCTCGGTCTTCCTCTATTTCTGGTTCCATTTACATCGTTAACATATAATTTTTTAACCATTCTTTCCTCATTCATTCGTCCATATGTCCAAACCATCTTAATGATCCTTTCATTATTTTGTTCATAACACCATCATTCGCACCGCATTCACTTCTTATATTTTCATTCGGCACTCTATCATACACAGAGTATCCACACATTATTCTAAGAGATCTCATTTCAACTGCATTTATTCTACTTTCATCCTTCTTTTGCCAGTTCCATGCTTCGCTTCCATACATAAGGGTCGGTAGAAGAACACCATTGTGCACTGCCATTCTAGCTTTTTTGGATAGGTTTTTGTTTGCGATGACAACTTTAAGTGCACCATTCATTTTGTTGCCTGCCCCAACCTTCTTTCAATATCCCTCTCCACTCGCCCATCTCTTGTAAACATACTACCTAAATACACGAACTCAACTACTTGCTCCAAATTTTCACCATTCACGCTAATGTTGCAGACTGTCGTGGTTTCTTCCTTTTCAAAAATCATTACCTTGGACTTATTAACATTCATCATCAGATCATTTCGCATACATACCTCATACATACAATTCACCAGGACTTGTAGTTCATGCTCGTTGTCTGCAAGAAGGACAGCGTCATCCGCATACAAGAGACAGCTTACTGACACTCCGCTCATTTTGGCACCTACATCCAACCCTTTCAGCTCTTTCATACATTTGTCCTTATACAGATTAAATAACCACGGGGACATTACGCAACCCTGTTTGACACCTTTATTGATATCAAACCATTGATATCAACAGCTTTTCCACTTTTCATTGCACTCACGGATCTTTTCATCTCATTCGTACTTATTTTTTCAATATTATCATTCATAGTTAGTGAATAGTATACTACCAGAAACGCATGAGAAATGGTTCAACATTAGGAAGACAGGATACTCTCCAGAATTGAGAGTATTTGCCTTCTGAACGTACTTTCACTGATATGAAAGACGTCGATCTCCGAGGAGACAGCGTTTATCAGATTGATTGCTCTTCCCACCGGTGTCACCAGAGCCAGGTTGGTTCTGGCGGCGGGTAGGTAAAACAATCTATGCTGGCGCTGTCGGAGATATCTGTCGGGAACAAACAGACCTACACCCTCCAGCACGGCTAAGTTTTCAAAATATCCCCTAATTAGTCTAAAGAAATGGGTAATGAGAAACCCGTATCTTCGAAGCTGCAGAGAATTAGACCCCAACATTCCCAAAAGAAACGCTGTGGGATAGAGCCATGGATAGCTACCATACTCCTTCATGTAGAGACACCTCAGATTTTTTTTCTGAACCCTCTCCAGCATAAGGGAATATCTCGCCTCGTGCGAACTCCATATCACAGAACCACTTTCGAGTCTGCTCCGAACCAATGAATTGTATAGTACTCTGAGCACATTGGAATCTCTGAAAACCCTTCCGGTCCGAATGATGAAGCCCAACATCTTCAGCGCAATGCCACAAATTCTCTCATACTATTAGACGCGTCCGTCCACAAAGTTTGTTGAAGGTCAAACGAAATTTGGTTTCAAACAAGTGTCTACACAGTTTTAAACCGCCGGTGGAGACCGATGTGGAGAGCTTGTTTAAAACAGTGTGGCACGGCTTTAAAACAGTGTTTTTAATTTAACAGTGAATAATTTAATATGGAGTTTTACATCATTGTTCAAGAAACAATACAATAGATGCCTTGTTGTTGATGATTAAAACATTTGCTGATAAATGTGTATAGTTTGTGGGCCAAGCTACTGCAGAGTACCTACTCTGATAAAGCATAAAGTCAAGCCATGTACCACGGTACGTATGCATAATGACGACATTTTAATGAATAATGAATATGCAGGGTGTTTTTCCAGCGACATCACTTCGCAGTGACATTCGTTACAAGCCGTCTTGACATTTACACTGTCGCCAGATTGACATTAGGACAAAAGACCGTTGCCTTGTAGCGACAAAAGGTAACCTTTTGTTGTCTAAAGGGGAATCTAAAGCGAAACCCGTAGCGCGTTTGTAAATTAAGCATAAATTAGCGACAATACGCAGTACTGGATATAAGCATGGGGAACGCGAGACAATCACATGATATACAGGACGGCAGGTACTTGGCAAATTTTTATGAGTTTTTTTTAAACATTATTGATGGTTGAGATTTTAGTTTTTTAAAACTCCATTATTAATTTATAAAAGTAAACACGAATGCGGTGGTCTTACTTGGATTTAATTTATATAAATTATGCGTAAGACCAATAATAACATATGGCGTCGAAGCAAGGGCAGACACAGCAAGGACCAAACAATTTTTTAGGACTTCCGAAATGAAGACACTGAGGAAGATAGCAGGCAAGACACTGAGGGATCTCGTGAGGAACACCAGAAAAAGAGAGATATGTGAGGTTGAGGATACCATAAGATGGAGCCGACAGCGAAAAAGGGACTGGTACGGTCATGTTCAAATAATGGACACCACCAGACTCTCTTATATTGCATTTCATAATCAACCTCATGGGACTCGTCCTCGTGGAAGACCTCCTCAAAGATGGAAGGACAGCTGGGAGTCTATCTCACAGGAGGAGCAACACTCTGGGGAACAGACCACGTAGGTCTACAATAAGGAAGAAAAAGAAGAAGGAGATATAAATTGTGACAAATTTGTTTCGCCTTGCGAGGGCATTCTCAAACTGAAATGAACAAAATACAGTCAGTATGAGAATTCTCTCGCAAGGCGAAACAAATTTGTCACAAATCATATAATTAATATAAATTAAATACAAGTAAAACCACTAAATAATCGTGTTTACTATTATAAATTACATATATAGTTGTTAATATATTGTATACGTATAGTGCACAATTCTGTTATTGTACCGACCCTTATGTATGGAAGTGAAGCATGGAACTGGCAAAATAATGATGAGTCGAATAAAAACAGTAGAAATGAGATCTGTTAGACGAATGTGAAGAAAAACTGTGTATGATAAAGTGTCGAATGAAAATATAAGAAGTGAATGCGGTGCGAATGAAAGTGTTATGAACAAAATAATGAAAGGAACATTAAGATGGTTTGGAAATATGAAAAGAATGAATGAAGAAAGAATGGTAAAAAAAAATTATATTTTATGTTAACGATGTAAATGGAACTAGAAATAGAGGAAGACCGAGGAAAACGTGGCACGATCAAATGAATCAAATATTGAATGTCGGCCACGTGAGGAGTCAGAGAAATCGACGCGCGTGCATGACACGATGTATGAATGTTGAGAAAGCGAGGGAAATAAGTCAGGAAAGAAAAGTGTAGCAGTATATTATTTCTGCCTAGGACGGCGTGATGGTTAGTTAGTCACTTCTTCTTCTTCTTCTTTTTGTCCTGTCACACCTCCGTGGTGCATAGGGCCTCAAGGAATCTTCTCCACCCGACTCTATCGCATGCCTGATGCTTAACATCGTCCCAAGTGAGACCTGCTGCCTTAACCTCGCCCTGCAGGGTTCTTCTCCAGGTGGCTCTAGGTCTGCCTCGCTTTCTCTTTCCCCCCATAGGGGACCAGTCTAGTGCGCCCTGAGCGATGCAGGCTGGGTTCCGTCTCAGAGTGTGACCGATCCACTGCCACTTGCGCCTAGCGACTTGTTCTCTAATTGGCTTTTCGCCTGCCATGGTCCAGAGAACGGCATTTGACACTGTTTGGGGCCAATAGATTTTGAATATTGAGCGAAGGCACCTATTTATAAACACCTGGAGTTTACCAATAACGTCTGCGGTAGACTTCCAAGTCTCACATCCGTACAGCAGTACGCTTTTAACGTTACTGCTGAATACTTGGAGCTTGAGCTTTCTCGAAATGATACCGGAGCGCCATACAGGGCGAAGCATAGCGAAAGCTCCCCTTGCCTTGTCAAGTCTGCTGGCTACATCCTCCTCCGTACCTCCTGAGCCTGCTATCATACTACCGAGGTAGCAGAAGCTGGTCGTGGTCACAAGGGGGACACCGTGGAGCAAGATTGGGGTGGAGTCATTTGTGGACACTCGTAGGTCTACTGTCTTGGACATGTTAATCTTGAGACCTACTTTTGCCGCTTCCTCGTGAAGTCTACAAAGTTTCCGCTCCGCATCCACCCGGTTTACCGAAAGCAAACAGAGGTCATCAGCATAATCCAGATCCTCCAACTGGGTATCACGCATCCATGGAATGCCACGAGGACCGTCGAAAGAACGGCGCAACACATCCTCCAGAACCACTATGAAGAGCAGGGGTGATAGTAGACATCCCTGTCGCACTCCCGCACTCAGTTTGATGGCCTCGGAGAGTTTGCCCTGGTGCACTACACGACAAGAACAACCGTCATACATTGCCCTGATGATATTCACAATCTTCTGTGGGACTCCTCTGCGAATGAGAGTTGACCAGATTGAAGTCCACGATAATGTATCGAAGGCCTTTTCAAAGTCGACGAACGTTAGGTACATGCTGTACTGCCATTCAGAGGCCTCTTCAATTATGATGCGGAGTGTATTTATATGCTCAACGCAAGACCGGCCACTTCGGAAGCCAGCCTGTTCCTCTCGCATACCTCCTTCGAGTGCACTAGTCATTCTCCTCAGTATAATTCTCGCAAGGATCTTTGTCACCACGGAAAGGATAGTGATTCCCCTCCAGTTGTTACAGTTGCTCAGGTCTCCCTTTTTGGGCACTGTTACAAGGAGTCCTTCCTTCCAGGCGGGTGGCAGCCTCTCTGAGATCCATATGCGTTCCAACAGAGGGGCCAGGATGCTCGTTGAGGAGGTCTCGCTTGCCTTGAGCATCTCAGCCACAATCCCGTCACTGCCAGGAGCCTTATTGTTCTTTAGAGAGCGGATTGCTGACATTATTTCGGTTTGCGTAGGAGGGTGAGTAGCGATCTGCAGCAAGGGCTGATTGGGTTCCTCCGTTTGTGGGGCAGTTGCGGCGTCTGGAACATTGCTGAGGATGCCTGAAAAATGATCGTGCCATCGAGCTAGCTGCTTGTCTAAGGAGGCAATTGGTACTCCCAACCTGTCTCTAATAGGGCGATTAACACGATGCGAGAAAACGTCTCCAGAGAGTTGCTTGGTAATCTTGTACACATCTCCAAAATTTTTCCGGGCTGCAGCAGACTGTGCTTGATTTGCCAAATTAGATATGTACAAGCGCTTGTCCTCTCTGATGCGTCGCTTTATAAATTTGCGACATTCTTTACGTTCTTCCTGCAGTGTCTCCTTTTCTGCCCGAGTCTGTGCCTGCAGCAGTTGCTGATTTATTTCATTCCGTCGCTCGATCAGTCCCCAACTGGCGTCAGACATCCAGGGCTTCTTCTTATTAGTATTGTGGCCCAAAAGTCTGCCATTAACATCCGAGAAAACCTCTGAGATCTGACCCCATGCCTCGTGTGTATCCATATCCGCAACGTCGAGAGCACTGAACCCGTTAGCGAGTTCCAACTGGTACTCATTTCGGACGTCTTCATCCTGCAGCTTGGTCACATCGAAACGTCTCGTTACCCTCTTTGAGAGGGATTTAGGGACAGCCAGCTTTAGACGCAACTCTGCCAGCACCAAATGGTGATCAGAGTCTACGTCAGCCCCTCTCTTGTTCCTAACATCGAGCAGAGACCTTTTCCATTTGCAGGCTATGGCAATATGGTCAATCTGGTTTTTGTTTACTCCAGGTTCCATGTATATTTGTGGCAATCTCTATGTGGAAACATCGTACCTCCGATTGCCAGGTCATGTCCGGAGCAAAAGTCAATAAAACGCTGCCCGTTATCGTTCCTAGTGCCCATGCCGTGCTTACCCATGAAGCGTTCCAAGTGCGTATTCTCTGCGCCAACCTGGGCATTAAAGTCTCCTAGTATCATCACAATATCCTGCCGCTTGATGGATGCCAGGGTGGTAGCAAGCTGGTCGTAGAATTTGTCCTTATCGCTATCTTGGGACATGTTTGTGGGGGCATAGCACTGTACCACAGAGACTTTCCGAACTGCAGAGTGGAATCTTGCAACAATGATTCTGTCCGAGACAGGTCTCCAGTCCAGAAGAGATTTCCGAAATTCACTGCTCATCAAAAAGCCAACGCCAAATTCCTTCGTACCTTCCAGGTCTTCCTTTCCCGAGTAGAGAAGCGTAGCATTGCCAACAGTTGTGATCTCTCCAAAACCATTCATCCTAGTCTCGCTCAAGCCCAGCAGACCAATGTTGTATCGCTGCATGACTGTGGCTACTTCAATGAGTCTGTGCGGCTCCCACATCGTTCTCACATTCCAAAAAGCCAATCGTGTCCTAAATTTTAAGCCAAAGGTCGTTGTTTTAGAATCGGTCCGGTTTTTCTTCCTTTTAGTTTCTGTAATAAGTTTAGTTTTAGGACTTGCAGGTTATTAGCCCACAGAGCCCGAGTTCATTGGTGGGGCTGCCACCTTTGTGGCCTGTGAACATGCCAGGTTTTGCAGTGAGTGATCCTTCTCCTACTTGGGCTACCAGTGTATTAGTTAATGGGTTGATGGGGCCCAACTCTCCAGGCTACAAGTCACTTAGTTAGTTTAATAAAACTTTTGAAAAACAGATCTTTTCATTTGTGCGAGTATTGACTATTTAATTTCTAATTTTACATCATTGTTCAAGAAAACAAAATGCATTTATAGTTATATACTTACTTCACATGTATGTACAACTTTGGAAGAGTTTTAACCTCCTTGATGATTTTATTTCAAGCTCCTCGATCCTGTGCCTTTTGCTCCCAGCAGTCTGCTTCGCCCAATCTAGCTAGATCAGCCAGAACACTATCCATCAGGCTTTGTCTAGGCTTTCCTAGAAGTCTTACTCTAGCTGGTCGCCTACAGGCTCTTGATTGCTCTGGTTTCTTCGACTCAGCATACGTGCTTGGTAACTGGCTCGCGGTGCGCAGTATAAGAGAGAAAAAATATTATTATTTTATCAGTAACATGTTTTCTTTACCCGAATGCCCTGATATCCTAATAATATGAAACATGTCATACATTATGATAAATCTTTTTGAAAAAGGTGATTTTCACCAATATTTAATGTGAAATTTTAAACCATCTAAATAAATATAATTATACTTTGTATTACAACACTTTTTATTTTCACTGAACTCAGACATGTTTCGGTTACAAGTTACCTTTATCATTGTATACAATTTTAACAAACAAATAAAACAAAGGGGTCACTTATATACTAAATAGAGATCGAGTTATGTATAAAAGTGGAAGAGGTATAATTAGGATTGAGGAGAAGGGAGATGTAACGGGAATATATCGAGTGGAAGGGGTATAATTAGGATTGAGGAGAGGGGAGAGGGGAGTTCGCTAACCTTTTAATTGAAAATAATCATACATTTAATAAAGAAAACGGCTTTGAAATTTTGCATATTAATAATAAAAACCTAACTTTAAACAATTTAGAAATTTCAGAAATTAAAAAAGCCATCAAAAATGATGAAAATATGATAAATAACAAATTAAATTTAAATTCAATTCCCATGCCCGATATGTACCCGTTACATCTCCCCTCTCCTCGATCCTAAATATATCCCTTACAGGTTACATTTCTCCTCTCCTCAATCCTAATTATACCCCTTCCACTTTTATGAATGTCTGAGTTCAGTGAAAATAAAAAGTGTTGTAATAAAAAGTATAATTATATATTTATTCAAATATGAATCCACAACACAAAGTGAAGGCGAATATAGAAGAAATTTTAAAATATCGTTCAAAAATCAATAAATGAGAACAATAATTATTTTTTGCACTATTATCGTCCTATCATCATCTTGACACCAAAACTTTAATAATTTATGTTTATACAAATGACAAATAGACATACATCACTCAGGACATCCGAGTTTTGTATACGGCTGTCAATCAGCTAAAACAAGTGAAATCCCAAGTGGATATTCCTCCTTCTCTCCAATGATTGGTAGCTTAGCATACCTAGCAAGAATTCAGTCGGAAAGAGCCACGGGTAATAACCGCGCTCCCTGAGGTAAAGAAAGTGCAGAATTTTTTTCTGCACTCGCTCCACTATCAGAGAACATCGGATCCCAGGCGATGACCAAATAATATAATAACTATATTCCAGTAACGGGGAATGGCTAGGCGAAAGAAGAAGATTTTTTTACTATAGGGTACATTCAATTTTTAATATAGAGAACAATATATACAGTAATTTTTCCGACTATACTCGCAGTCTCAAAGATGACGGATTAGATGGGGTCTACTGTAAACACTTTTTCAAGTACGGGCATCCTGTAGGCAACCTATATGTTGAAAGCTAATTACAAAGTTAAATATTATATCGGTTTATCTGCTAGAACTTCTCTGCAACCGATTTCCAGAAACCGAATTAAATATCTGTAAATTATATCTGCCTGTTCTTAAAGAAAACGCGGGCCTCCACAACGGAATGGTTCAGCTTTACGATTATTTGGATATGCAAATTCCTTGTCTAAGCAAATAGGACAAGTTTAATAACAATATTGATTAAGCATTCATATCGAATTGATCCAGGAATACAAATTTACTATTCTAATGTGTAAAGGCAACAAGCCGTAACTTAAGTTGCGGCTGTTTGGCGTAACACGGCTCAAAGCATTCTTATAACTGGCCTCTATCATATACAATCACAGATTTTTCTCTATCTCTTTTCTTTACTGAGATATTCACTATCCCAATAGCCGCAAAATTGTATTAATTTGATACATGTTTTGGCAAAACGCATCATTTTAAGTTGCTGCTTTTTACCACGGCGCGGCACAGCCAAAACTTGCGGCCTTTTGCTGCGACACAATATGTATCCTGGCAAATGACAGGAACTTAAATTGCGGCCCATTACCAAATTATCTGTGCGACGGTCTAGCTAATATGTGGCGGCAAAACACATTTTCTTTAATAATATGAAGCTTACTATACTTTTATGGCAAAAACACGTCTTAATCATTTCTAAGAACTGTATTCTTACTTTTAAAACTTAGTTTGCATAATAAAACTTATTTTAAATGATAAAATATAGCAAAAAACAAAATAAAACTATAAACCGGTTTATCTCAAAACTACTATTTTAACTTGCGGCTATTTGCCTTTGCACATTAGTATTGCTTGGGTGATGGCAGAAAACTCCATAATTCAACTAACTAACTAACCATTACGCCGTCTTCCCGGAGGGATAGGCAGAAAGAGTAGAGGGTCACATTATTTTGTCCTGACATACTTTTCTCGTTTCCTCTACATTCATACATCATGTCATGCACGCACGTCGATTTCTCCTACTCTTTACGTGACCGACATTTAATATTTGATTGATTTGATAGTGCCACATAAATGACGTGGAAATAAGATCACTAAGAAGAATGTGCGGAAAACAATACAAAATAAAATACTGAACGATGAAGTAAGAAAGGGATGTAAGGCGGTTGAATGCGTCCTAAATAAAATTAAGAAAGGGTCACAAATGGTTTGGACATATGGAGCGAATAGATTAGGAAATAAAGTAGTGTGAATAGAAAAATAAGTCAAGGAACGCCAAGGAAAACACGGTATGACCAAATTAATCAATTACTAAAAGACGAATTACTCATGTCCGAAGTCGGATCAATAGACGAGCGGTGTGTGAATGTAGAAGAGACGCGAGAGTTATGTCAGGATTGAGTAATGTGGTGGTCCAACCACTGTACCTGCTCCTCCGAGGAAACGGCGTGATGGTATTTTTGACAGAATTAATTACATTTTAAAAGTTAGTCATGTTATAAACAACAACAAACCATCACGCCGTTTCCCCGCAGGGGTAGGCAGAGAGAATGGACCGCCATACTACTCTATCCTGTCATACCTCTCTAGATTCCTCCACATTCATACATCGAGTCATACACGCACGTCGATTCTTCCGGCTTCTGAGATGACCAACCTTTAATATTTGATTAATTTGGTCATGCCATGTTTTCCTCGGTTTACCTCGACTCCTTACTCCATTTACATCGTTAACGTATCCTTTTTTTACCATTCTTTCTTCACCCACGCGCTCCATATGTCCGAACCAACGCAGCGATCCTTTCATAATTTTGTTCATAATACTTGTTTCGCTCTCCATTCCTTCCTAATATCAGCATTTGAGATTCTGTCGTACTTCGTTCTACCACACATACGTCTTAGGGACCTCATCTCTACCGCATTTATTCTGCTCTCATCTTTCTTCAGCCAGTTCCATGCTACGCTTCCATATATGTTATAATGTCGGGAGAATCGACGCCTCGCTGTAAGAATGTGGAGGAAACTAGAGAAGTGTGTACGGATAGAGTACCAGTCCTTTCTCTCTGCCTACCCTTTCGAAGAAACGGCGTGATGGTTTATTTGTTTGCAAACTAACTAACCATCACGCCGTCTTCCCGAAGGAATTGGCAGAAATAATGGACTGCCACACTTTTCTTTCCTGACATATTTCTCTCGCTTCCTCAACATTCATACATCGTGTCATGCACGCGCGTCGATTTCTCTGACTTCTCACATGGCCGACTTTCAATATTTGATTTATTTGATCGTGCCACGTTTTCCTCGGTCTTCCTCTATTTCTTGTTCCATTTACATCGTTAACATATACTTTTTTTTACCATTTTTCTTTCCATGTGTCCAAACCATCTTAATGATCCTTTCATTATTTTGTTCATGACACCATCATTCGCACCGCATTCACTTCTTATATTTTCATTCGACACTCTATCATACACAGAGTATCCGCACATTCGTCTAAGAGATCTCATTTCTACTGCATTTATTCTACTTTCATCCTTCTTTTGCCAGTTCCATGCTTCGCTTCCATACATAAGGGTCGGTAGAAGAACACTATTTGTTTGTTTGCATTTATTGATAATTTTAATGAAAATGTCTGCAAACCCCGATTATAATAAATCGTTATTTACAGTACCTATATTATAAAACTTAGTTTTGCATTATTTTGACAATACTCAGTATTCATAATATTATCCAGACGATTGCGATTGCAAATGAAATTCGCTAAAATAGATTATTTGCCTTAGAAACTTTGCAGTCTCTATAAATTAATGCATCAAACGTAACCATCGGGAAATAAGTTCTTAGATGGAACCTGTTTTATTCACAATACTGCAAAAAGGAAAAGACTTACCAAATTACGACTTCCGCCAGACTCGTTCCATTTCCGTCAGTTAGTCTAGCGAACTCGGATACATTAAATATACATTCAATTTATACATAATGAAGGTGCTACAGTCTTCCTCGGGTCTTCCTTTATTCATGGCTCTGATTGCATATTCTCTTAAATGTCCCTCTTAGACTTTTAGTCCAAAACGGATTCCAAAATATTCCGGGCACGTTCTTCACATATTGTTTGAATCACTGGGTATTTTCCACGATATCTACAATATGTGACTAGATAATCCTCTTCGTATATTCCCGTATTCAAATTCCATAATTCGTGATTTATACTTCAATGAACTCGCAAATTTTATATGAACTTGTCAGATAACGTGAATGTGATTTATGGAGCAGCGCCACTCTTGAAAAATATTGGAACTATTATCCAAGACCCGAACCACTTTTTAAAAGAAGATTTTTATTTTTTTATTCCGAATGTTTTCAATTTATGTTTATAAATATGTACATAGAGGTCTCATTTATAATATTATATTTTTTAATAATTAGTATGAACGAAAACGTCTGTCTTCTAGGAGTTTTATTATATTTTAGATGGAATGACATGTTTCACCCTTCTAAAGCATATTTGATAATGCCTTAGAAGAGCGAAACATGTCATTCCATCTAAAATATAATAAAACTCCTTGACGACAGACGATTTCATTCATATTAATTATTTAATATGGAGTCAGCAAAGACTGTTTTATCTCCCAGCATGCAGAACCAACCTGCCTTTGGTGATGCCGGTGGGGAGAGCAATCATACTGCCGATCATGATCGCTTCGGAGATCGATGTCTTTCATATTCGTGAAAGTACGTTCAGAAGACAAATATTCTTGACTTTGGAGAGTATCTTGTATTTCTAATATCGAACCATCTCTCATGCGTTCCTAGTATTATATATTCATTATATTTTACCCGCTCTCAATAGATGTCTTAAACTATAATAATTGTTTGCAATATCTTTTGAGAAAATAAACTGATTTAATTTGATTTGATTTGATTTAGGTCATTGTTCAAGACACAAAAAATTAATATATTATTCATCAGGACATCACAGAAACAGTGGCAGCACTAAAATAACGCTGAGCAGGTCATATCGCTCGTTGTTCTGATGATAGTTGGACAAAACGTCTTTATGTTGGTATCCTAGAACTGTTACCAGAAACCCAGGACGGACCAAAGAAACCGCCGGTACGTTATGGATGCGTGTTGCCCAGGAATGACAGACATGGAAACAGGTGGAAGAAGCCTTTGTCCAGGAGTGGATGGATACAAGCTGATGATGATGAATATAATATTATTAGATGTAAAATAAAATACAGCATACACATAGCTTTATTTATTAAAATAAGTAACAAACTATGGTGGTAACATGTATCATTTGACAATATTATAAATTATAGTTATTGGCAGTGATTTAAAACTAGAGTTAAAAAAATTTAATATAATAAAGTTCCGTGTAGTTGTTCGTAGTAATAAAACAAAATTTAAATGCAGATATTAATTGGAATATAATAATGCACGATAAACGACCGTACATAAAGTTTTCAGCACCAAACGATTCACTTCTGTAAAATTACATACATTTATAGTAAAATGATTTTAAGTATTATATATTTAGGAGCTTTTTAGATGTCCGTATCATTGAGGTCATCACATCTGTGCTCCAAGTCATCCTGAAAAAGAGATGTGTACATTAATATAGCTAAAAGATTTAACTGTTTGGGCTTGATTTCATACAAATTATAATGAATGCACAATTGTTTTTTCGATTTTACAAAGATTGTTCAATTGTATATAAAAATATATTAATACTTGTTTGAGGACATTCTCAAACTCAGTTTGATAAAATCTCTGTAAAACCGATAAAACAATCAGACTTTCATAACAATTTAAAAAGCAGTTTTACAAAATAAAATTAGCAACCATGAATGTATTGATTTCATACAATATTTTCTAACAAGTGTAGGAAAGTGTACATTTTAAATTAAAATTTCATTATGAATTCAAAATACATAAACCGTATTTATAATATTATTATTATTATTTTATTGAATCGCTTATTATATCATTACAGCGCGAGCCAAATCGATGTAAATGGTGTAACTTTCATATAGACCAAGCGCAGTGTGACAGTCACACTGCCTTCGCCGGGAATCGAACCCGGGACCTTCGGTGCGGCGGTCAAAGTTCTTACCACTTGGCCACGAATATACAGGTATTTATAATGAATACAAATAAAAACCTCTCTTTTCCAAAAGATTAATTATATGTTAGTTTATAGTTTGTTTTCTAAAAGTTTAATTATAGTGCATGGTTCACCTTTCTAAGACATTATCTAATGTATATGTAGTTCTTCTCAAGCGCACTGACGAGAGGACAATGAATTCAAGATTTAATTTACTTTTAATGTTTAAGAAAGGCAAACAGACTCAGTCAAACATCCTAATTAGTATGTTTAATTGTTTTCATTAAAAGAAATTTGAATTAGCAGTCAGTTTTTTATGATGTTTATTGTGTTTATATTTTATTATTATTATTTATGATGATGTATATTTTAAGTGTGTTGTTTTGTAAAATCAATTACTGCAAGAGCACACTAGGAAAAGACTGAAGGAACAATGCAGTTTTTAGAAGTTTCTTTAATTTAATATCACTATCATCATACTTAATACTAACTGGAGACTTTTCCACGCCAACGGACCGGCAACGCTGGAAGCACGATCGTAGAAGCTTGCTTTATTGGCTCTGACTAGAATTGTAATGTTGTTCGCATTTGTTTGTACTGATCGGAATGAATCGAATAGAATCGTTAGCATGGGTGTCACGCAGACGTCCAAACTATACGCTGGCGCTCTCGGAGTATATACTCGCTATTACCAATCATTGTGTAAATAAAATAATCAAAATGAATGAATGGATGTATACCTCCTCCAGCTGAAGGCACTTGCCCCACTCGACAAGGGTGATGCGATGATCATCATCAG
This sequence comes from Lepidostoma basale, assembly GCA_022606425.2. Lineage (NCBI taxonomy): Eukaryota > Metazoa > Arthropoda > Insecta > Trichoptera > Lepidostomatidae > Lepidostoma > Lepidostoma basale. Next base: position 349,175 of record JAHDVF020000047.1, on the reverse strand, counting down.
TATCACAGCTGTTTAGGAATGGACCGATGCAGTGCTCCAGAGACATCAGCGGAGCTCTGATCGGGAACAACTCGTGACGCGAGACATATCTAAAAAAACAAAATGCAAATATACATTTCTTATAAAACTAGTTGCAACCCATGAAATATTCACCGAAGCAAAAATTTTCTGTACTCTAAAAACTTAGTTCACTGTGCAATCATATTCAATAATTAATTTTAACTAAAACTAACTAGCATCACGCCGTCTCACCGAAGGGGTAAGCAGAAATAATAGACAGCCACACTTTTCTTTCCTGACATATTTCTCTCGCTTCCTTAACATTCGTATGTGTGTCACGCACGCACGTTGATATCATTCTCACGTGTCCGATATTCAATATTTGATTTATTTGATCATATCATGTTTTCCTCGGTTCTTCTCTTTTTCTAGTTCCATTAACATTGTTAACATATACTTTTTTACCATTCTCTCTTCATTCATACTTTCCATGTGTCCAAACCATCTAAATGATCCTTTCATTAATCGTACCTTCGGTAAGACAAGGGCACAATTGCGAATTTTGTATTTTTTCATTAGAGACATTTTAAGATTTTTGAAGAATAATATCGTGTTATTCTAGCTGTATTGATCATACACTATCGCTCTCTGGCAAAATGAGACTGAACTGAATGAGCGACTTTGTTCCTCCAGATAAAGGGATATTTTTAAAATACATTGGCATACTTAAATCATTTTGCTAATTTTTAACAATTATTATGCCCTTGTCTTACCAAAGGTGCGATATTATTCATAACACTTTCATTCGCACCGCATTCACTTCTTATGCTTTCATTTGAAATTATCATACACAAATTTTCTACACATTCTACACACAAGAGATTTCATTTCTACTGCATTTATTATACTTTCATCCTTCTTTTGCCAATTCGATGCTTCGCTACCATACATAAAGGAAAATAATTATTTATATTATTTTAAGATTACCTATCATTGTCATTAGCATCCAGATCACACCACTTCCAGATGGCCGCGTTGGTCCAGCGACGTGTGAGGTTGGTCTCCGCCTCCAGCTCCATCTCCAGATAGTACTCGGACAGCTCCTTGCGGTCGGCCAGGTCGCGCATGATGTTGAAGAGCCAGTCGCGCATGCGCCGCGGGAAATCAGACATCTCCTCGGCGGAGCATTCCTACAGAACAAAGCAGCATATCAAAATAGTGGATATAACACAGCGACCAAACCTACATGCTTCATCTTTACTAATGTTAAATGTTTTCAAAACAAGTTCAATTAAAATTAAACAACATAATATTATATAAATAACCGAAAACCGTATGTTATCAAGAAAGAATACCAGAATATTTTGAATACAAAAGAGCGAGAGAGGAATATTTTGATTCTCTCCGAAAGTAACACGAAATGCACACGATGCGCATGCCCGAGAACCTTTCTGGAATATTTTGTTATGATTGTTGTTATGACAGTAAAAAAATAATTTGTGAAAAAATGTACATTAAAGTCAAATTCATACATATGAGTTTTGAATAGCTTTTGTGCGACAATTTTGGGCACATATAAGTTGCGACAGTCACGCAGTTGTAGAATTCTTCTTCTTTAAATTGTTAAGTTGATATTAAATTGTTAGGTCGGGTGCTGGTCTAGGGGGTAAACGCTTAGCTCCTGATCCAGAGTACATGGGTTCAAGCCTGGACACGACCAGATCCCTTCTTCATAATAATGAGCTATTTTGTGCTCATATTGTAGATTATAAAACAAATTCAAATATCATTGATTAAATCTTTAATGTTAGTCTTTTTAAAAATAAAAAAAGTTATTTAAGTACTTAATTATTTGAGTTCTTTGAGTTATTTTAGTTCTTTAAGTTCTCTAAGTTGTACAACAGTTGGATTTAATTTAATGGTATTCACAAATTCAACTCACGGGCATCTCACGGCAGCGTCCATAGTACTCCACTTGCACATGTCCATACAACGATCCCTTGCACCCATCCATGTTGGACATGCAGAGGCAGCGTTGGCGATGAACTTCGCAATCGGAACCCCACGTTTCGTTATGGTTGGTGCATACCTTTTCAGATAACAAAAATAAACAGAATTGTACAACTCTTTCAATAACGCAACATAAATTTGACAATAAAAGAGTGTCGGACATCATCGGAACAGTAGCTTCATCGGCGCTAGACTGGTCTGATGATAGATAGAAAAAACGCCTAAATTGCTGACATCCTAGGACTGAAACCCGAAACCCAGGATGTCTCCAAGTTCGATAAAGGGATGACATTGGAAAGACCACCGGAACGACATGGATGCGTGTTTCCTAGTATCGACATACTTGGAAGCAGATGGAAGAAACCTACGTCCAGGAGTTAGCGGCTGCGGACTGATGATGTTAATGAAATAGGAAAATCGAAGCAAGGTGAGAATATAAACACGAAAGCGAAAAATGGAGTGTTTTAATTCATAAAAAAATAATAAAAGCGAATGGAAACATATATTTATTAGATGGTATATTTTATTCAATAATCAAATGTAAACATTATTGAAAGAGCTGAAAGGGTTGGATGTAGGTGCCAAAATGGGCAGAGTGTCAGTAAGCTGTCTCATATATGCGGATGATGCTGTCCTACTTGCAGGCAAAGAACATGAACTACAAGTCCTGGTGAATAGTATGTATGAGGTATGCATGCGAAATGATCTGATGATGAATGTTAATAAGTCCAGGGTAATGATTTTTGAAAAAGAAGAAATCATGGCAGTCTGCAACATTAGCGTGAATGGTGAAAATTAGGAGCAGGTAGATGAGTTCGTGTATTTAACTAGTATGTTTACAAAATATGGGCGAGTGGAGAGGGATATTGAAAGAAGGGTTGGGGCAGGCAACAAAGTGAATGGTGCACTTAAAGCTATCATCGCAAACAAAAACCTATCCAAAAAAGCTAGAATTGCAGTGCACAATGGTGTTCTTCTACCGACCCTTATGTATGCAAGCGAAGCATGGAACTGGCAAAAGAAGGATGAAAGTAGAATAAATGCAGTAGAAATGAGATCTCTTAGACGAATGTGTGGATACTCTGTGTATGATAGAGTGTCGAATGAAAATATAAGAAGTGAATGCGATGCGAATGATGGTGTTATGAACAAAATAATGAAAAAATCATTAAGATGGTTTGGACATATGGAAAGAATGAATGAGGAAAGAATGGTAAAAAAATCATATGTTAACGATGTAAATGGAACCAGAAATAGAGGAAGACCGAGGAAAACGTGGCACGATCAAATAAATCAAATATTGAATGTCGGCCACGTGTGGAGTCAAAAAAATCGACGCGCGTGTATAACACAATGTGGAAAGAAAAGTGTGACAGTCCGTTCTTTCTGCCTACCCTTCATGGAGACGGCGTGATGGTTAGTTAGTTAGTTTTTATATTGTGCGATTGAATGTTCCAAAAAATATCACGAATATCTTTTCAGATATTTTATCCGTTGAGGTCAAATAAGTCTGTATCGCTTGCGGAAGTACCTTTAAACTCTTCCAACGAACATTGAGAGGCGCAGAATCATGACATATTTTTTTATCACAGTTTAAAAATCGTGGCGGAAAGCGCACTCTGCGGTATCAGCCGACTTCCCACACTATCCAGTTAACAAGGCAACAGATAGCCATGTTGCCATTATACAAATGATATCACATTTCTGAAATAACCCAGAACTGCTCGTTTTACTGCTGTCTTGCGAGACCAATTTGAGTGAATTTTAACTGATTTAACCCATAGACCGCTAAGCAAACATTACTCTATTTGTCATAGCTACGCGGCACATTCTTCTTCGACACATTTTGAATTTGACCCAAAAAGCCATGGAAAGAGCCGTGTTAGGAATAAACCTAAGAGACAGAGTCAGAAACGATACGGTGAGAGAAAAAACAAATTACTGACATCATCTACCGGGTGGCGACTCTAAAATGGCAATGGGCAGGTCACGTAGCCAGAAGCTCAGATGAAAAATGGACGAGAAGACTGCTGACTTGGAGACAGTGGACAGCAAAGAGAAGTGCAGGGCGACCACAACTACGGTGGAAGGATGATCTGAACAAACACGCCGGAATAACCTGGATGCAGTCTGTACAGGACAGAGTGACATGGAAGCGAATGGAGGAGGCCTTTGTCCAGAAGTGGACGGGAATAGACTGAGGAAGATTGAGTTTCTGAATCTGTCTCTTAGGCTTATTCCTAACATGGCTCATTCCATGGCTCTTTGGGTCACTCGTAGTTTCTCGGCACTTTGTTTGGACAATGCTACAGTTTCAAGAGCATAAGTACCAACTGGCAGAACGCAGGCTTCATAGACATTTCGTTTCAGGTTGATCGGTATTTTTCGGTTTTTAAGGATGTAAACTCATGTTTCCGAAAGCTGACCAGCTTAGTCCAATTCTTATTTTTAGCTCTACGGTTTGGTTATCTCGGCCCAATCGAAATAATAATATATACCTGGGATACAATATTGGATTGCCATCACCACATTTCAAAGGCGTCAACTAAAGTTAGGTAATAAAAGAGTTAAACAAGTAAAATTATTTTCATTACCTTTCTTCTGTCATCAGTTTCATACGGGCACTCCTTAATGCAAATGCACTCGGCATCACCATCCTCGTTCAGTTCGCAAATCTTACCGGCACTGCAATGGATCTTGGAACAGGCATCTAAAATAGAATATCAAATCAGCATCATCTTACTTCCGTCTACATGCCAAAAAATTATCTCAAAATTAAGATTTTACCTTCGAAGACCTCGTTGGTTTCAATGTGTCTTGATAAAAGTCCTTCATCAAGTTGCTTCTTCATCTCAATCAATCGTAGACGCTCTGCATCCTAAAATAATTGCAGTCATTTGTATATTTATCACAGGATTATTTTAAATAATCATGTGTATTCGACATAGGATGCTGTAAAACATCGTGACTTTAAGAAATTATTCGTTTAAACGATAAAAAAATTAATATTACTCTTAAAATTTACAACACTGTTATATTATTTCGCCAACCGATGTTGGCATCATCAAGTGTTACAAAAAACTAAAGTAACAACATAATTATAACAGTGTTATTAATTTTAACAGTAATAATGTTGAAGTAGGTATCATAGTGTTTCGGCCAAAACAATGGAAAATTTAAAATATTAATTGTTTTGATAATTGTAAAGACTATTTAATTTGAGATTTCTTTATTGTTTCTGAAACAATTATGTAAATCTTCATTTTTAACAATTAATACGAATGAAAACGTATATTTTCTAGAAGATTCGTTATATTTAATATAAATGACATTAGGTCATGCCTTAGCAAAGTAAAAAATGTCTTTAAATCTAAGTTTTATTATAGTTTATGGGAATAGTATGTTTCGCCTTTCTTAGGCATGTTCTAAAAATATGTTCTTGCATGCATGATTTTCAATATATTTTATAATGTCTTAGAAAGGTGAGAAATGTCATTTCCATAAAATATTAAATATAATATTAATTTCTCTCTCTCCCCTCTCTTTCTTAATTAGCCACCTCCCCTTTTTTCTTGGCTTCTCATTTTTATCTCGATGTTTAATTTTAGTATATATAAAGCCCTGAGGAAGCTCGCATAGAGCGAAACCGGTAGGCCCTCATTCTCAAAAATAAAGTATCTGTATACCAAATACATAAAGAAAAGTTTAATTAATTTTTACAGTAGGTATATTGATTTGATTATGTTGTTATATGGCATTGTATTAAAATTTTGCATATTTAGCTTGCTTTAAGTTTACCTGATACAATGAAGATGATTCCTTCTCGGCTTCTTCTAATTGCTGCATAACCTCTGACTGTTCTTCATTTAATGCATTTGGAGACTCAGTAGTCCTTTGATGCTTCCGTCCTCTACCCTTTTTCCTCACCTGAAATGGTACGCCTAAAATTATTAATTCAAATTCAAATGTTTTTCTTTTCTCTCGAGTCAATAGATAGTAAACTCCAATACAACTAACAAACCACATCAAACCATTTCCCCACATGAATAAAATTTGGACACTTAGACTCTTTCGAGCAATCCAGCAATCCCTTCTAACGAGCGCTGTGAGAACCGGTCGCCTAGCATGGATTGGACACGTATGCCGAGCTGAAAAGACCAGAGCAATCTAGACACTATACGCGTCAAGACCAACTGAAGTTAAACCTATAGGAAGGCCTAGTCAGCGCCTGGTGGATAATGTCCTGGCTGATCTGACTAAGCTGGGAGCAAAACGCTCAGGATAAAGAAGCCTTGAAACCAACATCAAAGAGGTTAAAACTCTTCAAAAGTTTAACGACCATCTGGAGTAAGTTTCACTCTTTATCCCTACTTGAATACGTCATCTCCAACTTCTAATATGACCTTGTTATAAACTAATATCTCGAATATTATATGGACATACAGATCGAATGAGTAATATAAGAATGGTCAATAATGTGTATACAAGTAATACGAATGGAAAATATGGCATAACCAAATTAATCAATTACTAAAATATGGCCACATTATTGTAGAAATTGGAGTGATCGGTGAGAGTACGTATCACGATGTATGAATATAAAAGAATCGCGAGAGGTATATCAGGGTAGAAAAGTTTGTAGATTCATTATATTTTCCTGATTTTCCGAATTCCGTGATTCTTGATAGTTGAAGTATTAATTTTGTAAAACTCCATTATTAATTTATAATAATAAACACGATTGTTTAGTGGTTTTACTTAGATTTAATTTATATAAATTGTGACAAATTTGTTTCGTCTTGCGAGGGCAATTCTTTAACGATTGTTAATACGTTTTTTAGTACCAACACCAAGAATTTATATCAATGGTATTGGATTTTTTTTTAGAATCATCATTATTATGAAGAAGGAATCGGGTCATGGTCAGACTTGAACCCAAATTTTCTGGATCAGAAGCCATACGTCCTGGCCGCTAGACGGCTAGACCATCACTCGATTTAGTTAAGTTTACTATAAATTATAAATATGGTGTACGTATTTTTTACCATTATATATTAATGAAATTTTATTATTTAATAGATAGAAGTTACATCTCAGGAAACAATACATATAGATCTCCTTAATACACCTTCATCGTCTATATTCAATTACAAATATTGCAATTTTAATTAAATAATCATAAAACCTTACCCTCTCGCCGGACACTTCAAAAACCAGGACAGCCAGCAGTACAGCCACCAGCACCAGCTTCCCTCTCATCCTGGCTTAGTCTGCAACAACGGAAACGAAATTTAATAAATAAAGATTGCTCCACTTCAAATTTTGGCCCATGGCAGCGGAGGAGAAAACAAATACGCCATAAACAGTAACTGCAAAGAAAAAATCCTAAACCTAACCTTACCTAACCAATGGAGCTTAGCACCAAAATCCTAAACCTAACCTAACCTAAGCAATGTACCATAGCACCAAAATAATAAACCTAACCTAACCTAACCAATGTACCTTAGCACCAAAATCCACTGTCTTACATACAATGAAGCGCTGGTACGCAATTATTTGGAGTACTGCTTCATAATTTGGGGACCCATAAAACAGTCATCTTAGAACTAAAAAGGATTCAAAAACGATTTTTGAGGTATATATACCTCAGAGAGTATAACTGCTATCATTTTTATACCCTTCACTATTGTTCTAAAAATATTGGATTTCAGCACTCTTGAAACCCGTCGAATGATCTTTCTAGGTAAGCATTAATTTAGACTGTTTTGAACTGAGGTATTTAGAATCCAGGAATACTGAGAGAACTACATATATCGGTTTCCCACAGCTATAGCAAAGCAAGGGGGTATACCTAATTTTATGCCCGAAATTTCGCACGAAAGCACTTCAAAGTTTTCCTTTATTGAGCACGATTTGTCTTCTAAACGAGGTGGAAACGGAAATATACCTTTTTGGATGCAGTAAGAGAAAAACAAATTGAAAATTTTCACGATAGTGAGGCTAACCTCAGAAAACATCTATCTCTTAAATAATGTGTTGTTCTTCTTATTGTTTCTAATTACTTAAAACCAATGTCTTAATTTTTTTAATTATCTGGTGTTTTTTATGTTTTTGTATATTGCTTATATTGTAATTTTTAAATTTCACAATTGTATATTCTGTTTAAAATAGTTTTTTTGTTGTTTTTGTATTCTACCTATATGGTCATAAGCGCTTTGGTTATATACTGTAATGTTTATGATTTAAAATAAAATAAAAATAATTTAATTAAATTTAATCTAAAATTCGTTACGTTCTCTTACGATAAAAGCAACAAAAAGATAATTGATAAAAAAACACTAAGTTTATTTTATTATACATTTTATTAAATTTTCACTTTGCGGTTCAGAGACATATTATAACTAAGTTACAATATTGCCCAGATGAAACTTGGGTACAAGCGAAACTAGTTGATATAAATTATACCTAATATCCTTAACGTGGTTAAATACAATATTTTGTGTTTTAATATTTTTTATTTTTTATTACCTTTCAGTAGAGTGATTGTTATTAAAATATATAGGATATTCGATTGTGTACGTTTTTTGCTCCTCAAACATTTTTATCGCGCAGCAAAGCATAGTTGCATATTAACAGTCCTTTTTATGTTGTTTAGACTATAAATGTCTGGAAACCGAAGTCGGTATTCGAGATGAATGTGTTTCTTGACATTCGTCTGTCTGGTGTTTACATAACAGTCCCTAAATAAGATCTGTGGACTGGATCTCCCTAATTCAAACGAATGACTTTTACATGCCTTAAACTAAAATTATAAAATGTCCTAAATGTGCGATAGTTAGAAATAACCATTCTTCAAATCGAAGTAAAGGGTGAAAAAAAGTATATCAAAGGAAATATACATAGAACCATATGAATAGGAATATGCCAGTTATTTCCTTGGTTCATCCAAAGAGGTCTATCTCTTTTACAACCTCATTTAAAATACGCTTTCAATATAGGAGAACTTGAAGAGCCTCTGTGCGGCAATTTGGGACATAAAATAATATATGCCCCCTTGCTCTGCTATAGCTATGGGGAACGTATAGATTTAGTTCTCTCAGTATTCCCGGATTGTAAATAACTCCGGATAATATTATATGACGACTTTCGTGGCAGAGTGGCAAGAACTATGTCTGTCACACCAAAGGTCCCAGGCTCGAACCGGCGATGGGAGTACAAATGTCACATTGCTTATGGTCTGGTGTAGCATTCACGTGACAATAAATTAGATACATAGGTATCTAATTTATAGCGTTGGGAATCGAACCCGGAACCTTCGCGTGGTAGTCATAGCTGTTGCCACTCTGTCACGAAGTTTATAGTTTATAATAAATATACCGGTCAAGTCCCGGTTCGGAACTCGCCGGTTAAGAGGGGTTAGACTGTACCAACATATTCTAAAGGAGAGCAAAATACGAATCTACAAGACATGAGTACGTCCTATAATGACATATGGAATAGAAACGAGAGCTAACACCATCAGAACAAAAAGTCTCCTAAGAACCACGGAAATGGAGACTCTCCGATCCGTTGCGGGAACGACACTCCGAGACAGAGTAAGAAATTCTGAAATAAAAAAGATCTGCAATGTGTAAGATGTCGTGCGATGGGGAAGACTGAGAAGACGCTACTAGAGATCATGTGGAAAGACAATGTTCTGAAAGAGTGATAAATATAGCCGCAAATAAGGTACCAACAGGAAATTAATATTCAGGAAGACCATTCAAAATATGACGAAACAGTTGGACATCTACATCCCGGGAACAGACTCCGAGAAATAACAGGACGCAGTCCTAATAAAGCAGATGAAGAAGAGAAGAAGACACTGTACCAAGATAAGCCATAGTTCCAAGTAACTTGTGAATAAAATACGAATCATTTTCGATGCAGACCTGTCAAGTAATAATATTTTGATTTATTTACCGAATTGACGCGATAACCTTCACCGCACATTTTCGAATGCCCTTTCATCTGACCCCTGGCCGAGAGTATATCTTACAAAACTCAGATTCCATACGCGGCGTCTCCTGAATTAGGTCATCGTCGAGGCAAATAGTCCAGCTGCTTATGTGCAAAGCCGGCGGCTTCTCGTGAATAGTGTAATGCTAATCTTTTGAAACTCGGTATCGGACTCCTTGGCGGGGGAGAGAGGGCACCTTGCGGGGGCCCCGTTCTTTCCTCTTGGATCAATTTTCTTTTTAAATTATACACATTAAAATGTTAGGTTCCCTGTGTTCCTGTCCTAGTTTCCATGACGGTTTTCTCTACTTACTTAGGATTTGTTTTTCATCATTCTAAGTTTTCTCTCCCATCACACACTCTGTCACAATTTTATGATAGGCCATAAAATCATGTACCATATTTTGCTTTGTTTTGTGGGATTGAAATTAAACTGGATTAAATGTGGCCTAGATACCCTTTTTGCCTTTATAATATTTTGACATCTAAATTTAGTTCATAAATAATTAATTTGATCATGCTATGTTCGACAGCCGTCTTCGACATCTCAATTTTATAAAAATTGATAAAAAATTCCAATTATCCTACAAAAGTGTTGTATTTCTCGAAAGTAATTCTCTTATCTTCTTTCGGTGCAATGTCAGGTCCCCCCAACGTTGGCAATCACTGTAGCTAAGGCATCTCTGTCCTGTGCCACTTGGAACGGGTTCTGAACTCTTGTCATTCCTGTCCATTCTTTTGTTCCGCAGCCAAGACAACTGCCTTCTACCAACAGCCCGACGTCCCTCTATTTTACCCTGTAATTCTATCAGAGCTTATTTTATAGACTGGGAGATATACCATAGTATATATAAATCTCTCAAATATTTGGATTTATAAAATCTCTTTTCTCTTTCCCTGTCAAACTTCAAAGGCATTTAAAAACAAAAGAAAACTGGCGTCATTCCTATTTCGAATCCACCCGCCTCATTAACTGATATAAAACCCAGATGTTTGGGAACAGCGTCATTGTTTATGTCGGCCTTTCAGAGCGTCGGCGGTTGGTAGTTGTGACAGAATCCGACATCCGTTATTGATAAAACATCTGAAAGTCTGATTGAGTTTCTAGACCATTCGAATTTACATTTTATTCGATGTTGATTTATCTAACTCGAATAGGCTACTATTTTTTTTTCGTACCGATTTCGCTGGCAATCGTTTGCATCTCCCAGTCTATAAAATAAGCTCCGATAGAATTACAGGGTAAAATAGAGGGACGTCGGGCTGTTGGTAGAAGGCAGTTGTCTTGGCTGCGGAACAAAAGAATGGCCAGGAATGACAAGAGTTCAGAACCCGTTCCAAGTGGCACAGGACAGAGATGCCTTAGGTACAGTGATTGCCAACGTTGAGGGGACCTGACATTGCACCGAAAGAAGATAAGAGAATTACTTTCGAGAAATACAACACTTTTGTAGGAAGCATCGCTTTGTGGCATGACATAATATTCGTCATTTTAATCCATATTTGTATAATACTGAACAAAATACTGTCGTTTAACCACACACACGACGGTCTTCGTGGCAGAAAGACAACAGCTATGACTGCCGCACCGAAGGTCCCGAGTTTGATTCCCGGTGAAGACAGTGTGAAAAAAATCACACTGTGATCGGTCTAATAGATGAATATCCACCTATCACATGTCATGAGAATCAATAGATAAAAATTGTGTATAATAATTCGGATTCAAATAACAAATAAAATGTAGAAGGTATGTAGAAGGAAGTAAGGAAACTACCACATTAAAGGCCCATGTGACATCCCAAGAATACGGAAATTTTTTACATATCTCTGCAAACCAATCCCTAGGATTGAAACTATTAATAATGACGTCTACGGGATCTCATCTCTAACGCATATGTTTTGCACTCAACCATCATCTGTCCGTTACACGCTTCGTTGACATTGTGAACGGCCATTTTACGTCATTTAAAGTTCAGTACGTTATCATTTTTGTCTCATTGTCCTAACAATTATTCACTCAACGACTAAAATAAAGGGAGCGCTCCCTGCATACATACATACACATTCATTTTAATGGGTTTTACTTTGTCATATTCGTGATCATTCGATCTATGTACACAAATTATGTAAAAGATCCCATCTTACGTAACTCCTCGTCGGTTTTGCATTATCCCCTTATTTTGGAGGTTTTAAGTAACTTTCAATGATACATTTCAAAACGTCACTGGAGCTAGATTTTGAATAAGATATACAATACAATGTATTGATACATAAATGATCTGTCTTTAACTTTGGAAAATAGATATATCAAAAACCACCTAAAATAATACAAGCGTCACTAATAATATTAGAACCATAAATAATGAAAACAAAAAAAATTATACAAAATTTCTTTATTATTATGTATTTAGTACGCTTCCACTTGGGTTTATGTTCGACCGGTTTGGCAGCTTGCTGTCATCTTCTGGTCTTGCAAGCTGCCGAAACCGGTCGAACATAAACACAAGTGGAAGCACACTAAATACATAATAATAAAGAAATTTTGTACCAATTTATTTTTTGTTTTTTTGTTATTTAAAATGTACTTCTACAAAGAAATTTCAATTAAAAACATTAATTACTTGAATATTAGAACCGCTTTCATTTGCAATTAAAAACCAAGGATTTCTGAGGAAAACGCGTAGTAACCAAATCAATGAATTTCTAATAGTCGAATAGAAAGGGTTGACAGCACTAGAAGAAAAGTTCATATAAAAACTACAATAATGAGGACTCTCCGACCCATTGCTAGAACAACACTCTGAAACAGATTGAGAAATTCTGAAATAAGGAAGATTTGCGATTTCGATGATTTTTTGGGATGAGTAAGATTGAGAAGTCGTTATTGGAGAGAAAACGGTTCTAAAAAAGTGACAAGCAAAGCAACAAATAAAGTATCAACGGGCAGCCAGCCTTCCTGGAGGAAGACCACCCAAAACATGGCGAGGGAGCTGGACGTCTACATCCCAGGAACAGTCTCTTAGATATGACAGGACACAGTCCTAAAGACTGCAGACGAAGAATAGAAAGTGTTTTAAAAACTTCATTCATTTTACAATGAGACGATTATCTACTTTCTTCTAGTGTAAAGCTGATTTCTCTGTAATCTTAAAACTGATGTTTAGTTTAAATACCTCGTTTAAAAGTTCAAACTACGGAGATAATCTGCACGATAAATTTATAAGTTATTTTTTTTTAATCGCCATTCTTTTGGAGTTTGTGTATAATATTTCCGTCTGGTATTTCCTAAGGTGGAGAGACAGTTTTAGTTTTTGTATGTATTTGATAATAAATACCTGTTATGTTCACTAATTAAGAAAAAAATGAAAGTTTGATTATGACAAACAGCTATTTTTTAAATAATTTTTAAAACCAGTGTACTCGATAAATTTAAAAAAAAATTTAATTCGTTTAATCTCAAAAATGGTTCACTTTTGCATAATTTCATTTCATTTTTTTTCATTTCATTTATTTTGATAATAATCACAAACATTACAGACATACAATTCCAAATCGTTTGCAATTACATTATAAACAGAGAAGCATTAAAAAAAAAAAAATTAAGCTTAAGAGTAAGAAAAAATCATAACATTGATATTGCATCCCTGAGGCAACTCACACTATCACGAAATATGTCGACCTCCGAGGCGATCCGATTAAGCAATAAGATTGCCCTACCCACAGGCATTACCATTGGCAGGTTGGTTCTGCAGCGTGGCAAATAAAACAATCTGTGCTGTCTTGCCTAATATATGCCTTACATGACATAATTCATCGGAAATAACCTCCCCTACAACCTTCTAGAAAGAATTAATTCATTAACCAATAACGCTATATACATGTGAATTTACAAAACAAAGTTAGGGCAAATATATTATACAAAAAACTCTTAATGTATGTTGTGTTAGAAGTGCAAAAAAACAATATATTATATATTAATTGTTTCTTCAACAATGATATACAACTCTATATTAGTTTATTTTTTATTTTAATATAGTTTAAAATTAATATTAAAACACCTCGAGAGGATCGTGTAAATGTGAATAAGTATGCAAGTCTGTTATTTCTTCCTACCTAGAAAAGGTTAAATTTCGATTCTTCGTTCTATTTTTAAAAATCGTTGAATGCTCTCGTCAAACGGCCCAGATGGAGTGCATTGACAAGGAAGCATTAAAACAATACATTACCGAAGCAGTGACGAGAGTCCGATGCACATGCGGCATTACGGTGCATTAGTTACAAGCAATAAAGCTATTAATGCACTTAATACCCCCGTCCACCAGCATCAAATCTAGTGATGTCCTCTTCAAATTTAACAACCGGTTATCTCAGACATCAATTTGTTTTCACGATATGGTCAAATCGATAGAATAAAGAATATGTTTTTTATTGACGACCTTCTTGGCAGAGTTGCAACAGCTATGACTGCCATTCCGATGGTTCCGGTTTCGATTCCCGGCGATGACAGTGTAAAAAAACTCTCTCACACTATCTTTGGTAAGTAGAATTCACGTGACAATAAAAATGACGCTAGAATCACTAGAAACTTAAAAAACAACATTTTATGTTGATATTACATTAAAAACAATTGCAATCGGTAGGACACCCAGATAAATCAAAAGGAGACCAAACAAAAGACGTGTCGAGAGACCACAGAAGAGATGGATCGACGACATAGCCTTAATTACAAGTAAACAGTGGGTGAGAAAGAAGAGAGTGTGGAAAATAATGCAAGTCTATTATATTTTTCTATTGAGGGTGAAATGACGAAGAAATCATTAATAAAACAGCAATATATAATAAAATAAAACTTCTGTAAAAGAGATATATGCATTAACAATAAATACTTAATAAAAATCTGTTTATGATAGAGTGACAAATGCAAGTATAAGAAGTGAATGTGGTGCGAATGAAAGTGTTATGAACAAAATAAGGAAAGGGTCATTAAGATGGTTTGGACATATGGAAAGAATGAGTGAAGACAGAATAGTAAAGAAGGTATATGTAAACGGCGTGAACGGAGCTAGAAATAGAGGAAGGCCGAGGAAAACGTGGCACGATCAAATCAATTAAATATTGGATGTCGGTCACGTGAGGAGTCTGAAAAATCGACGTGCGTGCATGACAAGATGTATGAATGTAGAGGAAGCGAGAGACGTATGTCAGGACAGAACAGTGTGGCGTTCCATTCTTTCTGCCTACACCTCCGGGGAGACGGCGTGATGGTAAGTTAGTTAGTTTTATATAAAATAGGACCACTAACCAAGGAAAAAGCACTAAACAATCTGGTTTACTATTATAAATTAATGATTATTTGCAATTATAACTCGTATTATTCGTGTGTTGTTTGAGTATTTAAGTATTTAAGCAGCCGGTTCGCGCGAACCGGTGCGGCCACAAGTGGGACATCACTACGTATTGCATGCAACCAGAACTGTCATATCGAGCTTGAAATAGAAAATGTACCCAATGATCTCATTATTTAGAATTTACAAACCGCAGCCATTCTCCAAATCAATTTATTCCCTTCCATTGCAAGGAGGTTATTTATGTTTGCATACGAATAAACATTCATTAACTCTTAATTAAAAATTGTTCGTGTATACAGGATGTTAATAAAGTTACGAATCTTTAAGAAGTATTATTTATTCCTGGTAAATCCTAAACACATTACTTAAACTAACATTAAAACTTGACTCTTTTTTTTATGTGTTTTATCAAAATATTGAAATAAAGTTAATATTTTTAAAGTACTCATTTTACGCAATCAATGTACACATCTACATTAACGAAATCAAAACATCACGAGAAAATAAAAAATTAATAGAAATTTAAAATTGTATTTTTAGTAACTAATTGAACTTTAGGCATTGCATCACAAGCGTGACGATGTCAGTCTTGCAATGCGACTTATATCCTGTCCTGTTAACCCAAGACGAGGCCATCCACTGCTAACCCATCATAATTATCAGTCTGTAGCCGTCCACACTGGAAATATGCTTCCTCCATCTGCTTCCGTGTCTGTCGATCTAGGACAACACACATCCATGTCGACCAGAATGTCTTTGTCGAAGTTGGGGACATCCTAGGCTTCGGGTCGTAGTCCTAGAACGCCATAAAGGACGCGTTTTATCCATCTGCCGTCAGCCCACTGTCCGCCCAGCGCCATTTTAGCGCTGCGACTCTCCCGATGATGTCTGATACTCTTGTTCTGGCTCAAATGGTAGTGTTTCTCACCCTGTCCACTAAATTGATTCCCAACATTGTTCTTTCCATAGATCCACCCCATTAAAGCAAATTAATATGTGTATTCATTCATTCATTTATTATGCTCACAATTAAAGGTTATTACTGCAATAACATCCTATTTGTTAAGGAGTGTAAATTGAATTTCTCCACAGATGCGAGCAAAAATCAGATTTAAAAAAAATTCAAATTCAAATTCAATATTTGATTGATTGCCACGTTTTCCTCGGCCTTCCTCTATTTCTAGCTCCGTTCACGCCGTTTACATATACCTTCTTTACCATTCTGTCTTCACTCATTCTTTCCATGTGTCCAAACCATCTTAATGACCCTTTCATTCTTTTGTTCATAACACTTTCATTCGCACCACATTCACTTTTTATACATGCATTTGTCACTCTATCATATACAGATTTGCCTCACATTCGGCTTAAAGATCTCATTTCTACTGCATTTATTCTACTTTCATCCTTCTTTTGCCAGTTCCATGCTTCACTTCCATACATAAGGGTCGGCACAAGAACACCATTATGCACTGCCATCTTAGCTTTTTGGATAGGCTTTTGTTTGCGATAACAACTTTAAGTGCACCATTTACTCTGTTGCCTGCCCCAACCCTTCATTCAATATCCTTCTCCACCCTCCCATCCTTTGTAAACATACTTCCTAAATAAACTAATTCATCCACTTGTTCCAAATTTTCACAGTTTAAACTAATGTTGCAGACTGTCATGCTTCCTTCGTTTTCGAAAATCATTACCTTGGAAATATAAGAAAGGAATGTAGAGCGGAAGAAGGTATTATGAACAAAATTATGAAAGGATCGCTGCGTTGGTTCGGACATATGGAACTAATGAATGAAGAAAGAATGGTTAAGAAAGTATACTTTAATGATGTAAATGGGGTACGGAGTCGAGACAGACCGAGGAAAACATGGCATGACCAAATTAATCAAATTTTAAAGGTTGGTCATGTTAGAAGTCGGAGGAATCGACGTGCGTGTATGACTCCTTTTATGAATGTGGAGGAAGCTAGAGAGGTTTACCAGGATAGAGTAGTGTGGCGGTCCATTTTCTCTGCCTACCCCTGCGGGGAAACGGCGTGATGGTTTTTGTTTTGTTTTATTTTATTACCTTTCACATTCATCTATCCTGCATAAACAGATCGCAAGATCTACAATCAGAAGAAGAAGAATATTTTTCTTCCTACAGATCAATTCAATTTACACTCCTAAACATATAGGATGTTATCACAGTAATAATCTCTTATTGTGAGCATCGATTATTCTGTATTAACTTCTCATTAATTTCAATTTATGGCCATACATTGAGATTTGATCTCATTCTGGAAGTAGGTTGGTACTTCGGGTACGTGTCCCACAACAGGCTATTTGAAAATAAATTAATCACGCAACTTCATCGGCAGAGCATCACATCTTGTCAACAGATCAAACTTCGACAGACCATTATGTGGATGCATTTGTATTTTCAACTGTACACTGATTACGTCATCTCAAATGGATCGTATTTCAAGATGTGGTTATTATTCATAGCATTGGAGCATAGTTACGTACAAGTACATGTGTGCAAATTAAAAATAACTACATATTAAATTCCAAAATTGCATGCTTTTAGATATTGAAAAAGTTATTGAAAAAAGCAAATACATTCTAGAGGTTTTTCTTATACGAGTATATTCGCTATAAATTTGTGTTGTAGATGTTTAATGTTCCTTTTTTTATATATACTTTGTACAAAACTCACTTTATAAAAAAAAAAATAATAATAATATCAAACATGTTTCGGACACACAAGCCCTTCATCAGTGAAAAAAAAACGAACTAACTAACCATCAAGCCATTTCCCCGGAGGGGTAGCCAGAGAGGATGGATCGCCACAATGCTCTGTCCTGGGATACCTCTCTAGCTTCCTCTACATTCATACATCGTACCATGCACGCACGTCGATTATTCCGACTTCGAATGTGACCGCCTTTTAGTAATTGATTAATTTGGTCATGCCATGTTTTCCTCGGTCGTCCTCGGCTTCTTTTTCCACTCACGCTGCTTGTGTACAACTTTTTAACCATTCTACTATCATCCATTCATTCCATATGTCCAAACCATCTCAGAGATCCTTTTTTAATTGTATCCATGATGCAGTCATCTGCCTTACATTTCTGTTTTATTTCATCGTTCGGTATTCTATCATACAACGTTTTCCTGCACATTATCTTAGTGATCTCGATCTCTTGATCTTCTCAGTGATATTATATAAATATAAATATTAAATATATTATATTTATTGTCACACAAATGTGGTCAGTTTGGACAGATATTAAAATGATTTGTTTTTGAAAATTTATGCTTTTGCTATCACTGATGAAGGGCTTGTGTGTTCGAAACATGTTTGGTATTTAATTTTTATTTTTTTAAAGTGAGTGTTGTATACAAAGTACCTACGAGTATATAAAAAAGAATCATTCTAGAGGTTTTTTATTTTTTTTAATTTGTCTAAAAACGAAAAGCTTTACCTTGCTAGTCTTATATTAACTACCTACTTAATATGAAGTTTCAAATTACTACTCAGGAGACATTTAATTAATCTATTTTAACTTCGTGTCATGCACGCACGTTGATTTCTCCGACTCCTCACGTGACCGACATTTAATATTTTGATGATTTGATCGTGCCACGTTTGCCTCGGCCTTCCTCTATTTCTATCTCCGTTTACGTCGTTTACATATACCTGCTTCACCATTCTGTCTTTATTCATTACATGTGTCCAAACCATCTTAACGCCTAAAATTGCTACACGGAAGTACTTTAAAACTCTTTTATACTAAAGCTTTATATTCTTTGCGAGTTAGTTAGAAAGTTTCAATCCTAGGATTGGTTTGCAGCAAATTCTTCTATTCTTCTCTTCCATTCTTCCCTGTCTTGTGCGGCTCTTTTGAAATCTGCATATGATGAGCAGCGCACGTCCACCAACAGGTCCTCCAGGAACTCTCGGCGTGGGCGTCCCCATGAGTTTGTCCCCTCGGTCATACCCTCCATTATGACATGCAAGAAACCTTCTTGATGTATTACATGGCCAATCCATCTTGCACGCCTTTCGGACAAGGTCCTGAGCAGGTGCCTTCCTCCTTCGATTCCTTGAAGAACTTCCTCATTCGTGATGTGGTCTCTCCAGGAAATTTCTAATAGTCTTCTATAGGACCATATCTCAAAAGTCTCTAGTCTCCGCCTATCTCTTTCGGATAGGCACCATGTCTCGCAGCCGTACATCAAGATACTCCATACTAAGGAGTATTCTCAGTTTTAGGTCTACTCGTATATTATTTGATTCTATTATTTTCGACCTTATATTAAATGCAAGCCTAGCCTGATGTATACGGCTGTCAACCTCACTCTTAGACCGACCGTCCCATGTTATTTTGCTCCCGAGGTAGACAAACTCCTTGGTGTTTTTTAGTGGAACTCCAGACATCACTACTCTCATCTGATGTTGCGTTCGGCCTACAGTCAGCAGCTTTGTTTTGTCCTTATTTATCTTCATGTTGTATCTATCTTGAAGAATGCCTTGCAAAGTTGCTAAGGCCTCCTGCAGTTCCACCTCACTTTCAGCAACCATAGCAATATCGAGTGCGAGTAGGCACACACAAAGCTTATTTATTATGTTCAGTTAAACTTCACCACAAAAAAGAACAGGCAAAGTAATCTGACCATTTTGGTATTAATTTTCTATGCAGTGCGGTAACCCTTATTATGCGCAGCTAGCCAGGTTTACTTTATGGTTTCATCGGCCGCGGCTTTACTGCGATGGCATCACTATTTTCGCCGAATTCCCTCCAGGAACAGTGCATTGGTGTTTGGTTTAAAAATAAACATCCGCCAGCGAGCCACTCTCGGCGGTATAAACACCTCGGTCTGGTCGAGTGTGCAGCGTTCCTCGCGTGCAGTAATGTGCACCCAAACAACAGGAAGCTAGTTGACTTACTCGATGAAAATACAACATTAAAATCTTAACACTCTCGACGAGTGGTTATAAATACAATCAATTAACAGCGTATCGCTCTCTAAAACTGTTAAAACCTATCTACCATACGTCTATAGTAACATACTTCGCGTATGTTAAAAGCCGACTGACATATATGATTCCCTTCTGGGGGACAGGAAACCAAAAGGACATCTCCAGACTTCAAAGACAACAATATAAAATAATAAAATTAGCAAATAACATTAACTACCTTACCCCAACCATACAAGCTTACAGGCAAACAAAACAAATGGACATATCTTAAAAATTGTATGAGATCCATGCTTCGCTTCCATACATTAACAAATACTATTAATAATAATCAGAATTCATCGGGTACATCGGAGGTATTTTGTGAACGTCCAAAACAAATTCATGTATAAACAGCGCTGTGAGTGCCCGACACTATATTCGCATCTCACTCTAGCATGCTTCACTGTGGAAGCGCGAGGAGCTCAATGTTCTCAATGCCGCCGGCAGTAGCTCTCGGGTTTGCAACCAAAGTGGACCTATGTCCGTTGCGTGAACGTTGCCAGATGTTTTTTTTAATGTTTTCAACAAATAAATCTCAATTATTATAATTTTTGACATCAATTATAATTAATTAAGGGGATTAGCTAAGAATTTTCTTATTTTTCCGATTTAAAATCGCTAATTTTTGAGTGGGTACTGACTACCCAACACAGGAACGCGCGTTTTTATTTTAGCACTGTAAGGGAAAGGTTAAAATCTTAACACTCTCAACGAGTGGTTATAAATACAATCAATTAACAGCATATCGCCCTCTAAAACTGTGAAAACCTATCTACCATACGTCTATAGTAACATACTTCGCAATCTCAGGCATTTTGGGAGATCGGGAGATCAAGATGGGAGAGTGATTGGAATTCTACTGTTATCCTAAAAGTCAGTTTGATAGGTTTTCGATAGAAAGTCAACAACAAAAATAGGCACGCCGATGAATTGTTTAAGAAACAATAAAGAAAGTATTTGTCTTTAGACGTTAATAATTTATTTCTTTAACAATTATTTGAAACTACACTTTGTCAGTTAACTTGTCAGTTAACTTGTGTAACAATTTTATTTATTTATTTATTAATAAAAACACTTTGAGTTTATTTTTCTCGAGATGTTTCTACGATGTTGTACCTTCATTATCTACTATATCTAGCAGTCCATATCGTTCTCCCAATAATGAAGGTATAATATATTCGGACCTTGTAAAGAAAGATAAAATAAAAATTAGAAAAAAAACGTTTTAATTCATATATAATCCTAATTATAGAATTTCGTAAATAAATATGTTATGAAGAGGAGGTAATAATGGTAGCTAAGATTGAGAAAATACGTGTTAACCCAGGATCGTTCGACAAATTTGTTTATTTAGATTTTCGCAATTTTCTTTGAACAAATCAGTTTTCATATATTGAATTTAAATGGAGAGTGTAAGAAAGATGACGAGTGACAAAGTTTGGGATGTGCAAGGTGCCTTTATGAATGGCAGAGTATGTATGAATACAATTTTTGCACTTCGTACATTGACAGAGAAGTCTCTGGTCAAAAACCACAAACTTCAGAAACTGAAACTGAAAAGAGGTTTGGATAGTGGAAATAATGAAAAAAGAAATAATGTTAAAGAAAGTATGTGTTAACGATGCAAACGGAACTAGAAATAGAGGGTAAGAAGATCGAGGAAAACATGGCAAGATCAAATACATCTAATATTGAATGTCAGCCACGTGAGGACTTGGAGAAATGGAGGTGTGTCATGGACCTCCTCGTTGTGATGATGTTGTATGGGTCGATGATGGTTTAGCCTCTCTCGGGATGATTACAGATCGAATCATATAGTATTGTCAATGAATATGGACTTAAGTAATTTTCTCCTCGTCTCGTATAATTCATGTTTTCTGTTAGGCTCTCTGAGATGATCTGGCGGTTCTCAGATAAGAGCAGTGTCGGCACTCCCATAGAAGCCCAGAAGCCCCTACTTGCGGGACATGTTGCCAGATTGTTAGACGATAGATGGACCAGAACGGTGGTGAAGTGGAGACCTCTCGATTATGTAGTGCATTTTTTTTTTTCTTTATTGGTTTCAAAATACATTATTATGATCCTTGCTGATGATTATATCAAGGATATTTCTTCTTCTTCTTCAAGTGCCCTGTCGGGTCCCCCCAACGTTGGCGATCACCTCGGCGAACCTGTCCCTGTCCTGCGCCGCTTGGAACAGCTCCTCCACACTTCGGATGCCGGTCCACTCCCTCACGTTTCGCAGCCAGGACATTTGTCTCCTTCCGGGCCCTCGACGTCCCTAAACTTTCCCCTCCTATATCAGTTGGAGAAGGTGATACTTTTCCTCACGCAGTATATGACCCAGATGTGAGATCTTTCGAACCTTGATAGTTGATAACAATTCCCTGTCAACTCTAGCTCGCTTCTGGACTTCGGTATTGGTAACCATGTCTGTCCAGGGAACTCTGAGCATTCGGCGATGGAGCCACATTTCAAATGCTTCCAGTCTGTTCAGTTAACTTTCAGGGTACAAGTTTTACACCCGTACAATAAAACAGACCACACATAGCATTTGATCATTATCTGGCGAAGTTTCAAGTTTACGTTATCATTGCAGAAGAGTGATTTCATTTTATTAAACGTAGCTCTTGCTTCCTCAATTCTGCATTTTATCTCTACATCTGGGTCAAGAGATTGTGTTAGTATGCTGCCGAGGTATTTAAATTTTTCCACCCTTTCAACGTTACGGCCGTTCAAATGCAATACTGACCCACTGTAGTCAAGCCGTCCGAATGTCATCCATTTGGTTTTGCTGACATTTATGTTAGCCCCAATCTTTCACCGGACTCGTCAACAAGATTAAGGAGGTCCTGAAGATCGCTGACACTTTCAGCCAATAAAACAGTGTCGTCGGCATATCTTATATTGTTTATTACAACGCCATTCATTTTCAGTCCTTTCTCGGTGTTGATGAGGGCTCGTTTAAAAACATAGTCGAAGTAGAGATTAAATAATAATGGAGAAGGATATTTCTAGTTATTTTAAATTTTAATTTCTATATTTTAGGTAAATAACCATTTAAGCTTAACTACCCTTTCGACGACATCTGTTACCCCCGACTCTTTGACACAACGAAGAAGAATATAACAACTTAGAATTACTTCTGTGATTTATAGTATTTGACGTTGTCCTTGCTAATCATTTAAGAAAGGATAGAGAATCATTTGTCATTTCCTCACCAGAAAATTTTCGCAATCACTTATTCATTGAACACAATCACAGATGGCGCTTCGGGGTGCTGACAGTTTGAGGTTTGGAGGGGATCAATTACTGGGCAATAAATCAATGAGCATTCCCGACACGTACTACTGGTGGCGGTTTATTGAGAATCTGATTTCTTTATTGAGGACAATAAGTTTTGCAGTTGTGAAACTATAAATTGGTCGGTGGTCAAGTGGGTAACGCACCAAAAATTAAGCACACTAATAATATTATAATATATTGTTAACGCATTCTTCTTCTTAAAGTGCCCTGTCAGGTCCCCCCGACGTTGGCGATCACTCTGGTAAACTCCTCCCTATCCTGCGCTGTCCAAAACAGCTCCTCCACAGTTCCGATTCCCGTCCATTCCCTCACATTGCGCAGCCAGGACATCTGCCTTCTCCCTGCCCCCCTGCGACCCTCTATTTTTCCCTTCAATATTAGATGCAGCAGGCGATACTTCACTCCTCGCAGAACGTGACCCAGATATGCAATCTTGCGGACTTTGATTAATGTCAGCAGCTCTCTATTTACTCCTGCACGATTCAGGACTTCTATGTTCGTCACTCTGTCTGTCCATGGGATCCTGAATTCGGTGAAGCCACATTTCAAATGCCTCTAACCGGTTCATTGTATTTACTTTTAATGTCCATGTCTCACACCCATATAACAGAACAGACCACACATATCACTTTAACGCATTACGATGTCCAACCAATCATACAAAATTAATGTTATGTCACTAAAAAAGATTAAGATTGTTATCGTGTTTATTATACTTTTCATTGTTTTTTTCAATCAAATCTTATCGATGTGATCTTTCAGATTAACGATCGTTTCTTTGAATTCTCATATTTTCAGTCAGAGCCAATAAACCATGTTTCTATGATCGTGATTTCAGCGTTGCGGGTCCGTTGGCTTGGAATAGCCTCCATGTAAGTATTAAGTATGAGGATAGTGACGTTAAATTTAAAAAACTTCTGAAGACTGCACTGTTCGGTCAGTCATTTCCTAGTGCGCCCTTGGAGTAATTGATTTTACAAAACGGCGCACTTAAAATACAAATCATAATAATAATAATAATAATTTTATTTAATCAATAACATGATTATCAAATCAAACAATTATTAAATGTCGACCACGTGAGGAGTCGGAGAAATTATTATTATTATTATTTTGTTGAAAAAACTCCTTACATCATTATAGCGCGAGCCAAATCTATGTAAAGGGTGAAAAAATAGAATATCAAAGGAAATATACATAGAACCTTATGAATAGGAAAAGCCAGTTATTTGCTTTCTGCCTTTATCGTAAGGGTATTCACGAATTCGCCATAATTGCATCCAAAGAGGTCTATCTCCTTTGCAACAACGTGCGTGCATGACACTATGTATGAATATTTATTTATTTACTTATTAAAGTTATAAAAAATTACAGGAACATTTTACAACTCATAAAACAATATTTTATAATGAATTAATTAATAATATAAAAATCGCAAATGAGAAAAACAACAAAAACATTCAATATCGGTAGGTACTAAGAACATATTGAAAGCATTTTCGACGAAAGATCGCGAGAGAACCGACATCTCTTACCTCATTTGACAATTCGTTATATAATTTAAATACTCTACAAAAAACACATTTCTCTGTACTTTCAAGTCTGGGTCTCCGGAGTCGGAATCTATCACGACCTCTCGTCAAGTAGTCATGTATTTCATAACTATATGCTACATTTTTGGTTAGATTTGCAGGCACCATATTACTCTTAATTTTATAAACAAAAACCAAAGTGTTGTAAAGAACTAGTTTTCTTGAATTTAATATTGGAAGTATGAAAACGAGGGTAGTATGTCAGGAAAGAACAGTGTGGCGGTCCATTCTTTCTGCCTACCTCTTCGAGGAGACAGCGTAATGGCTAGTTAGTTAGTATAAAAAAATACTGTTTAAATTTATAACACTTATAATATCACAAATTCCTTTTATTTACTGAGAGTGTCACGACAGCTGTTTCGCCAACCGATTTTGGCATCATCAGGTGTTACAATAAACTGTTTATTGTAACACCTGATGATGCCAAACATAACATATGTATTTATTTATTACATATGTTATGAAGAGGAGGTAATGAATTAAAACGTTTTTTTCTAATTTTGATTTTTTTTCACAAATTTCGAATATACGAGTATTACACCATCATCATTTGAAGAACGATATGGACTGCTAGATGATGAAGGTATAACATCGTCGAAACATCTCGAGAAAAATAAACTCAAAGTGTTTTATTAATAAATAAACAAATAAATTTGTTCCACAAAATGTTTTGATAAATAATTTTCGATTTAATTTTTTTGAGTCTTAAAAAATTGTAAAAGAAATAAATTATTAACATCTAAAGACAAACATTATCTTTGTTGTTTCTTGAACAATGATGTAAAACGCCATATTGTATAATAAATACGAATGAAAACGTCTGTTTTATAGAATTTTTATTATAATTTACGTAAATGACGTATTTCGACTGTCTAAGGAATTTTCAAATGTTAAAAACATTCGATAATGCCTTAGACAGGCGATACATGTCATTCACATAAATTATAATAAAACTTATAGAAAACAGACGTTTTCAATCTTATTAATTACAAACATTTTCCTTGAAATTGTGTTTTAAAAAAAAACAAAGAGATTTAGCTTTATTTCGCGTGATGTTGTAAAGGTTTGTTACCCGAAACCGGTCATAGTTAATAGTTAACTCATAATTCATTTAAAAAAAAATTAATCAAATACAGTACTATGTACTTAGGAATTATGTTTACAAGTAATGATTAATTTTGACCCAAAATTCGACTTATACGATACCAGCATATATGCCCATTTCAGCAATATGTTATTACGATAAAACAAATTTCAATATTTGCCAGTTTATGAGGAAGAGCGGTTCAGCTGATAAGAAATCGACGAAGGTCATAAAGGAGATGACCTCAAGCTTAATACGTATCGCAGTTCTGAGAATATTACCAAAATAAAATATAATATGAATGTTTGAATATTCCATTAAGTTTCAGAAACATTAACTAGGAAGCTATAAGTAGGGCGACAGTTCGAGCGATGAAGATACAAGATGTCTCAAAAGAAAGATCGTTCATTAATATTGTTCATTATATTGGACTTGGACTTGTATCTTGTTATGTGGAGTTGTTAGACGATTTCTTGGTACCCAAATTGTAAAACTTTCCTGGTTAAAACCAAAGAATATGGTTCCAGCAGGACGGAGCAATGTCACACACGTCCAATACATTTTGAACTTTTCCTGTGAGGTTATCTCAAATCTAAAGACGACCCCAATGAACCGATTTCACTGGTGCATTTGGAAGAAAATATTCGTCACGAAATGGCAGCCATCACGGAGTCTACCTGCCGAGCCGAGATTAGAAATTTTACTGTTCGACTAAATGAGTGCCGCGAACGCGAGGTTATACATTTAGACAGTATTACTTTTAAGAAATTAATTCCCAATTTGTGTACTTTAATAACTAATCAACATTTTTTCGATAAATGGATTACTTTTTTTTAATCGATCCACTAAATATACACATTCTTTTGAGACACCGTGTATAAACCAATATGAAATTAATACAAATGAAAACATCCGTTTACCGAACAATGAAATAAGGAAGAAATGTAAGACAGATGATTGCCCATAAGTAATATTAAAAAATGATCCCTGAATTGCTTTGGACATATTGAAAGAATGGACGAGAGAAGAAAGTTTAATTGTTGTATACAAACAGTGTAAGTGGAAAGAGAAGCCGTGGAAAACCCAAGAAAGCATGGCATGATCAAATTAATCAAATACTAAAAGGCAGTCACAATCGGAAAAATCGACGAACGTGGATGTTACAATGTATAATATGAATGTACAGGAATCTCGAGAGGAAAGAGCAGTATGGCGGTCCATTCTCTATGCTTAACCCTGAAATGGTGTGATGGTTAGTTAGTTTTGTATTTTATATCGTCCTTCCGGTAATGGAGGTATAAAACATTCGAAACATGTCTACTAAAATAATTTAAAATGAAAAAAAAACGGTGTTCTAATTCATTACAAAACGTGGTCAAAGTGAATTTTTCAACTACGATATTCAATATTAATACAAATGTTAATAAAGAGCAAAAATAAAAATTTAGCAAGCCTAGCGAAACGGCAAATCCAGCCCTGTACAAACTTTGGTTCTAAGCTTATATTAAATCAATTATTAATTCTCTTCCTAACTAACTAACTAACCATCACGCCGTTTCCCCCGGAGGGGTAGGCAGAGAGGATGGATCGCCACATTGTTCTATCCTGACATAACTCTCGCGCATCTTCTACATTCACACATCGTGACATGCACGCTCGTCGATTGTTCCTACTTCGAACATGACCGCCTTTCAGTAATTGATTAATTTGGTCATGCCATGTCTTCCTTGGCCTTCCTCGACTTTTTTTTCCATTCACACTACTTGTATATATCTTTTTAACCATTCTTCCCTCATCCATTCATTCCATATGTCTAAATCATCTTAGTGACCCTTTCTTGATTTGATTTATCACGCATTCATCCGCTTCTATCATTTTCTTCCTTTATAATAAATTACGAGTATTATGTCATTTCGTTTGACGATTTTTGTTTTTGTATATAAATAAAATCGGTTTAAAATGACAAAAATTAATTGGTTTCATTAATTCCTTATTTCTCGTTGGAACGAATTTTTATATAAAGAATAAATTAAAATTTCATTGTATTTCAATAAACCGTATATAAATATATTTTAAAAACATTTGGTTTTATTATTAAAAATACAAATATTTACATCGTGCTTAAAATTATTTCAAATATTATTAAATTAAAACAAATTTTTTTTTTCTACATTATAGATATGAGAATTATAATGAATAATTTAAAGGCTTGTTTTTTAATGTTTATTTGATTTAATAACAAACATTCAAAAACTTACGAAACAAATGTTTAAAATCAAATAAAGACTTGTTCATTCGAAAGCAATCTTCTTTCAAATACAATTTAAACAGATTTTTAAATTTGGATTTCTAAATTCAAGTTTTTGAATGATATTCTAGAAAATGAACTAGTTTAAATGAAATCCTTTATAGAACTTGTGTTTTGAATTGCTTACCTCGGTTAGCTTGTTTATAAGAAGGACCCAACACACACAAGATTCCGACGAGAACTGAATGCCGTCTAAAAGGAAGAATGCGTAGGAAGATGCGACCGGCTTCGTCAAATTGTTAACTTGACCGGTAAAAAATGAGCGCTGAGTTTAAAGGGTGTAACTTTTTTAAAGGCTGTTAGATAATGGTACAGTTTTGCTGTAGTTTTTTGGTGTATGTGCTAGTTTATCTCGTGCAGTTTAGTTGAGTTTGAGATAGTTGAATCCGTGGTTGCAATTTAATATGTTGTGCATGTGTGCAGAACCAGGATTGACTGGTAACCCATTTGTTTTTATTACTCGTGCTTTCTTTCTAGGCCCAAACGTTAAACTTAGTCCATTCATATATTGAAATAAATACACATTTTTGAAAAAATGAAAATGCATCCCCAGGTAACAGTGACTAGAAATTCCCACATTTCTAGAAAATGTGATTTTCTCTTCGACATGGTTGTGTTTTTTTCTAATAACCGAGTATTTAACCGGTTATGTGCCTTATGCGAGTATACTCGCTCTGTTTCCGTGCCCTTGTGGTCGGTCATACAAAATGGGCGAGTTAACTCGCGCAAATTTACATGTTTGTAAATAATTTCTATTGCGAATTCGAATAATCTAAAATATGGAACATAACTAACTAACCATCACACCATCTCCCCGGAGGGGTAGATAGAGAGGATAGATCGCCACAATGCTCTATCCTGGCATACCTCTCGGGCTTCCTCTACATTCATACATTGTACCATGGACGCACGTCGATTATTCTGACTTCGAATGTGACCCTTTTAGTAATTGATTAATTTGGTCATGCCATGCTTTCCTTGGTCGTCCTCGGCTTCTTTTTCCACTCACGCTGCTTGTGTACAACTTTTTAATCATTCTACTCTCACCCATTCGTTCCATATGTTCAAACCATCTCAGGGATCCTTTTTAATTTTATCCATGCCTATGGAACATAATGTTATAGTAATAATATTAGGTCCTTACATATGAAATTGGCGTTTTGCCGTACTGGCAACATTGATCTCAAATATCTTCTCTTTGGTTAGGAATTCCAAATTCAAATTGATACAGCTATTTACTCAAGTATTTGTGTTTCGAAAATTATAATTCATTTGTTTTTTCCTCAATTGGTTTTTTCTTTGCGTCACTCAGTTTACAAAATGGAAAACTTGAAATATCGCGTTATTTACGAGTACGAGTTCCACCGTGGCACCAGTGCTGCAGAAACGGCTCGAAGGATTAATGATGTGTATGGCGACGGTGCCGCAAAAGAAAACACAGTGCGTTTTTGGTTCCAACGTTTTCGTTCTGGAAATTTCGACCTGCAGAACAAGCCCCGTGGACGGCCGGAGACCACAGTTGATAATGAAGAATTGAAGGCTATTGTGGAAGCGGATCCATCGCAAACAACGTCCGAGTTAGCTGCAGGCTGCGGTGTTAGTGATAAAATTGTTTTAATACACTTGAAGCAAATTGGGAAGGTGAAAAAGCTTGAAAGGTGGGTACCTCTCGAATTGAGTGAAGCAAATCAACAAACGCGCGTTGACTGCTGCGTTGCATTACTCAACCGGCACAATAATGAAGGTATTTTGAATCGAATCATTACCTGTGATGAAAAGTGGATCCTGTATGATAATCGGAAGCGCTCATCGCAATGGCTGAACCCTGCCGAACCAGCCAAACCATGCCCCAAGCGAAAATTGACTCCAAAAAAGTTACTTGTGAGCGTTTGGTGGACTAGTGCTGGTGTCGTTCACTACAGCTTTCTTAAATCTGGCCAGACGATTGCGGCAGATGTCTATTGTCAGCAACTGCAAACCATGATGGAAAAGCTAGCTGCTAAACAACCGAGGCTGGTTAATCGCTCTAGGCCACTGCTGCTTCATGATAACGCTAGACCACACACTGCACAACAGACGGCTACCAAATTAGAAGAGCTTCAATTGGAATGTCTAAGACATCCACCGTACTCTCTGGACCTTGCCCCAACAGATTACTATTTTTTTTTCGAAATTTGGATAACTTCTTGCAAGGGAAAAAATTCAACTCCGATGGGGCAGTCCAAACCGACTTCAAAGATTTTATTGATTCCCGTCCGAATGGTTTTTTTAGTAAAGGGATCGATGAACTACCTATGAGATGGCAAAAGTGCATAGATAGCAATGGTACATACTTTGATTAAATAAATATATTATATTTAAAAAAAATCAACTTTATGTTCCTCCCATACAAAACGCCAATTTCATATGTAAGGACCTAATATATGCGAGTATATTGTACTCGCATATATTGGGATGATGAATAAATACTACGATATATCGGTTTATATAATCGATTTTACAGAGATTTTCTTAGAAGCTTTGCATGACAGTCGATATGCGTTTTTAATACAGGGTTGTCAGTTTTTCGGCAGCAGCGTACGTCCGTCATAGTTGTTACTGCCACACATAGCTTATTATGGCGAATTGTGCCAAAACATCATTTTTTTAGTTCATAGAGTAATCCCTGATTGTGATTGTTTTTCCTTATGTACGGAAGCGAAGCATGGGACTTGCAAAATAAGGATGAAAGTAGAATAAATGCAGTAGAAGTGAAATATCTTAGACAAATGTGTGAAAAACTCTGTGTATGGTAGAGTGTGAATGCAGTGCGAAAGATAGTGTTATGAACAAAATAATGAAAGGATCATTAAGATGGTTTGAACACATGGAAAGAATGAATGAAGAATGGTAAAAAAAAAAGTTAACGATGTAAATGGGACAAGAAATAGAGGAAGACCGAGGAAAACATGGCACGATCAAATAAATTTAAATATTAAATGTCGGACACGTGGAGTCAGAGAAATGGACACGCGTGAATGACACGATGTATGAATGTTGAGGAATCGAGAGAAATATGTTAGGGAAGAAAAGTGTGGCAGACAATTCTTTCTACCTGCCCCTTTGGGGAAACGGCCTGATGGTTAATTAGTACGTTTTTTTTACAAGATTTCAAATAATTTCCTTTGAATATATTGTCAAAAAACATAAATCTAATAGGATTTATTTTCGAAAATAATCGACGGCCCTCCGAGATAAGCCATACTTATACCACCCAGCACTTAACCTGTTAACCGGGTATGATGAAATATTATGTCATTCCTAAAAATCAACTCCTATGACGTAATTGTCTATAGCATAAAATATAGGACCTTTAAAATTTATCCTTCAATGGGTGAAGATGTACGGCTTATATTTTTTATTATAAAGGCATGGACTCACTGCATTTTTTTACTCCATCTGACCTCATACATTGCAAAAAAAACCATTAAGGGTTAAGAAATGATACGACGTGCACTCTTCAGCGATTTAAAGTGTCCTTATATAGCAAACAACTGGCCGACTGGGATTACTTACCTCTAGCAACTTCTTGACCACTACTCTTGACAAACTTTATGGCAACACAATCATACCCTACAATTTTTATTTCTTTTCATTGCATTCTTAATTTCATTTAATATCTCTTCTGTGCTGTTTACCACATTTATTTCAATTGCAACTTACGTGTCCTCTACCAACTGTTGGATGAATACCAATTGCTAAATGAATATCAATTGTTAGATGAATACCAATTGCAAGATGAATATTTATTGTTTGATGAATACCAATTGAAAGATGAATATCAAATGTTAGATGAATACCAATTGCTAGATGAATATTAATTATTAGATGAAGACCAATTGCTTGATGATAACCAATTGCTAGGTGAATATCAAATGTTAGATGAATACCAATTGCTAGATGAATATTAATTATTAGATGAAGACCAATTGCTTGATGATAACCAGTTGCTAGATGAATATCAAATGTTAGATGAATACCAATTGCTAGATGAATATTAATTATTAGATGAAGACCAATTGCTTGATGATAACCAATTGCTAGATGAATATCAAATGTTAGATGAATACCAATTGCTAGATGAATATTAATTATTAGATGAAGACTAATTGCTTGATGATAACCAATTGCTAGGTGAATATCAAATGTTAGATGAATACCAATTGCTAGATGAATATTAATTATTAGATGAAGACCAATTGCTTGATGATAACCAATTGCTAGGTGAATATCAAATGTTAGATGAATACCAATTGATAGATGAATACCAGATCATGTTAAATAGCTAGATGTACGAGTAGTATGACTAAAATAGTAGAATAACAAAACTGTAACTGGCCACAATACAAACCTAAGAC
Organism: Lepidostoma basale; assembly: GCA_022606425.2. Taxonomy (NCBI): domain Eukaryota; kingdom Metazoa; phylum Arthropoda; class Insecta; order Trichoptera; family Lepidostomatidae; genus Lepidostoma; species Lepidostoma basale. The sequence continues at coordinate 316,125 of JAHDVF020000047.1, read as the reverse complement.
AACAAGTGACAGAAAAATACTTTGTACGGTAGGGATTAAGAAAATGATAAAAATAATTAAAAATTAATGTATTTATTTTATCAAATACTCACATAAATGTTACAAAAGTGTATTTTAAACAATGAATACTTTAAGAGTACATTCGTAATCATCGAAACACCTGGAGGAGCAGAGACACCGTTTGGAGAAGTTGTCCAATTTTTTGAAAATCTTCAAGTGTTTGCGGCAGATGGACACGTAAAGTAATCATCGGCGAAAGGATTCTCGTTGTGGGACATTGTATCTTAAATCATTAGGGTCAAACTGGAGACAAGTTATTAAAGCATTTATGTAAGGATTACACTTAAACATATAATAAATATAATTATTGATTTTTTCCTTCACAAATTGACTAGCCAACGGCATTTTTGTGAAGACCTCACGCGACATGAGTATTACTTTATGCGACTCCAGACAAGTACTATTAATTAAGGTCAAAAAATTGGACAAAATGCGGTTACTGTGACGTTGCCGCACACCTTACTTGGCAACTATTACATTAATACGTTTACTGCTACGGATGTTTTACTCGGCGAGACAATTCGTTTTTAAAATGACGAGGAAATGGTCCAAACGCCCCCCTCACATTCTAATGGCGCCTCACACCATTCACCCAATGATTGACTAAACAAAAATAAAATGTTTTCCTACTCGAAGATGATTTAACAGGGCCTTTAGACAATCCCAAATCGTGAAATATAATTTTAAATTTTATTCCTCGATTAATTTGGCTTGGCGGATTTGATCTGAAGACCTGTCTATATATATTTTAGTTTAAAAAAAATTAATTTACAAGTTGGAAAACGTCTGTTTCAAAAAGATCTAATCATACAAATATTACATTTTACACAATTTTAAAATAAAAAGTATAATTTAATATTAGGTATAACTTAAAGGAAGGAACATAAATAACAATAAACAAAAAGGAAGATACAAGACTATCTGGGAAAGTAATTATAAACATATCCATGATTGATACAGAAAATGGGTGTAAACGCTATTTTTGCAAATTTAATCCATTGGAGCTGAATGTAAACTTAGATTAACATAATATTTTATTTTTCAATAAATAATAAAAACTTTAATCAAACTTATGATAATAAAAAGTCATTTTTATATAAAATACTTGTATGAAAAACATTATGTTAAAAAAATTACTGATAATATTATTTCTCACATAAACCTTCTACCGGGGTCTGAAGAGGTTGTCATTAAAGCGTAAGAATAAAATAATAAAACAATCATTTGGCGGTGAATGAGCCCCGTGGCGGGCGCGGCACTGCTGATGAGATCGTCGGCCACAGAGAGATGCATTCAATACACTTTAATTAATATTTCATCTAAGTCTTACAGAGAGCAATACACTCATAAAAATATTCATACCGTCAAATCACAAAATTCCCCCGCTTAGGCCACGATCCACCGTGTCGTTGACAATGTAGAAACAATTATCCAATCAAATAATTTCCACTACGTAAATTTTAATAATTTATATTCGGTAGGATCTTCTAAGTATCATTAAATAGGAATGTTTGGCTGCTTCTCCATCTCCATAAATAAAGACCGGTGTGTACGAACAAATAAATAATTTTACACGGGCATTTTAACCATTTCCTCAATTTTAAAGTAAACAATGTCACCAGAGAGGAAGGGGGGGGAAAGTAAAAAAAAAGGTGCGATGGGCGGGCCTCTAGCGCCTCTGGGGCGGGAAAGGTCCCCCCCGCTGGAAGGGTGGGCGCGGGGGACGCGGGCCGCCCCGTCCACCCCCTCCACCGCCCCCACCGCGGGGACCGCCGGGCCCACCGCCAGGCCGAGACTTCTTCTCCTGCACATTCAGGACCTGAGCATCCTGGTTGTCTTCGGAGGGATAGTACAGGGGCTGGAAATACAAGTTTATCAATAAGTAATTCCGGAAAATGGACATTCGTAATCACATTAAGGATTTACAAAAAAAAACATAAACACCTATGACTATCTCAGACCCAAAGTTCACAATATAATAAACAAAAACAGAATGGCAAGAGCTGCCAAACCAAAGGTTCCGGGTTCGATTCCCGGCGATGACAGTGTGATTGTCACACTATCTTTGGTCTGGTGTGAAATTCACATGACAATTAGAATCAATATAATAGCTAAAAACAAAGTAATTGGGTTCAAACGACCCATTGAAAAAAAAGAGAAAACATTTTAAAAATAAGAATTTACAAAGCTTATTTAAAAAATTCATTAAGGATCCTATTTAAATCAGTCTCCACAAAATTTTCGTAATTATTAATAGTAAAAAAAAAAAGTTGCAAGTTACTTATTCTATGATTTTATTGGATATAAACAAATATATAAAGATGGCTCACCCCAGAGTTGAGACAATTCTGTGCGGACTGAGCTTCCTCGTATGTGAGGAATGCATAGTTGGGCACCACGCGGGCCCCCTGGCCGCTGGGCTTGCTGTGCACGCGCAGCTCCGCAATGGGGCCAAACTTCTCAAACAAGTTGCGGATTTCCTCTGAAAGTCCACAACAGTACATCTCATTAGGATACAAATGGGTAGACGGCACACACTAACAAGGGGAGGGCACGACATCGGAAATTGAATTTGGGGTGGGATTTTGCAGAAATGTAGTACCCTCTAAGAGTCATCCATAGTCAAAGTAAGAAAGTGCAATAGCTAGTCAATTTAAAAAAAAAAGAAAAAACAGTTAAACGAATTATATAAGATTGTTATGGATTGGCTGTCCGCCACTAGAATATTAATTAGAAAGTCTCCATTGATATCTCCTTCATGCTCAGAACTCACCGTTCTATCATGCTAATTAACCTCGTGCACACTCTCATTCTCTTTTCCCTCGTTCCCCCTCCATTTCATATTTATTTTTTATATATCGTTCTGATTTTATATTTAATGTTTTTTGGAATCCTGACGAAGCTCCGGCGCACACTGAATCCATTTGGCAAAAACATGGGTCGAACTCCGAAATTTTCCCTGATTTTTTTAAATTAGGTTCTTTGTGTGATTCCAAACCACTTTTACATTTGAACTTTTCTTGATATAACTGCTAATTTCCAAGAAAAAAAATGTTATCGTTTTTTTTGTATGAAGCACAACTGATTTTTGCAATTATTTCGGAATCAGTTGGATACGTCAAAACCAAACTTAGTAGGGATTATAGAGGACATAATCCTCTACATTACTTGTTCCGACATCTACTTCATATCTCTGCCCGTTTAAAAGCAGCAGACATTATAAATTTTAATTAATTCTTACGAGTGGTTTTGTATTTTTTATTAGATACATAAATGATCACAATTATGCTAAAATCACTCCATTCTTTTGTAAAGGAAAGCTCGAACGCGAAAAAATAAGTACCGGCGGACACTGGTCCCATTTGGCAAAAACATGGACTTAGGGGTCAAACTCCGAATTTTGTCCAGATTTTTTTAAATTAGGTCCTTTGTGTGATTCCAAACCACTTTTACATTTTAACTTTTTTTTATATAACTGCTAATTTCGAAGAAAAAAAATGCTGTTTTTTTTGTATGAAGCAAAACTTTGCAATTATTTCGCAATCAGTTGGATACATCAAAATCAAACTTAGTAGGGATTATAGAGGACATAATCCTCTACATTACTTGTTCCAATATCTACTTCATATCTCTACCTGTTTAAAAGCAGCAGACATTATAAATCTTAATTAATTGTTATGAGTATAAAGTGGTTTCGGATTTGTTAGATTGCTTTGTTAGATTGATTGGTTGGTTTTGTTAGATGCATAAATGATCATCGCGTTCCTTTACAAAAGAATGGAGTGATTTTACCATATTACTCTATAATCCTTATTAAGTTTGGTTTTGACGTATCTACCTGATTTCGAAATAATTGAAAAAATCAGTTTTGCTTCATACAAAAAAAACAACTTTTTTTTTCTTGGAAATTAGCAGTTATATCAAAAAAAGTCAAAAGACAAAAGTGGTTTGGAATCACACAAAGGACCTAATTTTAAAAAAATCAGGGCAAAATTCGGAGTTCGACCCCAAGTCCATGTTTTTGCCAAATGGATCTAGTGTGCGGCGGGAGCAAAACTGGTTGTTGTAAATACAAATTTACAAGTGTATTAATAATATCGCACCGTGAGTGTAAAACCGAGATAACTGCAAATATAAATTTTGGAGATATGGGAGTTTAAAGACTTCATATTGCTTGAAAAAACTTTTTTTTTTTTATATAAAACCAATGATTTTCGGTTTATAGGTATATTACTATAAACCGAAAATAATTGGTCTATTTAAAAAAAAACAGTTTTTCCAAGCAATATGAAGTCTTTAAACTCCCATATCTCCAAAATGTTTATTTGCACTTATCTCGGTTTTACACTCACGGTGCGATATATATAATAATGCCACACCACAAATTAAGTGCTTCATACGAAAGTAATATTTTATACCAATATAGTATGATAGAAACATATGTAACAAACTATGAGACAAAACAGAACAGAAACCTGTTATTACTCAGGGAATATTTTTAAACAATGCTGGAATTTTGTTAGACAAAGTCTAATCCACATTTGTAACCTTTGTAATGGGTAAAACAATTTCATTCGGTAATTTACACCCTTACTAATGATAACTAAGTTAATACAGTCGTAATCATCAATTGTCCTATGATCCATCACGCAGAACCAACCTTCCTTTGATATTGCCAGTAGGGAGAGCTATTTAAACGTTGAATTTAATTGTCTCGGATTTGGACATTTTTAGTGTCAGTGAGGCGGTGTTCATAAAAAATATATTACAAATTCTGGAAAGAGTACTGCCTCACTGACATATTTGTTATCCTTCTAAGATACTTGTAAGTTATCCCATATGTTTCATATCAATATAGTATTTTTGGTCATCGTTTTGTGTCCAAATGAGTCGCCTAAATGTTTTTCGTTTGTTACGTCTTATTTGTGTATAAGAAAAATAATTTCGACAAAATTCCTTATGTGGACAGACGAAAACAATAAAGATCACGAGATTATCAGTATGACAAATTTGAAGTGTTGCTTACCCTTGGTGGCGCTATGTGGCAGGTTGCCCAGGAAGAGCTGCTGGCTATCAGAGTAGCGCCTCCCACCACCGCCCTCTCCACGTCCGCCCCCAGAGGAGGCCGGGGGAGTATTCCCGCCAGCGGGAACACCTCCCGTTTCTAAAAACAGAAGATAATTCACATTTATATTTCTTCATTTTTACCAATGTTTGTAATGTCTGGTGAATGGAGCATGAAATCAAGAAAAGCCAAGAAAATATTAAACATCCATCATATACTAGTGAGGCACAAAATAAATAATTAACATATCCAAAACATCAAACAGATAGATGGCGTCTATTGCAATTAACCTATGTTTAAATTCATACACTGAAGAAGGGAAATTTGTGTCCCGAAACATGTTTGTAAAAAGTGCAAAAAAGTGTGATTTTTTTTCAAAAGTAAAAAATAAAAAAAATTGGATGATTAAATGTTCAATTATAGGTTTTATAATTTTTCTAAAGATTTATAGATGGACATGATGCCAGATTGGTAGACCAAAGATGAACCAGAAGGGTTCTCAAATCAAATCAAATCAGTTTATTAAATTAATAGACATTACAAACAGGAAAATGTTTAAGGCATCTATTAAGTACAGGTAAAATATCACAAAAATATTACAACAAAGTACCAGGAACGCATTAGAGATGGTTCGACATTAGGAAGACAAGATACTTTCTAAAGTCAACAGTATTTGCCCCCTGAACGTACTTTCACTAACATGAAAGACGTCGATCTCCGAGGAGACCGCGTTCAGCAGACTAATTGCTCTTCCCACCGGTGTCACCAGAGGCAGATTGGTTCTGGCGGCCGGTAGGTAAACAATCTGTGCTGTCGCTGTCGGAGATATCTATCGGGGACAAAAAGACCAACATCCTCCAGTACGGCCGAGTTCTCGAAGTATCCCCTAATTAATCTGAAGAAATGGGTTATTAGATGTCCATCTCTTCGAAGCTGTAAAGAATTGGTTCCGAGCATTCCCAGAAGAAATGCCGTGGGATAAAGCCACAGATAGCTACCATACTCCCTCATGTAGAGATACCTCAGAATTTTTTTCTGAACCCTCTCCAGCATAACGGAATATCTCGCCTCGTGAGGACTCCATATCACAGAACCACTTTCGAGCCTGCTCCGAACCAATGCGTTGTATAGGACTCTGAGCACATTGGGATCCCTGAAAACCCTTCCGGTCCGGACGATGTACCCCAACATCCTCAGTGCAATGCCACAAATCCTCTCGATAACTATATTCTGAAGTGGGGACCTCATGTGAACAGAAGAAGTAGAGGGAGACCCCGCACACAATGGTTTGATGACATAAAAAAATTGCTGGTGACTGGATGCAAGGCACAATATAGAAGTGAGTGGAGAAATATGGGAAGGTGTATGTCCAACAGCGGACAACTTTGGCTGAATAAGTAAGTAAATAATATGTGATATTTAAAGTCTACTCAGTGTTCAGTAACACATAATGTCTCGTTATAACGATATCCAAGGGACTAGGGATTGTCATCGTTATAGATAGACACAATTATATTTGATGATATAACATCAAAAAATAAAGTATGCAATATCATAAATTCTTTTAACAAATACAGTACACTCCCGATTTTCCGGGGTCGGGTTAACCGGGAAGCGGATTACGGTCACGATGACATGGGGCGTTTAGTTCACATTAGCGCCACCGCCAACATACTTTTGTGGCTCAAAAGTCGTAATTTTATTTTACTGTGAATAAGAGTCTATAATAATGGATAAACGCAAACGAGTCGTACTTTCAATTGAACAAAAACTCGAAATAATTCAAAAGATTAAAAATGGTGCAACAGTTTAATATTTATTGAATCAATATAATGTTGGTGATGAAATTATTCGGGACATCATAAATAAAAAGAGAAAATTGATAGATTTAGCCGGAACATCGGATAGCGACAAAGGCATGGTCAGTAGAAAGACTATGAAGTTGTCATCTTACGAAGATCTCGATAATGCAATGGTTTTGTGGTTCCGTCAACAAAGGGTGGAAGGTATTCCTGTCTCGGGGGCTGTTTGCGCAGCTAAAGCTTAAACCCTTTTTCAATAAATTAAAATTACAAGGTGATTTTGTTTGATACAAACTGATTTGATTTGATTTCAATGCGTCTTTTGGATGGTTGACGCGCTTTAAACAGAGACATGGCATCCAATTTTTTTTTCACCACCCATCCCAGAAAATCCCAGTTTATTGGGAAACAAAAAAGAAACGAGCAATACCCTACCTACTCCGGTAATGCTGGCACCCGGACCGCTTTAAAATCAAGACAGAAGGGGCACTTGAATGACTGAAATACCATTGTTATAAATTGAGAGCAATATTGGTATAGAGAACGAATAAATACTTTCTTTCTTTCTTCGATGGCCCTACAGCCCATATCGAGCCTTAGCCTCCAGTATTCTTCGCCTCCAACTCCTCCTGTCCTCCGCTTCGACCCTCCAATCTGACACTCCTAACAATCTTGCTCCATCTCTCCCAACTTCATACTCCCATCGCAGCCTTGGTCGTCCAATTAGTCTTCTACCACCTGGGTGCCACTCCAGCAATCTTTTTGGGGTTCGCGATGAAGGCATCCTCTGCACGTGACCGGCCCATCTCAGTCTATTCAGTCTGACCTGTGTAGAGAGACTGGGAGCTTTGTAAATATTGTACAGCTCGTCATTATGCCGCACTCTCCAGCCTTCACCGTCATTCACAGGCCCCAGAATTCTGCGCAGCACCCTTCTCTCAAAAGTATCCAGTCGCTCTGCAGATTTCGCTGTCATTGTCCACGCCTCACACCCATAGGTCACTACTGTTCGGATGATTGTTTTATACAGGGTGATTTTGGTTTTCCAGTGTACGTTTCTTGATTTGAGCGCTGGTAGTAGAGAGAAGAATATTTTGTTACCAATTGTGATTCTTCTTTCGATTTCCTTGTGATCTTCGTTTTCTTTTGTTATAGACGAACCCAGGTAAGTGAAGTCCTCCACCATCTTAAAGTTGTATCTGTCCTTGAATCTGATGGTTCGCCTTGAGTTATGGGTTGCATTCCTGGTTTGTTTCATTATTTGTGTCTTTTCTTCGTTTATCTCTAAACCCACCTCCTTGGCTGCTGTCTCTAAAGGCTCAAATACTTCGTGTATGGCTGCTAGGGATCTTCCTACAATGTTAAGGTCGTCTGCATATCCTATGATCTGGCTGCTATGAAAGTATATGTTGGGATTCGTGTTAAGGTGGTAAGTTTTCCTTATGGCATATTCCAAACTCAGGTTAAAAAGTGTTGGGGCTAAACCATCACCTTGTTTGAGGCCCTGTGATACCATGAATTCATCTGTGAGCTCTCCTCCTATCTTGACTCTACATTTTGTATTATCCATGGTTGCTTTTACCAGTCTTACTAACTTCGTAGGGATTTTGAAGTTCAAGAGTACATCATACAGTTTCTCTCTACTGATACTATCATAAGCCTGTTTTAAGTCAATGAACAGCTGATATACATTGACGTCAAATTCCCAGCATTTTGCTAGGATCTGCCTTGCTGTGAACAATTGATCACTTGTTGATCTGTTCCTCCTGAACCCAGCCTGGTACTCTACGATGATGTTTTCTGCAAAGTGTTCCATTCTGTTTTTGAGTATTGTGGTAAAGATTTTGTATGATGTACTCAAAAGTGAGATGCCTCTGTGATTCTCGCATTTCAGCTTGTCTCCCTTTTTGTGGATTGGACATATTATACTCATCTGCCAATCTTCAGGGATATGTTCTAGGTTCCATATTTTTGTTATAATTGTGTGGATCAACTTATGGAGATGATCATTTCCATATTTCAGTAGCTCAGATGGTATATTATCCACTCCCGGTGCTTTATTGTTTATTAATTTCATAATTACTAATTTCACTTCTGTGATTGTGGGAGGATTTACTTCGTAATCATTTTCTGTGGGTACCTCGGTTATTTCATTTTCAGAACTTGTGTTTGGGTTAAGTAGATGTTGGAAGTATTGCTTCCATCTGTCTTTGATCTTCTCTGAATCCGCTATGATGTCTCCCGCAGCGTCCCTACATAAGCTTGTATTTGGTTTGAACCCCTTCTTAAAAACGTTGACTGCTTTATAGGCTTCTCTTGTGTTGTTTTCAACAAAGTCCTGTTCCATTTTCAGCAATATATTATTCATGTATGCTCTTTTTTTGGTTTTCAGTATTTTGTTGGTCTCCCTTCTGGCTTCTTCGTAAGCCTGTCTCTTGAGTATTGTACCTTGCTCTATGTATATTTTTCGAAGTTTATTTTTGATTTCTATTTTGTCCTTGCATTCATCATCAAACCACGGATTTTTGGCTCGCCTAGGTCTGTTGCCTATACCTGTTTCGGCTGCATTTAAAACTGCATTTTTAACCTTATCCCAATCTTCTTCCATGGTTTCTTGAGATATTGCTTGGTCTAATTCCTTTGGGAGATGTTCTATGAGCGCATTGTGGTATCTCTCTAGACCTTCGGGTGTTTTGAGTGCATCAGTATTGAATTTCATTACATCCTGTTGTCTTGTCGTTTTGTAATTTGAGATGCGACTCCTATATGTTGCTACTACCATGTAACGGTCTGAATCACAATTTGCACCTCTGTATGTTCTCACGTTCATGATATTTGAGGCCCCTCTTTTTTCTATTAATAAGTGATCGATTTGGTTATGGTGTCTGCCATTTGGAGAGGTCCACGTCCACTTGTATATGTCTTTCCTAGGTAACTGTGTGGATGATATGACCATATTCCTGGACCCAGCAAAATCTATGACTCGGAACCCATTGTTATTACTATCCACATGTAGGCTGCGTCTTCCTGTAATATGTTGGTGAGCTGTGTCTTGACCTATTTTCGCATTGAAAACACCTATAACAATTTTTATATCGTTCGAGGGTATTGAGTCAAACACATGTTCCAATTTATGATAAAAAGTGTCCTTAATTGCATCATCCTTATCTTCAGTCTCTGCATGCACGTTTATCATTGAAACGTTAAAGAATCTGGTTTTAATACGGAGAACACATATTCGCTCGTTTATAGGTCTGAAACCAATAATACTGGTTTTCACATTTTCGTCCACTATAAACGCAACCCCGAGTTGATGGTGCTTCTTGCTACCGCTGTGTAGAACCGTGTTAGTTGTGGTATAATAACCGAATAAATACTACCAAAACCAAACAACCATCATTGATATCATCATTATAGAGAGAATATCAGTATAGGGAGAATCGTTATAAATAAAGACTACTGTTTTAGCAATCAAAGTGTGGTTACCGCTGGCAGAGTCAGTACGAGGGGTGCGCGGGGCTCGCGGGCGCTGCTGCAGCGGGGGCCCTGGCGGTGACCCAGCAGGAGCAGCAGGCTCAGGGACAGCACGTGAAACTGGTACCATGGGGCGCTGGGTGGCTGCCTGCACACCCTGTATAATATCATATCTTTAGATAAGTGAAAAATACTGTTTTTTACTTTTAATACAACAAACCATCATGGCACTTCCCTGGAATGGTGAGGCAGAGAGATGGACCGCCACACTACTATATCCTGACACACCACTCTGGCTTCCTCCACATTCATACAGCGAGTCATACACACATGTCGATTCATGACTCACCTTTAAAATTTGTTTAATTTAATCATGCTATGTTTTCCTCGGCTTCCTTGACTCCGTAATCCATTTGCATTGTTAATGTATACTTTCTTAACCATTCTTTCCTTATCTGTGTATTCCATGTATTAAATCTAACGCAGTGATCCTTTTTATAATTTTATTCAAAAAACTTTCTTCCGTTCTACATTCCTTCCTGATATGATTTTACCACACATACGTCCTAAGGGATCTCATATCTACCGCATTTATTCTGCCCTCATTCTTGTTCTGCCAATTCCATGCATCGCTTCCATACATATTTACTTTTTATAGACATCAAATTTGTCACATCAAGGAAAAATTATTTTATAACTTGAAAATTATGAACAATTTTCATTACTATTAAAAAACATTATGGTTTAATTTTAAAGTGTAAATGAACTAGAATTAGAATTTGCGTAATGACCTGAGAAGAGAGCGAGTGATGCTGCTGGATAGCCTGAGCAAAGGATCCGGGGGGCCCCGACTTGACGAGGTTGGCGTACGTCTTGGGCTCCGTGCTCACCACCGGAGCTGGGACAAGGAAACACTCAATATAAGACCACAATAAAAACCAACACTATTGCTAAGATACAACCTGTTTCTATTTATCTAAAAATAAAGCATATGCAACAATCAATTTATTAAAGTCAGATATTTATATTTCTTTTTTGTGTTTTTATTCTCATTTTTCTAGTTCCTGTCGGTTTTCACAAATCGTTGTCATCTTCTCTTTTCAGAAGAAGACAGTGAGTTAACCAATCCTGAAGGAACTAGAAAAACTATATAAAAACTCAATATTTATTATAATAATTTTTTTTAGAGTAATATTTAATTTTAGATAAACTTTTTTTTTTATATATTTGTATATGTGGTCATTAGAGTCCAATTAATAATATATTTTTTTTAGCTATTATATTGATTCTTGTGACACGTGATAGGTCTTAGTCTTTAGCTATTTTATTGTCATGTGAATTCTACACCAGACCAAAGACAATGTGACAATCACACTGCCATCGCCAGGAATCGAACCCGGGACCTTCGGTATGGCAATGATAGCTATTGCCTCTCTGCCATAAATTTTTTTTTCTCAGTTTATATCATTCTCCCGATGATGAAGGTGTAAAATCTTCGAAACATGTCAAGAAAATAAAAACTCATAAGTGGAAATACAGTGTTATATTTCATAAAGAAGTTTTAATAAAAAAAATTATTGCCAATAATTTTGAACCAACTCACCTAGGAGGAGTTAGTAAACATTAGTACTTTATATATACAGTAAAAGTCCGATAATTCGAAATTCAAGGGACCGGATTTCCCAAAAAAATTCGAATTACGCGATATCTAAAAAAAAAAAAATTGCGCCAACTGCTGCGGCTTGGAACATCACGGCCATTTTTTCATTCTGTCAAAATAATAATTATAATGTCAAGTGTTCATAATAATAATAACAAAAGTGTTCGGATAGACGTTTTTGTGGGTCAAATGGCGGTTTGAAATCAAAATCAACACTTTTATTGGTTAAAAGAATCCTATTAAGACAGGCATCTCATACGAATAAAAAAAAACTATATAAAAAATAATTCAGTGAAACCCCGATTTTACGTTTTCCCGCAATTTGCGTGTAATTATTTCAGTCCCGATATATTTTAGTATGTTTTTTTCCGCAATGTACCTACGTCAAAAATATTCAAAATACGCGCGGTTGACACAATATTTCGGTCGTGATTGATCAGCGATTGGTCAGCAGACATCTTTCAATTTTAGCCGTTTTTGTCTTGTCATTCGATTTTCGACTCGATTTATTACGCTTTTGACATTCGCGATCGTGTTTACATAGTTTTCACAGTTTTTGTTTTATTCTTTAAGTTTATTAATTTTCTTCCTTTTTGTATACTCATTCTGAAGTAATGTCTCAACAAAAAAAAGCTTTGTCTAGCTTTGGAAAGAAATATTGCTAATTTATAGAAAAGAAATGATGGATACACGAAAGATGCCGAGTATATATATGTAATGAAGATATCCTTTTTACATAGTGTTCTCATGATATTTTCAAGAGAAATACGTAATATATAGATATCTCGCTTGCACTATTGTATTTAACCACTTAATGCTTTTGAACGAGCAGTGTTCGCGCGCGGCGCATGTATCGTATCGCGCCAACCCGAGCACTGCTCGCGCGTTTCCACTTCTTTGCGTTAAATAAGGTAAACTAACAATCTGAGTTCATCTATTTTTTGAACTGGACAACTTTTAAATTATGTAAATTCTCTAAATAAATAACAAAATCACCTGATATTTTTGGTTCTATTTTTTGTGAATAAAAAACCCAAGCATTAAGTGGTTAAACGCTCGAAAAGGATTCTTTCTCACGTGATGTCTCATTTGAATTATTGGAATTGTGGGTACATTTTGACCAAAAACTTTACGAAATACGCGGTATTTCGAATTAATGGTAGAATTTACTATGAAAAGTCAATTTTCAGACCGAGCAAATTATGAAAATTACGAATTATCGTTGTTCGAATTAACGGACTTTTACTGTATTGTAAAATTAACCATTTAATTAATATAATGTATATAATAAAAAATTTCATTGACATTTAAATGTGTTTTTGTTGGAAATCAGAAAGTTTTAACTTTGAAGCTGAAATAATTTAGACAGTGTATCATTTAACCCTTAATGTACCGTGTTCAAAACAAAACGCTCGCTCCCATGTGGTCAATTCAGTTTACCGCTAACTTTATCTAAATATCAAGCATATGACTCGATGAATCAAAATTTAATTTATGTCATCTTGTAGGGAATTTCATTAGGAATAGATCGATATCTATAACATACATGGATTATTTGAAAAACATATCATTATTAATTTGTTTCTGGAACCATGCGATTTCTGATATGGAATGCGTCACAGCATATGAGCAACTGACACCAAGTATGAACTTGTCTCGCCCCGCCGCGCCGCGCCGCGCCGCGGCCGTGGCGCTATAATTTTACGTATGATAAAGGCACCTAGGCAAAATGTATAGTACGTTCAAGACAACGAGTACGTATTAATATATGTCCCTTTTGGTTAAGTGTTAATATTTTCACAGTTCTGATATTATTAAGTTGCGTGCTGCGTTTCCGTCCACAGTCGGTATTAATACGTACCTATGAGAAAAGGCCAAACATATAATTTATAATACGTTCAAAACAGCGAGTAAGTATTTGTCACTATTGATAAAGTTGTAAATATTAGCAAAACAAATTCTACCTTAACACGGATGAAGGTGAGGGCAGTCTTAAAAAAATTTTTTTTTTGGGATGAAGGAAGTAATTTTTTGCTTTTTTTTTATTACGAAATATTGAGAACACTTCAATGGAGGATTACAATTTTTTTTATAATATTAGGGTCCATAGGTTTTAAGAAAATCAACTTTAAATTGGCAGTGGAAACTCAATTGACCACATGGCAACGCGACGGTTAACATTCCATTCTAGTTTTAAAAAAAAACTTCTAGGATCAAAACATAAAGTACAATATTATTTAAAAATAAATAATAAGTAAATAATTTAAACTTTAAAAATAATGTACACTTTAAAAGTGGCATTCATTCTGGTGACAACAAATGGGTCATGGACAACAAATGGGTCATGGACAACAAATCTTTTGACATATGAATGGAGTGCATACCAGGTTGATGGTGGACGGGGATTGGCTCCTCCTCCATCTCTGGGCCGGGCTCCAGGTCGCCGCAAGAAGAGTCACTGGTGCCCAGTCCCATGGACAGGTTACCTGCAACGTGGTACTCTAACACTTTAATTGTATTGTTGTGTCATTATTTTGGCAACATATACTCATTCCAATCATCTTCTTCATCTTTAAATAGATCGGACTATTATTAATAAAAGAATGAGCATGTATGAAAGAATGGCGACGCTTGGTGGGATGAGGAAATAAAAATTGTCGTTAACCTTTAGGTTATTTTCCGAGAAATGAAATTTAGGTACATTACTTTTTCTCAAGCGCGTACGTGATACGGGATAGCACAGAATGGTACAGTCACAGTGAATGAAATGAAAATTGTATTGAAAATGATGAAAGGTGGTAAAGCTGTTGGAATTTGTCAAGAGTGGTGGCCAGGTGGTTCTTGCAAGGCTATGCTGACTCCTTAACCAATGTATAGAGGAGGGATACACTCCGCTAGACTGGAGGAGAGCGGTTGTTATACAAGAGTAAGAGATTCTGTTTGGACTGCGGAAAGTCTGCTGAGCTCCGTTGGCAAACTGTATGCTAGTATACTGATAGAAAAAATTAAGGAAGATGACATCTGAAAGATTTGGGATGTTTTAGGAGCCTTCATGAGTGGACTTGGATGCATGGACTAGATTTTCGCACTCCGCAGTCAGAGAAGTTTTTGGCGTGATGGCTAGTTAGTTAGTTATGTAAGGCAGGTGATTGCATCATAAGTAAAATTAAAAAAAGATTGACATATGGAACGAATGAATGAGAGAAGTATGGTTAAAATGTTGTATACAAGCATTGTGAGTGGAAAGAGAAGCCGTGGAAGACCAAGGAAAGCATGGCATTGATCAAATTAATCAAATACTGAAAGGCCACATTTCAAATCGGAAAATCGATGAGCTTGCATGTTACGGTGTATAAATGTAGAGAAATCTAGAGAGGTTTGTCAGGACAGAGCAGTATGGCGGTCCATCCTCCCTGCCTACCCCTCAGTTAGTCATTAGATTATAATTATACCTGTCTGCTCATCCTGGTGGCCGTTGAGCTGCTGCTGGGCAGCGAGCGCAGGCGGGGGAGAGGGCGGCGAGGCGGCGGGCGGGAAGTAGGGGGCGGGCAGCGCAGCCGTTGCGGGCGGCTGCTGGGGCGGGGGCTGCGGCTGGGCCACGGGCAGCACGGCCGCAGGAGCGGGTGGGGCCGCCCCAGGGGGGGACGCCGTGGAGCGAGAGTAATCCCACTCGCCGTCATCCTCCGAGAATACGAAGTCCTGAAATATTACATGTTCGCTTTTAGATTTACATATTTGGAATTTCATTGTTCATTTGTAAGGAGAATTTTAACACTGTATAATACACTCAACAATTCGTATCTAAAAAGAGATAATAATAAAAAAAGGTGGGTGGACTGTGTGGAAGAAGGCTGGGACAGAAGTCAGTGAAGGAGTGTTGTGGAGGAGACCAAGTCCCACACCGGGATGTATCACCAAGAAGTAGTAGTAAATGTAGGTTTTTCACAATTATAATTTTGTGTTGTTTTTCTCCATAAAGAAGAATGTATATGTTAATGATGTGAATGGATTGCGGAGTCGAGTAAGACCAAGGAAAATGTGGATGACCAAATTAATAAAATATTAAAGGTTGGTCATGTTAGAAGTCAGAAGAATCAACATATGTGTAATGATTTGCTGTATGAATGTGGAGGTGTCAGGATAGTCACGTGGTGTTCTATCCTCTCTGTCTACCCTTTTAGGGAACGGCATGATAATTTGCTGTTGTTTTTTTCTTAATGTGTTTCCCTGTAATTTGTACTTTTAACGATTACTCATATGTTTACTTCATCAGTCTTTCATTGAGCTTGATTTATTTATATGTACACCAGATGAAGGACTCCTCCAAAACATGTAATAGATATTATTTTAGTTATGTAAATTCCATATACCCACAATTTATAAATTATTTGTATACGTAGAACAGTATGATACCTCTTACAACAGGAACCATTGGAAAGTAGATTTATATATTATACCATTACTAAAGTTGGCAACGAGTTGGATTAGATACTAAAATTATGATAAACAAAGAGCATAGGTTCAAACTTTTCTTCCACCAGGGGGGCAGTCCCTTACAATAGAAAAAAGGCTACATTTGAAAAAACTTTCTGGTAAATTAAACACAGCAAATGATCGGTTTGTTAGAGAGAGCGTAAATCCATATTACAAATAGTCAATGCTGTATCGCCAGCATTTCTTCTTAGATTCAGATATGAATGAAAACAAATTGCCATGGTTTTAATCAAATAATTTTTCAACAGAGACGTAGATATAATAGCTAAATATATATGTAGTAGTTTATCACTCACAAATATACATAATTGGCAATGCATGCAAAAAATATGAGACATTCCTAGTTACCCCTGCCTTTTATAGATTCAATGTCTTGCAGGAATACATCAACTTGTGTTCCTTTGTATATTTGTGCTGCCGGTGCACTTGCTCTGTGAACAACTCATTACGGGCTACCACATTTTTGTTGAAACATGCATGTTTGCGTGAATCTTGTCTTTAATAATAACAATAATATGTTAACTTTTTAAAGCGCCGTTTTTGTGATGTAATCACCTCAAGGGCGCATAAAGACGTGTTTTAATCTAAATGTGAACGCTGCATCTGATTGATATTCGCGATCGATTAGAAAGTATAATAGAACAAAATATGCATGTTTTAAATTCTTTCATTATTTTGTTCATAACTTTCAATATTTGCATCAATACTAAGCTATATATAATTTGGTGACCTTTGTGGCAGATTGCTAACAACTCTGGCTACCATATTGAAGATCCCAAGTTCGATTTCCGGCGATGGCAATGTGATTGTCACTGTCGTTGGATGGCGTTAGATTAGCTACCTATCACATGTCACGAGAATCAATTTAATACAGTAATTGGATACATGCGACCTGTTGTATACAACAACAAAAAATCTGCGCCATGTTACAAATTGCTATATGGCAATACTGTAAAAACAAAGTCAACAACTAGTTTATTTGCTGAGGTTTGATTTGCTATTAAAAAAGAGTGTAAATGGCGTATCTGTTGACCTGGTAGCGGAAGATGTCGTTGTGCACGTAGTACTGCTTGGGGCTCTGGGCGGCCAGCACGAAGGTCTGCGTGAAGCGGCGCATGGGCTGCCCTCCGTTGCTCAGCTCGCCCGTCACCTGCACCACCACGCCGTTGCCCAGCGTCGCCTGCGAGTCCACCTGATGGGAACCAACACGTTCACTTCAAGATATTGCATACCCAAGCATCTCTCATCACAAACTATAGATGATCAAAACAAATTGCAGTTTTTTTTTTCTTCTTATATTTCCTGTTTTTTTCAAAAGAATATTTATAAATATTTATTGTTTCTTGAACAATGATGTTAAACTCCATATTAAATAATTAATACAAATGAAAACATATGTTTTCTAGAAGTTTTATTATATCATAGTGCCTTAGTAATGGCAAACACGTCATTCCCATAAATTATAATAAAACTTTTAGAAAACAGATGTTTTCATTCGTATGAATACATCCATATTAAATCATGAATGCGAATGAAATTTGGATACTAAATTAATATGAATGTCTTTTTTCTAGATCTCTTATTGTATTTTATGACAATGAAATGTTTTGCCTGGCTAAGGCATTATCAAATGATATAACACAAGTAAAAACTAAAAACGAAATCGGAGAGACTAGAGAGTTATCTCAGCATAAGAATAAGGCGGCCATCCTCTCTGCCTACCCCTTTATTTAGTTAGCTATAATATGTTATTTAAATCTAGATTATTATTACACAACATAATTGAATTATCTATTTTACTAGCAGTGTGATTTAATTAGATTGAAAATGTTTGAACATGTGCATTATAGCTGTTCAAACTAAACAGAAGTTTTAAAGATTCATTAAAAAAATTGTGTACGTCTGTGCGTTCCTATAAAAATGAACATTTACATATAAAACAACCTAAAATTTTTTTTTTAAATTTCAACCTGTAGAAAAATCTAAAAAAAACATTCAAATTTTTATTTCTTCCCTGAAATACAATATTTTCTGGGGTTCCATTAGTACAATGGACTGTGTAATATAATAAATAAATAAATATATTTTTCTAAGTAAGGTAAATGTTTAAGTGCTGGAAATGCCAGTTGATGTTTAAGCCAACAATAATTTAGAAGGGAAATTTTACATTACAATAGAAATGAGGTATTATTTATGAGTCCTTAAATAAACACATAAAACTTAAAAGCATTTCAGAAAAACCTAAATCGCTACCTGCAGAACCCTTGCATTGTACTTTGAACCCCAATTTCTAAGAATTATGATAACATTTGAAATGGGTTTTCTAAAACAATTATTGGTGGAAGTAATGGTCAGTGGATATTTGCAAATGGGACAAAAGGGGTGAAAGTTTGAAGATAAAGGGACACTTTAGTATTATTTCTAAAAGTAAACAACCCTGACAATATTACTCATTGGAAAACCCCATTTGGTTATTTCCTATTTTGAAATTCTTCTTAGTCATTCGGCTGGTTACTTAGCTATTCAAATAATAAGCTGATAACTGACTAACCATTAAACTACTTCCCAGAAAGATAAAGCAGATAGGATGATTCTATGGAACACTAACTTATTATATATTTTTTTATTGCGTGGATTCCCCTTTTATATCAAAGATAAATTTGAAAACCATGAGATTGTATTTAATTAAATTTTTCTAGATTGATTTCAGCAACAATAATGCCATAGTCCAATGGTTGAATTGGATAATTAATACAAATGAAACCAACATTTGATAATGCTTTAGAAAGATGAAACATGTCATTCTCATAGATTATAATAAAACTTCTATAAACCAGACATTTTCATTCATATTCATTATTTAACTAACTAACCATCACGCCGCTTCTCCGAAAGGGTAGGCAGAAGATGTACCACCACATTGTTCTTTCCTGACATAACTCTCCTGCCTCTCTACATTCACACATTGTGACATGCACGCTCGTCGATTGTTCCTATTTAGAACATGGCCACCTTTCAGTAGTTAATTAATTTGGACATTCCATGTCTTCCTTGGCCTTCCTCAACTTCTTTTTCATTTGTTATTCTTCCCTCATCCATTTGTTCCATATGTCCAAACCATCTTAGTGACTTTTTCTTACTTTTATTTAGGACACATTCATTCGTCTTACATTCCATACTTACTTCATCATTAGATATTCTAATTATTTAATGTGGAGCTTTATATCATTGTTCAAAAAACAATAAAGAAAAAATTTGGATAACAAAGTAATCATTTTCATAAAATTTAATACAGTTTAATAAAATTTAATACGAAAATTCTTGAATTACATAAAATTAAATAAAAAGATTTTTATTTCTATAAGTTGAATATTAGTGTGGCTTACTGATAAAACTTATGAAATATGAAGTATTCAAATAATCAGTTGCCATCCTATTTTTATTGATAACATATAGGATACAATATGCATAAGACAGGGTGGGGAGGAAGCGAATGGAGAAGCCCTATGTCCAGGAGTGGATGGGAGTAGGCTGAAGAAGAAGAACGTGGAGGTTACCTGGCTTATCTTAGCGTGGCAGTCCCGGAAGTTGAGCTGTTGGATGCGGTTGTGGATCTCCTTCTGGCCGACAACGGGTGCGGTCTCCCGGTCTGGAGCGTCGAGGCCCCCGTGCACGAACGAGGAGGCATTGTTGTAAAATCTGCCAATACCAAAAACATCAGTGGTTTGCCTTGTAAACAATGCACATGTAACGAGAGAGTATGCACACTTACAATATACAACAACATACAACATACAGATAAAAAATTTACTAACCGAAGAAAAAAGCATCAATTATAAATATGACCTGATAACATTTAGTAATGTTAATTAAAATGAATCAATAAGATTTTTCATAGTATATTTGATACAAAATATAAATAAAATAACAAAGATTATTTATACTTCAAAGTTACATATCAGAAAAGATAAATGAATACAAATGTATAAACTTTTGATTCTTGTCATATTCGATACTTCCATTACAAGTCGAAACATTTAATACCATAAAATATTACAAAACTTATAGAGGGACATTTAATCTATATCAAAGGCATTTATTGAATTAACCTAACTGTATATCTGAATTATATCCACTAAAACTTTTTAAAAGGATGTTGGATTTAAAAATAAAAAAAAAGAGAAATCTATAATTTACCATGTTAAGTCTTATTTATTATCTTAGTTAGGAATACTTATAATTCATTTAGTATTTAAAATCAGAATTTCATTGTTAAACCATCTTTATAATTTCATTCTCAATCCATCATTGTCAACAGAAATATATCGACTGGAGCAAATATAGCAGTAAATATAGTTATAATTTAAACCCATGTGTATTGAGTGAAGCTCGGAGGTGGCAAAAGAAAGATGAAATTAGGATAAATGGTGTAGAAATGAGATTACTAAGAATAATTATAAAAAAACCAATGCGTGATAGAATAGGACACGAAAATAATGGATGAGGAAGAGCGGTGTAAAGTTGTATGTGTGAATGAAAAAAGAAGTGGAGGAAGGCCATGTTGGAAGTCAGAATAATCCACTTCCCCAGGCGAGAAACAGCATAATGGCTAGTTTTAAACTAGCTCTTGAATCACTTGTCTTTTGCGGTATTTGAAAGGAAAAATATCAAAGTTATACAAACAATTGTTTAATATCTAACCAACCATCGCGTTGTCGAAGGAACAGGCAGAAATAATGGACTGTCACACCGTTCCGTTTACGCTTGCTTTCTTTACCATTATTTTTCGTTCATTCTTTCTATATCCATCTTAATTAACCTTTCATTATAGTTGAATAACACAATGAAACATAGTAAAGTTTTATTTGAACCAAATAATGCTACTCGACTGTTTTGTTTCAATTATAATTGTCACTGCATTATCTTAGTCCAACCATATCACAATATGTATATTACAAGTTAATAAAAAGTCTCTGATGTTTGAAAAGGTATTGCTTTCATGATTCCTTTGTATAAATTTATATAGTAGCAAAAAGTTTGCCAGAACCAGTGTAAAGAAACAAGTTAAGAATATTACTCTACCCAATATTTAAGTGTGGCTTGCATCCAATACAAGCTATAATCTCCACTAAAATATCCTTAAGAAATGACACAAGTTATCTCTGATCAATTACGGCAAGTTTCAAAATTTATTTTAAAATATCTATATTATCAAAATATTTGTCTTTTGATTTCTATCCAAACAAAGAAATATTTTACTATTTATTATTGAAAACAATTATCTTAAACAGACAATCATTAATTAAATAAAATTACATCAAACAAACACCGAGACAAATCTAGACAAAGTACAGCCTTGCTGATAAATAGACTGGTCCATGACACACTATTGTTGGTTTGAATAGAAAGATAGAATAAAGTTTATTTAAAGATATATAAAACTGTCGTCTAGCTAACTAACTAACTAACCATCACACCGTCTCCCCGAAACGGTAGGCAGAAAGAATGGAGTGTCACACTTTTAATGATGCGGCACTCCATCCTTCTCTTTTTGCTCCGCGGGAGACGCGGTGTGATGGGTTGCGAACCTCATCGCCACCAATAGGCATCTCCCGTTATAAAACTGTCGTCACATCAGATAAATGTAATATTTTAATTTTAAGTTGTGAAGGATAAACAAATAATGATTTTCTTTACGTAATTATCGCCACAGTACTTCTATTTGCCCAGTTATTTAAAACTAACAAACCAACCAAGATGAAAGAATGGACCACCACACTGTTCTTTCCTGACATGCTTCATTAGCTTCCTGAACATTCATACACCGTGTAATGCACTCATGTCGATTTTTCGGGATCTTCACAAGGTCGAAATTAAATATTGATACAATCATGCAACATTTTCCTTAGTTTCTTGTTTCATTTACATTGGTAACATATATTCTATATCATTCTTTCCATGTGTCCAAACCGACTTTTCAAATCAAATCAAATCAAATCAGTTTATTTTCTCAAAAGACATTACAAACATTTTTTATTGTTTAAGGCATCTATTGAGAACAGGTAAAACATAAGGAATATATAATACCAGGAACGCATGAGAGATGGTTCGACATTAGGAATACAAAATACTCTCCAAAGTCAAGAGTATTTGTCTTCTGAATGTACTTTCACGAATATGAAAGACATCGATCTCCGAGGCGATCATGTTCAGCAGTTTGATTGATAACTCGTATCATTATTTTGTTCCTAACACTTTCATTTGCACTGCATTCTCTTCTTATATTTGCATTTGACACTATCATATACATGTCCATGAAAAGAATGTTAATTTCTAATGTATTTATTCTACTTTCATCCTTATTTAGACAGTTCCACGCTTCACCTCCATACAAAAGGGCTAACACATTGTGCCTAGTTATTTTACTACTAGAATTTCATTTATAATTTGTATAACCATGATAGGAGACACATACTGAGAAACTAAATAGAATATCTTGCTAAATCATTTAAATACATAACCAAACTAAATTAAATACATTTATAAATAAGTTTAATCAGAAGTATTTAACAATCAAATCTTCAAATCATGTAAATATAGTAAAAGTAAAAATGAAACAATAATCTTAAAAATAATGAACTCATAAAAATCTTAAAGGGTAGCCTAGCATTGAAAGTTAGGATGTCAATGAGATGTACATTCAGAGGAGATTCAAAGGATATATCCGTGCTATGTGCATATTTAAAGGAAAGAAATGTATCTATGAAGATAAATTATCTAAAAGCAAGATCGTCAATGCCATTATAAAATAGAAATGGGTTAAGATGAAAAGGCACACCACACATAAATAAAATAAGTGATAATAACATAAATAAAATGATTTGGTACATATAGATATTCAAAAGTACTTACCGATGGAGATGGATGGGAGCCTTATTGAGGAGAGTATAGTACTGACGTACAAACTCCCGGCCGACGCACTGGGGAGAAGGATGCTCCTCCATTACCATGTCCTCGGATTGTTAATTGGGATAGCAGATATGCCTTTCCCGTTCTGTCAACAAGATAAATAATCTTTTAAATATACAATAAAACACCTAGCCACACATCGTTTAAAAATAAATCGCCTAAATTAGAAACATTTTCAAAAAGTACTATGTTTATACGAAACAAGAGGTCATAAACCTCGCACTAGGCTTTTGTACTTGAAATGTACAAACAAAGAAACAATTGAATGAGACGACATGGATTCTATTCTATTCAAACTTAAAGACATTACGTGCTAATTCAAAACTAATCACGTTCGAATCCTCAGAACAAGAATTGATAGGGGTGCTGCAAAAACATCCAAAAATGTGAAACACACATGGCGACGTTCGCGGGAATATTTTGACAAACGCAACTCACTTTGTAGAAAAAGCAATTTTATGGCCAAGCGCTAGGCCGAAAATAGTTGTAAAAAACAACGGAATATGCTGAAAAGGTGTACAATTCGAGTTTCGGGTAATATATCAGCGGCTAATCAAATAGCCGAGAGTTTCAAACAAAATAACCTTCGCAAACATCGCAATGTCGCATCGGCTAAATTAGACCTCTATTTTTTGTACACGACAAACGCCATTTCGCTTTATTTATCTTACCTTGATATGAACGAAATCTTGGAATTTTAAATGATATAAAAAAACTAAATATATTCCCAAATTCAACAACAAATGGGAATGAAAAACAGAAAACCTCGTTTTCAGTTTTTCTAATCCTTATCTATGGTTTGTGGTATCAATGTTTCTTTTACATTACCAACATAATAACAGATAATAAGGGATTATTCGTTATAAGCGGTACCTACGTAAAAGCGTGTATAAAATAAATCATTTAATTAAAAATAAATGTTTACACGCTATCATTTTATTGCAAATGGTATAGTCATTATTATTTTAACAAAAAAAACTGCTGTTTTACTTCAATTGGTATAAACGCCTAGGCGTATTTTTTAATTCTTATTTCGTTGTTCAATGAAACGGAACAAGAAAACGTGACATGATCAAAAGAATCATAAATTAAATGTCGCCCTCGCGAGGAATCAAAGAAATTGACGTCCGTGCATAACACGATATATGAATGTTGAGGAAGTGAGAAAATTATCCCAAGAAAGAACAGTGTGACGGTTCATTATTTCTGCCAACCCATTCAAAAGACGGCGTGATGATTTATTAGTTAGTTATTCTATGCATGTATCTTCAATAATCTAAGAATTTCACTGACGAATGAACATGCTAATTTGAAATTAATGTTTTGCATGAAAATAGCCATTCCATCTTATATTTTACATAAGAAAATGAATTGATTCCCATTAATTAATTATTTCTTCTATATTTGCCATAATTTGGGTTGTAATTGCTTTATTTCTCTTTTTCTTTTTTTGTACACTTTGTTTATACAACACTTACATTAAAAAATTGAAATTACATAGACACGTTTCGGACAACCAGTCTGTGTATCACTGAAGAAGGATTGGTTGTCCGAAACATGTCTGTGTATTTTTTATTAATGTAAGTGTTGTATAAACAAAGTGTATAAAAAAAGAAAAAGATAAATAAATTAATTATTTGTTTTCTTACTTCCAATTATTTGAATATATATTTAAGCAGAAACTGCAAGTCCAGTCTGCGCTTCGTGAAATGTGGAGAAATGATTCTCTCCGAATTTTCCTTTAAATATTGTAGTTTTTCAAATCAAATCAAATCAGTTTATTTTTTTTCAAAATATATTACAAACAATTTTTAAAGTTTAAGGCATCTATTGAGAACAGGTAAAACATAATAAATATATAATACCAGGAACGCATGAGAGAAGGTTCGACATTAGGAATACAAGATACTCTCCAAAGTCAAGAGTATTTGTCTTCTAACGTACTTTCACGAATATGAAAGACATCGATCTCCGAAGCGATCATGTTCAGCAGTTTGATTGCTCTCCCCACCGACATTTTACGCTTTTTTATGTTAGAGTGTTAATTGTATGACCCTTTCTGTAAACTGTATTTTGGTTTGTTGAAGAGGAGCTATTTAATATTATAAATTGAGATTGAATACTATCCCTTAATTTTCCAGCACTGAAGCAATCATGTTTTCCTTTTAACTTTTATTATTTTTATTATTTTGTTGAATTGCTGTTTACATCATTGCGAACCAAATCGATGTAAAGGGTAGACCTATCATATCGATTCTCATGACATGTGATAGGTAGCTAATCTATCGCTATTTTAATGTCACATGAATTCTACATCAAACCAAAAACAGCGTGACAATCACACTGTTATTGGCAAGAATCGAATCCAGGAATTTGGTGTGACAGTCGTTGCACTTACCACTCGGCCACGAAGGTCGTTTTCAGTTCAAACACATTATATAATTTAACATAACATGCATACTAAAAATATACATTTTTAATAAATATTCATGAAAAGCTGCAACAAAAGCGCGTAACAACATCTCTTGAGAAAACGAAAAACTGATACAAAAATATGATCGGCTGTTCCTCGTATTTAAAGAATGTGATGGGTGGACTTTCATGGATGTGGGTCCAAATGAGGCCGTAAAGTCCAATACTGGACCTATGCACTCTGGGACATCTAGTGCAGAGGAAGACGTTGACAGTGGAACGGCTACCGTCTTCGGTGGCCTTGTCTTTCTTGTCCTCCTCCTCTCTGCTCCGTTATCTCTGCATTTTGATATGAAGTCTTACGTTCCTTTACGTACATACTATTCTTCTCTGTCTACTACTATAGTATTATATATCTATTTTCAACGAAGGTACTTAGGATGATCGCTTTTCGAGACTCTTTGAAGCGTTTCCTCTGTCTTCCATGTAAACTAATTCCTTAGGTTAGAGTACAGATATTTTTTGTGGAAGGCTAATCTTAAACATTCTTGTGAAATGCCCCGCCCAACGCTGTTGTCGCTGAATAATGACAGCCATAACACACCTCACGTTGACATCAGCAGTTATGTTATCATTTATCTGTTTGACTTGCCATTTTACACTTAGGATCCTTTACAGATAACTCTGGGGATTTTATATGCCTTATTAATCCTTTACAGATAACTCTGGGGATTTTATATGCCTTATTAATTTATGATATCGAAGTTTCTTAGGTGTACGTGAGTTTTAGTAGGACAATAAACTATACTAAGTAGGGTATTTTTTTATCACAGGATATAAATGATGAAAAAAATATTTTATTATCTATATTTACTTTTTTTCCACTAGATTTCATTGTTTCGTTCAGTTTCGGGAGCTTGCTGCCACCTGTTTGGTAGTAAGCTGCCGAAACCGCTCTAAGCCACAAAATCAAGTGGAATTGAACTAAATATAAATTATAGGGAAATTTTTATAAATTTATTTTGATTTCATTACTTACAATGATATTTCAATTGACAACATTAATATTTTTCACAGGATATACGCATCTTATGAAAGTTTATTAAGGTGGAATCAGTTATTTCAATATTCATAAATTATGAATGCAAACTAATGAATATCAAAAAACTATTACAGTTCCGACTGGTATCGGCAATTCGATAGCTATAAGTTACCGAAACCGGTCGAAATTAAAAAGTTAATAAAATAAAAAATGACTTTGTACACATAAAAGTCAAAATTTTGTTTTCCATAATAAATAATTTTCATAAAATAAAAAATTGTACAAAAAATATGAGTGGGAAATATTGTAGTATAGATTTGATTTAAATAACAATTGATCGAAATATATTAGAGAGGATTTCCCAACTTATAAATTGAATCTAATGAAGCTGTAAACCATATGAATGTTATATTTAAATACAACTCTCATTAGATGCAGCATGGATACTGACGGGTGACAGGAGCGCATGTCGTGCCATGGTCAATAGTTTACAGCATGGACACGACCCTCAATCACGAGGAATACGACTGAGAAGAAGAATATTTAAATACGAAATTTTATAAATAACTCGGGATATTTAAAAGCACGGGTAATGAATGGCCTTAAAAATTGAAAACAAATAATGAATTTTGTATTCTCGGCCAGTAAATAGTTTTTACAAACTCCGAAATAAATTATTAGATTTGGATTTGATAAAAAAAAACATTATACGAGTACATTTGCTAATCGAGTATTACTTTTTTTACAAATTCATTCTAGGGGATAGAACGCTTGGCTTCTGATCAAGGGGACTTGGGTTCGAGCCTGGACACGACCAGATTCCTTAATAATAATAATAATAATAATATGCTAACTTTTAAAGCGCCGTTTTTGTGATGTAATCACCTCAAGGGCGCATTAAGACGTGTTTTAAATCTTAAAAATCTAAATGTGACCGCTTAAAAAACGATCGGTTTAAAAGTATAGTAGAACAAAGTATAAATGTTTAAATTGGGTATGAAATATGAAAAAGATGGGTTTTCAATTTAGATCTGAAATCTGTCGGATCATTTATGCATCTAAGGTGTGAAGGGAGATTGTTCCAAGCTGATGGACCGGCTACCGCGAACGCTCGATCCCCGAAATTTGTACTGGGGCAACGCTTCGGCTCAACTAATCTTCCTATTGCTGAGGAGTTCGCCGAGCGAAGTGTGGATTTCCGTGAATTTAGGCTGTCCGTTATACAGAGTTCAGATATATAACTTGGTGCCATTCCATGTAGCGCTTTGAAGACTGTCCAGCAGAGTTTATACTGGATTCTTTCTGGACTTTTAAGCCAGTGAAGTTCTTTGAGATGTTGTGTTATATGGGACTTTTTTGGAATGCCTTTAATGAGCCTTGCTGCTGCATTGAACGCAGATTGAAGTTTGTTTATTTGTTGTTTTGGAATGTTTGCATAAATTCCATTACAATAATCTAGTCGTGACACAACGAAGGAATTTACAAGAGTTTTGAAAGTGTCATGGGGAATACTCCTTTTGACGGATTTTAATCGTCTTAGGTGGAAGAAACTAGCGCTGACCGTGTTATTAATTTGGGATTTTAGAGACAGATTTGCGTCAAGATAAACACCAAGAAGCTTTGTGGAGTTTTTGGGAACGATATCATTGTCAGCTGTTGAAATTGAGGAATGATCGATATGATGTTGACGCTTTGCGGAAGACGTCCAGAGAAATTCCGTTTTGGATGGATTTAGTTTAAGTTTGTTTGATGCCATCCATCTGGATATGGCATCAATGCAGTTGACAGTTATTGACGTAAGATGTTTGGTGTCATCAGGGTTGCAGAAAAAATAAAGTTGCTGATCATCAGCATAGCAATGTGAGAGGAGGCCAAAGGATTCTATTATTTTGGCAACGTCATTTGTAAACATGATAAATAAAAGGGGTCCTAAAACAGAGCCTTGTGGCACACCAGATTGGATATTAGTAAATGAGGATTTTTTACCTGCTAGCTGCACAGCTTGTGAACGATCCGACAGATATGAATTTAGCCAGTCTATGGCATTACCTCTAAAACCATACGTGATCGCTAATCGTTGGATAAGATATGAGTGATCAATTGTGTCAAACGCAGCGCTCATGTCCAGAAGGGAGAGCAGTGCCAGTTTGCCCGATTCGTTTGCCAGTACTAAATCTGACATGACTCTAAGCAATCCCGTCTCCGTTGAATGGAAACGTCTGTAGGCGGATTGTAATTTAGACAAAATATTATTTGTCGAAAGGTGAGTTGAAATTTGAATCCTTCTTCATAATAATGAGCTATTTCTGCTCACATTGAAGATTGTAAAATAAATTCTAGTATCATTGATTTCAATCTTTGGTGCTAGTCTTTTAAAAAAAAATTATGTTTTACAAATATACTTCAAATAATAAATTTTTTGAAGTAACTAATGAGTTTAAGTATTTTAGGATAAAATAGAGTAAAAATTATAGTTCAGTTATAGAAAAGCTAATATTTTTTGGACATTTTTTCTATTTACAATATTCCAAACATTTTGGATACTTTTTTTTTAATGTGTAAAAATGAACTTCAATCTAAACATGTAAGCACATATGTAAAATTTACTTAGGAAATAATATTGATTTTGAAAGATGAACTTCATTCTCAATTATTGTGTGATTTTTTTTCTTCTATTTACACCCCATTACAGCACATTTTCCATTAAAAATAAGTTAACAAATAGGTAGTTATTGTGTTGCTACCCCTGTTTGTATTCTAGTCGAAATGAGAATTCTATTGATTTCTCTTTCTAACAAGCAAGATTGTATATCTCTATCACAGATAAATTGTTTCGCCTTAATTTTTTTGGCAGGAAATCAATGGCGAGTCACTAAATGCTCGAATCCTATTGGTCGAATTTTGTGCGCGCCATTTCTGCGCTGCTTCCGAGCTAGGCATCATAGCCGGCGTCTTTCCGGCAGTTGTTCTTCTTCTTTCAACGTCCGAAGAGAGTGGTGGTGTCAGTCTGTCCTAAGTTAAATTAGAACTTTTTTTTTTGGCGAGTGGCCAAGAAAGTAATGGGAAACGGTGATAATTTTGCACAGGACGTAACTGAAGATCAACCAATGAACGGAACATCAGAGAACGGAGCTGATAATGCTCAGGATAATGGAAGCGCCGAAGCTCCCGGCCGGGATGACGACAGGTACTACCAGTTCCGTTATTTGTGTATATTTTTATAATATACATCATATTTTACGATTGTTATAACTTGTATATTGTTTTTCGCTATATTTTAATAGTTTTTTGTATGTAATATATTAGCATTATCATGATCTTTTCCAACACCCGCCATGGCGGACGCCGCCGGCCTGTGTCTCGCATAATTTGTTAATCCGAGTTCATCTCGTCATTTTCAGAGTATTTGTTAGTTTTAAAGATATTTTGGCATGTCATTGTAAATTTATAATAATTTGATGTTTGTAGTTTATAATATTTCAGATGCTTTTACTTTTCTTTTTCCCTCTAATTTCACTGTCGCTGAGGCGTGTATAAAATGGCGTCCCAAGCCTACGCTTAGACGCCGCGTCGTATCGATTTTTGTCGCATAAGTTCAACTGGGAAGTCTACTAATCGTAAAGTTTTCTTCAAATTGGGGGTATTCCAGAAGAAATCGGCACTTTGCGTATCAAAATTAAGAGTTTTACTTTTCAGATTTGTCCTGTTTAGTTAGTCGGGTTTGTTAGTCTTTACTACCGGCATCGGTATGAGGTCAGTTTGGGTCAGGCGGTGTGAGGCACCTGAGTGGATATTAACTTGGTGTATGTCTGCAGGTAGCGGCAGAGGCGGCCGCGCGCGCAGACACCATGCCGGAGACGCCATGATGGTATTTATCTCTTGGAAGGGTCTCTTAACATAAAGCTCAAACCAAACTGACTTGCCTCGCCCAACTTTTGGGTCCAGCTCCATCTTGCATACTATTTGTATTTGTTTTACGTTGGTTAACTCATACTGATATTTTGTCTCTTTGTTCATAGTAATTTTTGTTTTACTTGCAAATATTGTTTTTTTTTTATATTTTATTTTTTACAATTTTTGACAAAATTTCAATGTCGTACTACCTTTTTAAATTTCCAGATTTTATTTGCAGTCTTACAGGTTCCATTTGATGAGGCATTCTTATTTGATGCAGTGCTTTGGAGAATTTCACATTAATTTTAATTAACTGTAAACAAAGTACTGCGTAATGTTAACGTAACTGAGCGTACTTTTGGCAAACGTAGCTTCGGCTCGAGTCATGTCTCTGCTCTGTCTCATGCTCTCCTTCTGTTCACAGGAAACTGTTTGTCGGAGGCCTCAGCTGGGAAACCACCGATAGTGAGTATCTTCTTCTCTTCTCTAATACCACGACCACACCACACCACGCCACGCACACTCCTTTCATGATGATATTTCCAGTTCTGCTACTGAGTAGCGTTGAAGATACCCATACCAAACTTCTGAAGCACTAAAATACTAATGCCTACATGTGAGATTCCTTGTTTCATACTAACCGGACTTTATCTTCCACAGAGGACTTAAGGGAACACTTCGGTGCCTTTGGAGACATTGACAGCATCAACGTTAAGACTGACCCCAACACCGGCAGGTCGAGGGGCTTCGCTTTCATCGTGTTCAAGGCTTCCGACTCCATTGAGAAGGTGATGAGCGCAGGAGACCACACCATCAACAACAAGAAAGTGGACCCCAAGAAAGCCAAAGCCCGTTATGGCAAAATTTTCGTCGGAGGATTGAGCAATGAAATCTCAGATGACGATATTAAATCATACTTCGCCCAATATGGCACTGTAAGTATTTTAGCCGCGGTTTTGTGTTAAATAATTACTTTTTACTTCACCCCTCTTCAATATAAATGTTTTCTTTCAGATTGTGGAGGTTGAAATGCCATTCGACAAGACAAAGAACCAGAGAAAAGGCTTCTGCTTCATCACATTTGAGTCCGAGCAGGTTGTGAATGAGCTGCTCAAGACACCCAAACAGACCATCTCCGGAAAGGAGGTATGTGTGCTTTGAGATTATTTTTGAATCATTTTTGTATTGAGAGAAGTGGTTTGCAAGGATGAAATAGGCGAGAGTCAGAGCTGCTCGGTCCACGTCCCAGTGCTAGCAATAGCAGAACCCTCTGGGGCGCGGGCAGGCTTGCTGAGGGTGTCGCCGTGTCTGATTGTCTGTAGTAGCGTCGTCGGTGGGAGGCAGTTGAAAGAAGTGACTAACTGTTGGTTTATTTCAGGTTGATGTGAAGAAGGCGACCCCCAAGCCCGATGGCCCCGGAGGCCTAGGTGGGAGGGGCAGTGCCCGCGGAGGCCGTGGTGGGCGCGGAGGTCGCGGCGGGCGCGGAGGAGGCTACGGAGGCCAGGGAGGCTGGGGTGGTGGCCAGGGCTACGGAGGCTACGGGGGCTACGGCCAGGGTGGCTATGGCGGCGGGTACGACGGCTACGGGGGCGGCTATGACTACTTCGGCACGGGCTACGGAGGCTACGGTGGCTACGATTAC
This sequence comes from Lepidostoma basale, assembly GCA_022606425.2. Taxonomy (NCBI): domain Eukaryota; kingdom Metazoa; phylum Arthropoda; class Insecta; order Trichoptera; family Lepidostomatidae; genus Lepidostoma; species Lepidostoma basale. Next base: position 283,611 of record JAHDVF020000047.1, on the reverse strand, counting down.
ACCGGCTACAACAACTACGGTAATAAAGCACACAATAAGCAGCATCACCAGCAGCAGCACTAGGGACTTCGCCCGCGGACTGAAATATTGTTCACTAATGCTGAAAGATATTTATTTTTGGGAAAACTTTTTTCAACCTTAAAATAATATACGAAGCCATTTAAAAGGACAATATTTTATACGTGAGATACCTTTCATATATATAATGTATATAATTTAGTTTATGTTTGTAATACCACGTTTGGCATCTGCAGCACTGTCTGGCCGGTCGCCGGGGACAGTGCTGCATTTGGGAAATTGGGTAAATAGTATATGGAAGATACATTGTGAAATATTGGAGCTTTTAAATAAAGCATTTCGTAAATGGTATTCTCAATGTGTTTGCCATATATTCATACCCCATTTCCACCGCCTTGTCCCGACCATCCTTCATTACTCTGCGGCGCGCGCCGGACCCTCGGCTCGGCCCGCCCAGCACCGGAGCCCACAGGGCAGAGGGTCCCGCGCGCGGCGCCTCGCATACATTCTCATACTGGGAAGGGATAGTTCACTAAATACCTTAACTTTAATTTAATTCTCAAGTTTTATTTTTTTAAATTCGTACATTGGTTCTTTACAACTTGTCAACTTAACTTGCGAAACCAGGGAAAGCTTGGCCATTTTTTTAAAATTATGAGAAGTATGAATATTTCGTACTGATAACTTCATTCAACAAGCTGACTGGCTGTGCTTATCGATAGAACAGTTAACATCTTATTTGATTCCTAATCTATGGGATGGCAAATCATGATCTTATTATAAAGGAAGCCCAGTGTAACAGTTTTTCTTGAATTATTACACGGGTCACTAATCTTTGATATGCCAAAACAAAGTGCGGCTCGATTCCGCAGTTAGTCAGTGGCCTGAATGCAGAAATGGCAAGCACCCCGGCATTGATGGCTCCATTTGCTAATAAGCGATGTGTTTGTGTTAGACTACGGCGGCTACGGGGGTTATGAGGGAGGCTACGGAGCCCGGAGCGGCGCCCCACGAGGCAAAGGTACCCCGGCCCCTATTAGATACCATCACACCACGCCTAGGCAGACTAAACTTTCACCCCTGCGGATTGTCCACAGCCAGCCCCTGGTCGCCGCAGCCCGGGCTCGGCGGCCGGAGGGAGGGTTGCCTGGTCCCTGGGGACCCGGTGTGATGAGGCCATGTCTTGTAGGCATTTATAATCAACACTACACTAATAATCGCATTTTAAATTCAGATTTGGCTAATAATGCGGAAGATAACTAGAATTGACAATCTGCACGGATTAAACCAAAATTGTTTGCAACTACGATGCACAGAACCAAGTTAGATATTTGCCGATTCGTATTTGAAAGTTTAGACTGCTTCTCAGAAGTGTTTTCATTTTACCTTTGTGTGCTGTTGTCCCGTGTACTGTAGTGTCCTTCAGAGAAAGTGCCACTCCCCGATAAAGTTTGAACTAATCCATGCATGCAAGGTAAAGGTGACACTATCAGTATTCCGATAGAACTTCTATCATCTCATCTTCACCGCTGGCCCCCTGCCTTCTCAGTCCGAGGGTCGGGGGTCTGCCGCACATCACCTTTCTTTCATTTTTACTGTCTGTATCTCTGAGAAGTTGAATGATATAATATCCAACACTTGCCGCAGTCTCGCATTATTGTCTAGAATAAGTGTGTAAAGTAAAGATAAGATTGAATGTGGGATCTATCATTTGACTTCTGACTGCTTCCTACTTGATATACCCAATATACCTAGAGACTGCGGTCAGTAGACTGATGAGGAGAGTAGGTTGAGTTGGTAACCCGCGCAGTGTAGCGAGCGGATAGTAAAGTTGTTGTGGCTGGCGCAGGAAGCTCAGGCGGCGGTGGCTACACGGGCGGCAAGCAGCGCGGGGGCGGGGGCGGCCGCGTGAACCAGAGGCACCAGCCCTACTGAGGCTGCAGCTCGCAGATCGTCCACGTCTTCTGTTAAGGTAACGGCGCCGCCTTCTCTTTTGTCCTCTATTGTCTCTCCCGCACTAAGCGGCAAAGCAACTAAGCCTTGGTTCTGTTTGCAGGTTAAGATTCATCTCTCGTCATCGTGTATTTTCTGATGTATTTGGTAAGCTCACCGCGCATCTTCATGAGAATCAGATCATTCCATTTCACCCAAGAGATAGGCAAGTTAGGGAGGTTCCCGTCGCGACCGATGCAGCGCCGCCGTATGAAAGGGATCCCAACTCAACCAATTCAATCGTTTCGTTCATCTTTTTTTATATTTTACGTTTACTGTATTAACACTTAGATCTTGTACAAATTCTAATATTACGGATAATGAATGTATAGTTGTGACGGCCCTCGCGGGCGCAGGCACGGCGTCTTGTGTTTGTCCACTTATACCTCATACGAGTGAAATAAAATATTTTTTATTTTATACACTTACACAACACTTTTCGGAGACTGTGTATTTTACGGAACAAATGTTCGGGAAGAGTCCCGCCGCGGAGTGCCCTACTTGCAGCAAGTACGCGTCCCACTCTCGCATAGCAATTCTTAATGTTAGTAAATCATAGCATATAAGTTAATTCGTCTGATACTTGGTCAGATATTCAAAATTGATGTACACGTCTTGGAAAATAAATCTTGTGTAAATAAATTTTGTATTTTTCTTATAAATAAATTTATTTAATTTTCTATTCCTTTATTTGTTTCATCTGAGAATCTTTTTCACAACTGACCTCTCCCATAGTGTATGAAAAGGATTTTCATTTTTTTTTTCAAGAATTAATTTCTATCTTACCATTAACATTTAAAAGGCATGTCCGACATTCATCAGTTTATAAGAAACTGATTTAAGTCTGAAACTACTCGATCCGAGTTGAATAACCAAGGACGTGATTCATAAAGAGCATGACCGCCGAGCTTGCTGCGAATTCGGAGGACGCCTTCCGGTCATTGACCGTCTGGGGGAGTGGGGGCACGCCAGCACGCCACGCAAATAGCGTTGAGAGAGGTGAGTAAGAAGGGGGTATTTGCAATCGTAAATTGCTCGGTCACGCCGAATTCGGATGAATTGGAGAAGCGGTCTGCGTCGAAATGATATTAATATTTTATAGTCGCCCTCTATGGTCATAATACTGAACCACGTTATGTTAGTATATTCAAGTTGAAAAGAAAGTATGGAAGTTACAAAAGAACGTGTTAGATGGCGATGTATATCATTTGAAACAGTTACAGAAGATTGTGCACAGATGGCATTACTGTTGTTATTTTTATTTTTACCGTGTGTTAAAAATAATCTTAATTAGTAGCGGCTGAATGACCCGGAATTTTATGATGTTATATTCAAAGTATTCTTGTATACTTTTTTAGCGAGTTTTAGCGAAGATCTTCGGACCAAAGTGGCCAGCAACACGAATGTTCTCAAGAGGTGATGGAGAATTGTTGACCATATCGGATTCCGTATGGTGTCATATTTGGATCATGTGCTTTGGGGAAAAAATATGAATAGTCTTTGAAAGTAAGGTGTTGGGAAAAAAAATGGGCCTCTTTGAATATGGAGTATGAAGGTATAGGTTATTATAAACAGGATGGACCTCCAGCGAATGAAAGAAAACCGAATTCCAAAGAAGACTCTCTATACACGACCAGGTGGAAAGCAACGTGTGGTAAAACCAAAACCGAGGTGGATGGATTGTGTGCAAGTGTATTTTTACACAAAATTTCCCATTTAACACATTTAGTAAACATTGAATTTATTATTTCTTGAACAATGATGCAAAATTCCATATTAAATAATTAACTGCCTAACCATCACGCCGCCTCTCCGAAGGGGTAGGCAGAAAGAATGGACTGCCACCCTTTTCTTTCCTGACATATTTCTTTCGATTCCTCAACATTCTTACATCGTGTCATGCACGCGCGTCGATTTCTCCGACTCCTCACGTGGCCGACATTCGATTTATTTGATCGTGCCACGTTTTCCTCGGTCTTCCTCTATTTATGGTTCCATTTACATCGTTAACATATAATTTTTTTTACCATTCATTCTTCGTTCATTCTTTCCATATGTCCAAACCATCTTAGTGATCCTTTCATTATTTTGTTCATAACATCATCATTTGCACTGCATTCACTTCTTAAATTTTCATTCGACACTCTGTCATACACAGAGTATCCGCACATTCGTCTAAGAGATTTCATTTCTACTGCATTTATTCTACTTTCATCCTTCTTTTGCCAGTTGCATGCTTCGCTTTTATACATAAGGGTCGGTAGAAGAACACCTTTGTTTAAATAATTAATATGAATGAAAACGCATGTCTTTGCCCTTCTAAGGCATTATCAAACATTTGATAATGTCTTTGAAGAGCAAAACATGTCATTCCATCTAAAATATAATAATACTCCTAGAAGACAAACGTTTTCATTGATATTAATAAGTAAACGTTAAAATAAAATGTTATAATTGTATTTTAATTTCAAGTTACGCGTGTTAATAAGAGCTCAAATCTAACCACAGACAAGATTTGGTTATTGTTTATTGTTCCAGCTTCCCTTCTGTTGACATTTTAATCCCGGCTAGCATCTGCAAGACTGGGAACTGTTAATTAATCTAGATTTTTCGAAAGACCCTATTAAACTCATTGACCTGTTTCTTCCTTTACAAAGGAAATCGACAAAACCACGATAAGTGGTAAACCATTTCCTATCTATTGATGCAATGTAGGTTACTGTATTAATTTATATTAAAATCGTCATTGATTTGTGAATATCTGAAACATGACATAAAAACGTAATTCTGGAGATTTATATCATAGAAAAATGTACACATCAGGTCGATTCAAACCAAATCAAATCATTTTATTTCATTAATAGACATTACAAAATAAAAATTTAAGGCATCAACAGGTAAAATAATATACGAGTATTGTGTATAGTATACTACCAGAAACGCATGAGAGATGGTTCGACATTACGTCACCTGAGAGAAGAGGGTTCCAACTAACAAAATTTCACATTTGGCTTTCGTGAAAAGTGTTCTTACTAACCTTATCTATACGTACAATAAAAAAAAACATGTAATAGTATCGTCATTTTGATGTTACGAAAAGAATCAAGTTCCATCTGATCATTAAAAACACACGATTCATTTAAACTTGGAGCTTTATTATTCCAACTGTTGCCAGAGAAAATTTACACGTTTCTCTGTAAAAGAGTTTCATCTGCTTCAGATGGAACCCTTTTATTCCAAGATACACACCCGAAACCAACAAAATTAAGAGTATTTGCCTTCTGAACGTACTTTCACAAATATGAAAGACGTCGATCTCCGAGGAGACCGCGTTCAGCAGATTAATTGCTCTTCCCACCGGTGTCACCAGCGGTAGGTTGGTTCTGGCGGCCGGTAGGTAAAACAATCTATGCTGTCGCTGTCGGAGATATCTATCAGGGACAAAAAGCCGAACACCCTTCAGCACGGCTGAGTTCTCGAAATATCCCCTAAGTAATTGAACCCAATCACATTATAAAATTTATTTTTAGCTATTATATTGATGAAGTGCCGCATCGGTTTAAGTGTGGCAGTCCATTCTTTCTGCTTACCCTTATGGGGAGACGGCATGATGGTTAGTTAGTTAGTTATTGATTCTCATGACATGTGATAGGTAGCTAGTCTATGGCTGTTTTATTGTCACGTGAATTCTACAACATTAGCGTGAATGGTGAAAATTTGGAGCAAGTAAATGAGTTCGTGTATTTAGGTAGTATGTTTACAAGATGGGCGAGTGGAGAGGGATATTGAAAGAAGGCTTGGGGCAGGCAACAAAGTGAATGGTGTACTTAAAGTTGTCATTGCAAACAAAAACCTATCCAAAAAGCTAGAATGGCAGTGCACAATGGTGTTCTTCTACCGACCCTTATGTATGGAAGCGAAGCATGGAACTGGCAAAGGTCCAGCACTTCTGTTTTTTAATTGTATGGCATGTCTGACTTGAAGATTTTGCCCAGCCTTCCGAATGCAGACCAACCGAGCTGTATTCTCCTATCAATCTCTGAAACACTGTTATAATATAATATCACAATTGATATAATTTCTATGAAATTATCACGACAGCTGTTTCGCTAATCAATGTTAGCAAAACAGTTGTCGCGGCAATTTTATAGAAATTAAATCAATTTTGATATTATAACAGTGTTTCAATTCAACAGTTAATAGTTAATTTAAAATATGTTGATTCCATTGATCATTGTTTAGGAACAGAGCGTATTATCAGAATATTGATTACATTTTTACTTCGGAAAACTACAACAATTTGATAAATTAAACTATTTTAGGAGGGTCGAAGAAGAGGAGAGGAGGTTTTGGAGGCTAAGGCTCGATATGGACTGGAGGGCCATCAAAGAAGAAGATGAAACCATTTAAGTACATATTAAATATTTTTATTTTTAATTCCATCTACAACATAACATTGAAATAAATAAATACAAAGAGCAACAAATTAATAAATCATTAAAACTAAGACGAAATACATGGACGACAGTTCTCGTAAAGGTGCTGTGCCTATGGTTTCAATATTCTTGAAGTTACTCGACATAAATTATCTAAGTGAGAATCCTTCCTGTGTCTTAAAAAGATAAATACTTAATGGTCTTATACGGCAAATAATAAATAATACTTTTCTCTTATGTATTTAACATACGTGATGAAGAATAGTAAAATTTATCTTAGATATTCGTACATAAAAACACAACATGGCGTCAGTAGAGTGAGGGAAAAATCCACAATATTAAATTAAGATTTTCTTCACATTAGGATTAACTAAGAACTATTAGTGGTATTACATTTCTTTGCCTACATTAATATTTCAGATTTTTAAGGTCTTATACCAACTCCTTTCCTTCGAGTCGCTATCATCCTCTTTGGATTCAGATGACACATCAGATTTATCTATCGACCCATTCAGCTGATCTTTCAAACTTTGAGTCGGTCCGAAGAGCGAACATTTGGCGGTGTTAGGGGAGTCGCACACTTTCAAGTTGGCATTGAAGTGCAATCCTTGTGGACAAGTCATTGGGATGAGGACACCCCAATCGCAGACGAGGTATTTGCTGCAATCGCTCGGGTCTGGTCTTAAATCGGCTTCCACTCCGTTATTCTTTTCACACTGTGCAACTTCGCTCCTTGGCTTAACTGCAACTTTAGAAGATTTGAGTTTGGAAATGATTTTTTTGATTTCTTTGATCGTGCTCGCTTGCTGGCATCTCGCGTTCTGTGGCAAGTCACAGATTTTGAATAAGGTGCTGAAATGCAGGCCTTCGGGACACGACATGGAAATGAGATAGCCTCGGTCGCAGACGTAATATTTGCTGCAGTTCTCAGGATCTGGTCTTAGATCTGCGAAGACGTCATTGCTCTGCACACATTCCGAGGGCTCTTCTTTAGGTTGGATCTTCAGAAGTGCAGGGCTAGCACTAGATGTGGTCCGTTCACTAGTGTTTGCAACTTGGCATCTTGCATTCTGAGGATAGTCGCATACTTTCAGCGCGGCGTTGAAATGTAAGCCGGCAGGGCACGGCATGGATATGAGGTAACCAGCATCGCAAACGTAGTACTTCGTGCAGTTATTGGGGTCTGGTCGCAAATCGGCATATGGTCCATTATTCTGTACACACTGGGAGGCTTTCTGGTCGACGCTTACGGAGTTTACAGGTGTAATTGTATTATTTTGCGTAGAGTTTTGAGGTTGACACCTAGCATTTTGCGGCAAATCGCACACCTTCATCCATGTACTGAAATGCAGACCCGCGGGACACGGCATAGAGATGAGAACATTCCAGTCGCAGACGTAGTATCTGCTGCAGTCTTCCGGGTCAGGTCTCAAATCCGCATACGGCCAGTTAGTCTGCGTGCATTGTCCACTCGACTTGGGTATAATGTGATGTTCCTGCGCTTGGTTCTGTGGGTTAATTTGACTTGAATTATCCAGTTGGCACCGCGCGCTCTGGGGATAGTCGCAGACCTTTAGCCTTGCATTGAAATGCAGTCCCTGGGGGCAGTCCATCGGGATGAGGAACCCAGAATCGCACGCGTAATATTTGCTGCAGTTTTTCGGATCCGGTCTGAGATCGGCATAGATGCTATTTTGTTGCTGGCATTGCTCATATTTCTTACTTTTGTAGGCTTCAATCTTTTCGATAATGTCAGATTTTGGAAGGACCGGAGCCTCAGTCGGGATGGGCAGAAGGAGAGACCTGCAGCCGGCCACTTCAGGATGGTCACACACCTTCTTGACGGGGTTGAAGTGAAGGTTCGCTGGACAGTCTCTGCATACTGGTGGGAGGCCAATGGTCTCGCATACATAGAAGAGACGGCAGTCATCCGGATGGGGCATCAGCCTGTCGTCTCCAATGTCGGCCGGGCACGTGACGGGAGTGACGCTGTTGTCGATGCACCTTTGAGATATGTTGGCTCTCGCCCAGTGCTGCTGTGGTACATAGGATGGGAGTTTATTACGTTGTGGAGCATGTTTGTGGTTTTCTTCACTCTCCTCGCCGATGACGCAGCCCCCACAAATGGCCACGCTTGATCTGAGACAAGTGTGGACGACGTTATCGAAGGATTCGCCGTCTTTGCAATATCTGAAATCGAAATGTTGTAAAAATATGATTAAATAATTACAAAGATTTGTTTTCAATATAAGTCAAAGATTAAGATTAGTCATTCTGTATAAAACAATCATCCGAACAGCAGTGACCTATGGATGTGAGGCGTGGACAATGACAGCGAAATCCGCAGAGCGACTGGATAGTTTTAAGAGAAGGGTGCTGCGCAGAATCCTGGGACCTGTGAATGACGGTGAAGGCTGGAGAGAGCGGCATAATGACGAGCTGTACCATATTTACAAAGCTCCAAGTCTCTCCACCCAGGTCAGACTGAATAGACTGAGATGGGACGGTCACGTGCAGAGGATGCCGCCATCGCGAACTCCAAAAAGTTTGTTGGAGTGGCACCCAGGTGGTAGAAGACCAACTGGACGACCAAGGCTGCGATGTGAGGATGAAATTGGGAGAGATGGGGCGAAATTGTTTTTTTTTTTTTTTTTTTACTTTAGTTGTTTCTATTTTATTTGCCCTGCATTTTATTTGTCAGGGCGGAAGGGGCGAAATTGTTACGAGTGTCAGATTGGAGGGTCGAAGCGGAGGACAGGAGGAGTTGGAGGCGAAGGATACTGGAGGCCAAGGCTCGATATGGGCTGTAGGGCCATCGAATAAGAAGTAGAAGAAGAAGAAGATAAGTCAAAGATTATGCGATACAGAATCGAATGCAGCAAATGTGCATTAAATGACAATCAATCTAACGTGTATATTTTTATTTTCAGTTATTTATATTTATATTTAGTTGTTTGTTTATTAAAGAGCAACGCCACGTCTTCGTGGACGAGGAAGAAAAGCTATTGGTCGACGTACACGGCAGTGCCCTGAATGCCAAATGTCATATAGTTTATAGTTTATCGAAAATACGAATATCGAAAATACGTTTGCTGAACCAGCTAATAGCAAGCACGCCAACGTTCGGGCAGGACAAGGTCTGTCGGGTCCGCTAGTATTTATACATTGAATTACCATTAAATATTTATGTTTTTACAACATTTTGAATGTATACAAATACTGGTGTTACATAGTAGCATATATACCTACAACTTCAAAAAAAAAATGTCAGACATGGTGATCGTAAGAAGGGTAGAATGGGGAATGTTGTATTACATAAAGCGTGCGCTTAACCCAACCAATGACAGGTCATAAGTCCTGTAAACACCTCGACCGCCATATTCTGTTTCCAATTTGCATCTTCGTCTCTATTGAGATACAATTAATCCTTGAAATATTTATGTTATGCAAAACATGTAGGATCATATAATTGCCCTTACTGTATCTTTATATTTTTATTCATGTATGCAAATTTCTGTCTGCTACCCGAAATAAATAAATCATTTTCTTCTAAATTTGCCTCTATACTTTGTGCTGTGGATTCACATTTGAATAAATAAAATAGCACTTGTTTTCACAACACCTCTTGCTTTTTTTTTTTGTCTTTTTGCTTTTTTTTGTTTTGAAAAGGACTTTTTGAATGAAAAATTTGGGTAGAGAGTGATTTATTGCTGTAGAACTATTGACTTAGCAAAGGAACTGTTCATATTTTAAAAATTCATTTGTATAAAAATATTCACTTGTCATCACTGCAAATAGAAATACGAGTATATCCGCTGAAGCAAATATGGCAGTAAATAATGGAGTTCTAGTGTCAACCCTTATGTATGAAAGTGACACTTGGAATTGGCAAAAGAACGACGAAAGTAGGATAAAATCCGTAGAAATAAGATTACTGAGAAGAATGTGCGAAATAAGGAAGTGTAAGGCAGATGATTACATTAAAAATAAAATTAAAAAAGGATCTCTGAGATGTTTTTGACATCTGGAACGAATGGATAAATTGCTAAAATGTTGTACCTATACAAGTAGTGTCAGTGGAAAGAGAAGTCGCTGAAGACCAAGAAAACCTTGGCTTGACCAAAATAATCAAATACTAAATAAAGGGAGTCACATTCGAAGTCGGAAAAATGAATGTACAGGAATCTCGGGATGTCAGGACAGAGCAGTATGGAGGTCACGGAGGATAGTTAGGTTAGTTATTTACCTGTAAGTGGCTACGCCGTCCAGACAACTGATGTACCGAGAGCACTCTGATGGGATGGAGATGAGTTTTATTCCAACACTAGGGCAGCTGTCAGGGGTACAGTCTTCCGCTCCAGCGCAGAGGACCAGCGCCAACCCAATTATAAAATACTGCAGCATGATGCAAACTTTAATCTTTCGAGAAGACCGCTTCAACAATAAAATATTGATTGTAGTTATGCAAACACCACAAGGGATTCTCCACTTGATGACAGTTTGATAAAACAATTAGTTATGTCTTGATGTGGTTATTTTTTTCAATTTATACCCTCGCGAATCTTATTCTGCGATAAGAAATGTATGTACCATATATGACACTCCTTATCTGTGCGCTGATTGCTTAGAACATTCGCGGAACAAATAATATACTTGTATTAAAGTGTTAATCTTTAGATCGTTTTTGTGGTTTTTGATTGTGTTTCCTCAGATACGTATCTAAGCGGATGGTTCGGATGTCACTGGTATCAGAAGAAAACGCAGATATGAAATTGTTCAATATGATTTTGACGAGAAAGACAAAACAAGGGCTGATACTGTGCGATGTATTGACCGAGTTTCAGAATGGATGGCCGAGAATAAACTTAAAATAAATCCCACAAAAACAGAACTCATGTGGGTGGCCTCTCCTCGGCGACAACATCTTCTAGATTCTGACCCTTTGAAAATAGGAGGGATAGAAATATCTCCTTCAAAGAGTTTAAAGTTTCTAGGTGTTCATTTAGATGGCAATCTGTCTTACAATACGCACATATCAGGGCTTGTTAAGTCTGGTTTCTTCCAACTGAGACAGCTAAAGCACATACGGAGATGTTTACCTGTTGGTGAAGCTAGGACCCTCGTAAATTCTTTTGTAGTGTCACGGTTAGATTATTGCAACGGAATGTACGCTGGATTGCCAAATAATCAATTAAGCAGAATACAAAGCGTATTTAATGCTGCTGCCCGATTGATTATGGGGCAACAAAAATACTGTCATATCACGCCGCTCCTGAAGGACCTTCATTGGCTTAAAATCCGAGAGCGAGTAAAATATAAATTGTGTTTGACAGTGTTTAAGGCTCGACACCAGAGAGCGCCAGCGTATATTTTGGACCTCTGCGTGACACCCATGCCAACGGAAAGGCAACGTTCACTCCGATCAGTAGAAACAAGTGCAAACAACATAGCGATTCCAGTCAGAGCCAATAAAGCATGTTTCTATGATCGTGCTTTCAGCGTTGCGGGTCCGTTGGCGTGGAATAGCCTCCATGTTAGTATTAAGTATGAGGATAGTGACGTTAAATTTAAGAAACATCTGAAGACTGCACTGTTCGGTCAGTCATTTCCTAGTGCGCCCTTGGAGTAATTGATTTTACAAAACGGCGCACTTAAAATACAAATCATCATAATAATAAATAAATAAATGATTAGTGTACCGAATATCTTAATACTAATTTGGACTTGTGAATAATATGAAAATAAACTGGTTCGAAAGGAAGATCCTCCGCAAAATCTTCGACCCATTAGGGATGGTCAGACGTGGAGAAGGAGATACAACACAGAGCTCTAGGATCTATACCAGGACGTCAGCGTGGTCAAGTTTATAAAGATTAACAGACTGCGCTGGCTAAGGCACTTGCACCGCATGGGAGATCTGGAGCCCCCCAAAAGAGTGTTGTATGACAATCCGAGTTGGAACAGGGCGAAGAAGCATCGGTAGGCCGAGACTGCGATGGCTGGATGGTGCCGTGGCAGATTGTCGGGTCCTGGAGCAGCAAGACTGGGAGGTGGCGGCCAGAGACAGGACGGGATGGAGACGTTTCTTGGAGAAGGCCAAGACCCACCAAGGGTTGTAGCGCCGGAGAAGAATAAGAAGAATTTGGACATGTATTCGGATCTTCTGGCTTACAGAGGTTCAGCTTTAATGGCTTTTCCTTCTCACGCCTGTTGAATATGTGATTTGGTGGTTGTTTTATGCGGGGGCTCGATATATGGCCCAGAGTGCTCTTCTGAAAGAGGACGAGAAAAGATTTAAGTATTTAATATAATTCTTCTTCTTCTCCATGCTCAATCCCGATGTAAGACTTGGTTTCCTCCATTGGCTCTTGTACCTGGCTATCTCTCTCTATTCTCTAGATCTTTCTATTTTCTCTCAGCCCTCTTTCACGCAGTCCGCCAAAGGCAATATAGATTCTCTTTTTTCTGAAATGCCTAAATTTGCAATATATAAGCGGAAACGCCAATAATAAACAAAAGTAACGTAGACTCCATAAAAACAAAAACGCAGTCCGCCAATCTTTTTCTTGGTCTGCCTCTTGATCTCTTTTCGCGAGACACCCATCTGGGCATAATTTTCCGTGCTCTAACCATCTAGCATTTTTTCTTCATGGCCTGCCTACCGTAGGCATTGATATTTACAGAAATATAGAAATAGAAATATTTTCCCGGCGATCTGAAGCTATTTAGATCCATTGAGAATTCTAATGATTTCATTCTCTTACAAAATGATATTGACTGTTAGTTGTTGAAGTGCTCGGATAACAAGTTGCCGTTTGGTGTCCCTATGTGCTGCATAATTTTAGAGGTATGGATAGAGGTAGGGTGTTTTTTTAGAGGTATACAATACATATTCAAAATGAAAAAAAAAACGCATTAAAATAATCTTAATGTCTATGATATTGGCTTTATTTAATATGTAATTTTACGCCATTATTGTTTAAATATGATTTCGGGCATATGAGCGCCACGGCTAGCTCGGATGAAACGCAATCGTGAAGTCCAATTTTCGACAATAATTGTCGTCTTTGTGGATGCGTATTATCCACTAGAGTGTACGTGGTGCGAAAACGATCCATGGTCTTCCGAATACGAAGACTTGCTCGGATGGACGATTATGTCGACCGTAAAATGGATGTAGTGCACTATAAGTTTGGCGAATCGAACCATGATTTTCAAAATATTATAAATTTGCACACTTTTCAATCGCTGTTCTGACGTCAGTTTATTCATGGTAAAATGGCAAAACGTACTGACTACAAATCAACTGTTAACTGTCAAATTAGCAGTCTGTAGAAACAATGTTGCTAGTTTAAAAACCAAACCTTTCAAAAAACATACTATACATATATTCACTCGTAGAATACTCACTTATTTCCTTACCAATATACCTTATCCTTACAGCTTGTCGATTTTATTAAGGAATTGGGTGTCACATTTGAGTCCTACTTTACTTTTAAATGACATGTATCTAATGTTATCATGCAAGCCAATAAAATGTTTGGTTTTGTTTACGAAACATAAGATCATTTTCTGACTCCATGCTGATTCGTTTGGTTTATGAAGCACTCGTTCGCTGTAATTTGAAGTAGCTCCATCATTTGGAGTAGATCCAGAAACGATTTTTGGGATATTTATACCTCAGGGATTACAATTTATATCCTTTTTTTACCTTATCTATTTATCACAGGAATAGGCTTTTATTCTCGAAACGTGTCGAATTTTTCGATGCATTTTACGTAAGCATTTTTAAAAATTGTTATCTATGGGTATTTATAACCCGGGAATACTTCTTCTTCTAAAAGTGCCCTGTCAGGTCCCCCCGACGCGACGTTGCGTTGAGCGATCACTCTGGTAAACTCTTCCCTATCTTGCGCTGTCCGGAATAGCTCCTCCACAGTTCCGATTCCCGTCCATTCCCTCACATTGCGCAGCCAAGAGATCTGCCTTCTCCCTGCCCCCCTGCGGCCCTCTATTTTTCCCTTTAAAATCAGATGCAACAGGCGATATTTTTACAGGAATACAATAATTTTTGCAGGAATACTGAGATACCTACATCTATCCTTTCCCCACTGCTATATTTGAAGCTATTATTTTAACTAACAGTTGAACTTATTTCAACTTAAAATTTGTGCATCGAAAAAGATTGTGTCACAACCGAAATATTTTTGCTAAGTAAATTGTAAATTGAAAAAAAAGTTTTGTGAAAAATTATTCAAATGAAATCATAGTTTTTACTCCTTGCATAATGATGTAAAACACTATATTAAATCATTAGATTATATATTGTATTTTTTTCTTTTCAGACAATTTTTTTCTGCTGCTGGATATAGAACTCTTCTAAACTTCTAAGGCTATTTGTTGCCAACCGAAAGTTTTTTGTGGTCTTCTTACAACAACAAACCATCACGCCATTTCCCTATAGGGGTAGGCAGAGAGAATGGACCGCCACACTACTCTATCCTGGCACACCTCTCTAGCTTCCTCCACATTCATACAGCGAGTCATACACGCACGTTGATTCTTCCGACTTCTAACATGACCAACCTTTAAAATTTGATTAATTTGGTCATGCCATGTTTTCCTTGGTCTGCCTCGTACTCCATTTACATCATTAACGTATACTTTTTTAACTATTCTTTCTCCATCCATGCGCTCCATATGTCCGAACCAACGCAGCGATCCTTTCATAATTTTGTTCATAATACCTTTTCCACTCTACATTCCTTTCTAACATATTTCTTTATTTATTTATTAAAGGTAATATAATATACAGCTATATCAATAACATATCTTTTCTTCTTCTTCTTGTTGTTCTGTCACACCTCCGTGGTGCATAGGGCCTCAAGGAACCTTCTCCACCCGACTCTATCGCTATCAATAACATACCTATATTTAAAAAAACTACCACAAATATAAAATAATTGTTAACAGTTAACAGACGAATTGAATACCAGCAAAATAGTCAGTTTTATAGAAGTTTTACGATACTTTAAGGGAGCGACATTCGATGCCCTAAAGGAAGCATGTTATAAAACTTCTAGAAAACGGACGTTTTCACAATTATTAATTTGTGCAAAATCGAATAGATTTATTGATAATTTATTGTTGTTTATACAAACATTATTATTTATGGTTTCTTAGAATTTTCTTCACTTCCTTTTAATGTTTATTTTTTTAATGACAAATCATAAAATCGTTAATTATTTTTTATCGGTGACATTTAGTGTTGATATGTTTTAAAAACAAACCGCCAGAGAATGTGGCGTTTGTATTCGTCACTTTTTTTTAATTCGGTGCAATAATATATATTCCATCATAATCCTGGTGTAATCGCTGATCAAGATGATGTTTCCGGTGATAAAGTGCGGAATCGACTCGTATCGATATCAAGTGATATCGCATAGCGACTTTTATTCACACAACACAACTATCCCAACTAAGACATTGTACCATATGCCTCAATTGAAAGTATCCAGTCGCATTAGCGTCGCACTTGTTATGTGTTACTATGTCGTGCATTCTTCCAAGTCAGCGACTTGAAAATACAGTCTAACCCCGGTAATCTGACAAACGTTTTGCAGGGCAGTGTCGGGCTATCGAATTTGTCGGATTATAAAGTACTGCCTAAGACCCCCCTATAGTCCGGAATTTTTTGAAAAAGAGTACCTTGTTATTTTGTTCTTGATGGTATCATGAACAAAATAATGAAAGGAGCATTAAGATGGTTTGGACATATGGAAAGAATGAATGAAGAAAGAATGGTAAAAAAATTATATGTTAATGATGTAAATGGAACCAGAAATAGAGGAAGACCGAGGAAAACGTGGCACGATCAAATAAATCAAATATTGAATGTCGGCCATGTGAGGGAGTCAGAGAAATCGACGCGCGTGCATGACACGATGTATGAATGTTGAGGAAGCGAGAGAAATATGTCAGGAAAGAAAAGTGTGGCAGTCCATTCTTTCTGCCTACCCCTTCGGGGAGACGGCGTGATGGTTAGTTAGTTAGAGTATCTTGTAGTCCGACAAATTACAGATCAAAATGATAAGATTCTATCTGAACTACGTATCATACTACTCGTACATATGTATGTCGATACTACATATCGTGTATACCTGTTCAATTGTGCATTACCTACATTAGTGAAGATAGGCATGTCGGATTAGACAGGGGCCGAATTACCGGGGGTCCACTGTACATAATATATTAGCAGCGTCTTTTTGGATAAATAAATAAAATGGATAATAGACGACCTTCGTGGCAGAGTGGCAAGAGTTCGATTACCGGCGATGGTAGTGTGATTGTCACACTGTCTTAGGTCTGGTGCAGGTCACAAAATATGCCATGAGAATCAATGCTAAAAACATGTATATTGTGATTGGGTTCAAACAACCTGTTGTGTACACAAAAAAAGGAGCACCAACTGTCCTGACCTGGAAAAAAAACGTACAAACTATCATTGCATTGAGGATGTTGGGGTTCATCGTCCGGACCGGAAGAGTTTTCAGGGATTCCAATGTGCTCAGAGTCCTATACAACGCATTGGTTAAGAACAGACTCGAAAGTGGTTCTGTGATATGGAGTCCTCACGAAGTGAGATATTCCGTTTTGCTGGAGAGGGTTCAGAAACAATTTCTGAGGTATCTCTACATGAAGGAGTATGGTAGTTATCTGTGGCTCTATCCCACGGCATTTCTTTTGGGAATGATCGAAACCAATTCTCTACAGCTTCGAAGAGATGGACATCTAATAACCCATTTCTTTAGATTAATTAGAGGATACATCGAGAACTCGGCCGTACTGGAGGATGTTGGTCTTTTTGTCCCCGATAGATATCTCCGACAGCGACAGCAAAGATTGTTTTACCTACCGGCCGCCAGAACCAATCTGCCTCTGGTGACACCGGTGGGAAGAGCAATTAGTCTGCTGAACGCGGTCTCCTCGGAGATCGACGTCTTTCATGTTAGTGAAGGTACGTTCAGGGGACAAATACTCTTGACTTTGGAAAGTATCTTGTCTTCCTAATGTCGAACCATCACTAATGCGTTCCTGGTATTATGTTGTATGTGTATAATATCTTACCTGTACTCAATAGATGCCTTAAACACTTATGCTGTTTGTAATGTCTTTTGAGAAAATAAACTGATTTGATTTGATTTGATTGATACCGCAACGAAATAATCTTTTTAATCTTAGAAGATTCCAATGCGAAAGATACGCAGACGGCACTGTTGTATGTTTCAACACTGAGAAGGATGATGCCATAGATCAAGATTGGAAATACCAAAGTACTATATCAAAAACAATTCAAATCGTTAAATATTTCCCCACCTGATATATGTGAAGGACACCCCACTCGAGGTTGTCTCATATTACCAATACCCGAGTAGCCAGTGATGGTACTCCCATAGAAGCTCAGAAGCCCGGCTTGCGTAAGAAATTTTGAATCAAACCCCCAAATCTAAGAAATCGTGCCCCGCATAAACCCACCAAATCACCTTCCAATAATGTGGTGCATATCAAAGCCAACGTCTTCATCAATCAGACGTAAGAGGAGAAGCCACAAGAGAGGAGGTTTTGATTCAAAATTTCTTACGCAAGCCGGGCTTCTGGGCTTCTATGGGAGTACCGCCACTACTGAGTATCCATATATCACAAGAGGTACACAATGACGAAGAGATCCAGCATTGCATTAAGTCGGCCAGAGCTGCTTTCGGGTACATGAGAAAGAGGAAATTTGATAACCATGGCCCTGAAGGACACGAAGGTACTCGTCAACAAGTCCGTTGTTCAAGGCACACGGAACCTATATAGATGACGAAAAAGTTCTAGAGCGATACCACCAACGTTGTTTACGAAGGATCATAAATGTGAAATGGCAGGACAAACGGACAAATGACAGCAAACTTGCTGGGGTTAATATGACGAGTGTTGAGGCTGTCATCATTCAGAGACAACTGCGCTGGGCTGGTCATGTTATCGGAATGCCTGAGAATAGATTCCCAAGGAATTCTGTATTCTCAGTTGACCCAAAGGAAACGTTCACACGTAGGTTAAAGGAATCGCTACAAGGACTCCTTAAAAGCGAACGCTCAAAGGAATAACATCGATAGTGAATACTGTAAGAGGCTGTAGAAGGCAGACCTGGGTGGATAATAGCAGTACATAAAAGTATGCAGGACTTCGTAACACATCACAGAGACGACGCTGCAGAGAGGAGGAGGAGACGAAAGGAGAAACTATCGGGAAACGGTGATGGCTCCGCTGCCAACGTCTTCCCCTGCTCTTGATGCCCTAGAGCGTGTGGGTCCAGAATTGGGGTCTTTAGCTATATGAGGATCTAGAACCGAGAAGGATTGTCTTCCTCGGATACGAGGGACAGCCGATGATGATAGGTTTATTGTTTACAATGTACACATAAGACATTTTAAGTACCTTATTATGTTCCATTAATTCTGGTATACGAGATAAATGATACATGGTTGATTGTCGCCACATTTGATAATGTCATACGGCTTTATGTTGGTTATTAAAGTTCTTGGTGGAAGTTCAGCGTCACTATTAAAAAAAAAAATTGTAATGTACGTATTAAGTTCAATTTTATAGTATTTTTTTAGTGTGTGTAATGCCTTAGACAGGCGAAACATTCCATTCACAAAAATATGTATAATAAAACTTCTAGAAAACAAATGTTTCCATTAGTATTAGTTATTTAATTTAGATAATCAAATAATTTTACTGAAATCTCTAAATGGAAGTTCATTTTGAATAATGATTAAATAAAACGATATTTTTAACTACGAGTATTTCTACTTTTGTCTTTATCGATAGCGACTGGTTTCGCCAGGTTTGCTGGCATCGACCAAGTCTCGAGTAAGCAAACCTGGCGAAACTGGTCGCTGTCGAAATAAAGACAAAAATAGAAGTAGTTAAAAAACATGGTTTTATTTAATTATTATTATTTTATAATAGTTTTATATCATTGTTCAAGAAACAACAAATGGATATCTAGTTTAAAAATTTCCTTCCAAAAAATACCAGAATCAACAAACGGCTTGTTGATATAATAATAAAATACGTAATATATTGTTTTCATTACTTTCTGATTAAAGACTAAATTGTTTTCAATCAATTATAGTAATGACGATCGGAAATATGATCCCGATCTTGTAGTTACTAAACAGATTAGTTATAATCTTCGTTACCATCTAATGAAAACATCCGTTTATTGTAATATGTTTTTTATCTCACCCATTGATAGATAAAATATCTAAGATTGAGATACATATCATCAGATTATAACTATTACATTTTAAACATACGAGTATTTGATTAATTGCTCCAGAATACAAACAAAATTACTGAAAATACCTACGAATTTTGTTTTTGAACAACTAACTAGCTACTCAATTTGTATTGTTACACCAAAAAGACATCGATACAATCAACGTGTGTGCATTAAATCAAATCAAATCAAAGTTTATTTTCTCAAAAGATATTACAAATATTTTTTATAGTTTAAGACATCTATTGAGAACAGGTAAAATATAATAAATATATAATACCAAGAACGCATGAGAGATGGTTCGACATTAGGAATACAAGATACTCTCCAAAATCAAGAGCATTTGTCTTCTGAACGTACCTTCACGAATATGAAAGACATCGGTCTCCGAAGCGATCATGTTCAGCAGTTTGACTGCTCTCCCCACCGGCATCACCAGAGGCAGGTTGGTTCTGCATGCTGGGAGATAAAACAGTCTGTGCTGACGTTGTCGAAGTTAACCATTCGTAACATAAAGATGGATAGCCTCCAAGAGGACGGAATTTTCAAAGAATCCCCTGATAAGTCTGAAGAAATGGGTAAGTGTGCACCCATCCCTTCTTATCTGTAAGCTATTGGTCCCCAGCATGCCCAAGAGGAATGCAGTGGGATAGAGCCACGGATAGCTACCAAACTCCCTCATGTAGAGATATCTCAGAAAACTTTTCTGAACCCTCTCTAACACGAGCGAGTATCTCGCCTCGTGGGGACTCCATATCACCGAGCCACACTCGAGCCGGCTCCGGACCAATGAGTTATACAAAATTCCCAAAACATAGGGATTCTTGAAAACTCTCTTTTGCATGGCATGTGTAATGTTACCATTAAGATTTCTTTGGCCGATGTATTAAAATTTTTCGCGCCTAACTCTGTAGCTCACCAGTAAAGTTTTTTCGGACCTTCGTTCCAACATCCCCTGTCAGTGCAACTACGGCATCGCCGCTTTATTCCAAAGACATGCACCTCCTCTGGCAACACAGTTTTTTCTGTCTTTTGCGCTCGTGCTCGAGCTCACCCCACTTTCCGTCAGTCTGTCTTTTGAGTAGGCCACCACCTTGTGCTTCGCTTCGTCAATGTCTCGCCCTCATCAAAATGTAGCAGAATTGGAAATCCGTTGCCATCCGGCTGGACCATCAATGGTTCAGCCTTTCTTCAGTAGTATGATATAAAGGTACGCGTCAGATACAATATTAACGATAAATTTACCCATATCAAAAATCGTGCTTCGGTCGGCGATCATGTGTCCACGTGTCTACGTTAGTTCCGAAGGTTATTATCAACTTGACCGCGTTTGGTGTCATCCTCTCTTGCTGCCATGCGATCGCCAAGGTCCTCACCACCATATGGAAGTGTGTGGATCACTTCTGCACTTCATACAGCACCACCCGGCCTATGGAATCTCGTGTCAGTCAGGTGATGCCATAACAATGAATTTTTCTGAACCGCCATCAACTGGTCAGCGGTTACCTGATGTCCTGAGGAGCCCGCTATCATGAAATTGCCACAACCAGCCTTTTCACGTGTTTCCCGGCCTTTGCCAGCGAATAAACGCCTCGACCACCATATTCTGTTTCCAATTTGCATCTTCGTCTCTATTGAGATACAATTAATCCTTAAAATGATAACTCGCAATGGGTAAAATCCAGTATTCGTCTACAAGTATTTTTATACATTCAAAATGTTGTAAAAAACTAGTCCAAGTTAAAAATAGCATAAAAATTGGAGAGACATCTCCAGGCGTTATCTAGCAATACGTTAATGGCGGTAGCCTTTCACATTGCGTTAATAAAGATCTTCTGCTTAATGCTTAATCCAATCTTAATATATGGCGCTAGTGTAGATTGAACTAAAAAAATGTGAAATGTGGTGTTACATTGTAGCATATATACATCTTCCAAAAATTTGTCAGACATAGTGGTCGTAAGAAGGGCGCAATGGGGAATGTTGTATTACATAAATCGTGCGCTTAACTCAACCAATGACAGGCCATAAGTCCTGTAAACGCCTCGACCACCATATTCTGTTTCCAATTTGCATCTTCGTCTCTATTGAGATACAATTAATCCTTAAAATGATAACCCGCAATGGGTAAAATCCAGTATTCGTCTACAAGTATTTGTATACATTAAAAATGGAATAAAATAAAATTTTATATAATTATTTAACGATATCTTTAGCCTCTAGAATATTTTATGATTTAACATGTGCCAATAAACCCCCATGAATTCCATAACCTTTGTTCATACTTACACCCGTCCCTAACCAAATGACCAAGCCAAAAAGAATCCTGGGTAAAAACCTGGGGACTCAAAGGTTCGCTCTCTGCGTCTAGCCGAGGTAAGGAAAGAGCTGTTACAAATGGTGTATGAATGCGGAAGATATTAGAGAAATACGTCGTTTACGTATACTTTCTTTACAATTCTTACTTCATTTATTTTTTCCATGTGTCCAAACTACCTTAAATAATTAATAAGATGGCAGTGCATAATGGAGTTTTAGTGTCAACCCTAATGTATGGAAGTGAAGCTTAGAGCTAGCAAAAAAAGATGAAAGTAGGATAAATTATCACTGAGAAATGAATGTGCGGGAAAACGATATACTCGTATGATAGAATACCAAACGACGAAATAAGGAAGAAATGTAAGGCAGATGATTATACCATAAGTAAAATTAAAAAAAAATCCCTAAGATGGTTTAGGCATATGGAACAAATGGATGAGAGAAGAATGATTAAAATGTTGTATGCAAGCAGTGTGAGTGGAAAGAGAAGTCGTGGAAGACCAAGGAAACATGACATGACCAAATTAATCAAATAATGAAAGGCGGCCTCATTCGAAGTCGGAGAAATTGACGAACGTGCATGTTACGATGTATGAATGTGGAGGAATCTTGAGAGGTGTGGCGGTCCATCCTCTATGCCTACCCATCCGGGGAAATGTCGTGATGGTAGTTAGTTAGTTAGTTAGTTAATTAAACTTATTTTGTTCATAACACTTTCATTCGCCCTGCATTCACTTATTTTATTTTCATTCGACACTTTAAAACATGACGACCTTCGTGGCAGAGTGGTAAGAGCTCTGACTTCCATACCAAAGGTCCCGGGTTCGATTCCCGGCGATGGCAGTGTGATTGTCACACTGTCTTTGGTCTGGTGTAGAATTCACGTGACAATAAAATGGCGATATAGATTGGCTACCTACATGTCACGAGAATCATTATAATAGCTAAAGAATAAATTGTATGCAGTAATTGGGTTCAAACGACCTGTTGTACAAAAAAAAAAAAATACCCAGATTTTTTACACATTCATCTAAGATATTTAATTTCCACTATATTCTATTCTATTATATTTTTTATCTTTTTTCCAGTTCCATGTTTCACTTTCATACATAAGGGTCGGTACAAGAATCTTTCACTCGTATATACGAGTATTATTGACCATATATCAAAGCAAAATCATTTAAAGTATGACCATTCAAATTGCTTATATTTTCACAATTTTTAGATCATTAGTTAACCTTATGTTGTATCGTTCCATTTTCTACCTTCAAGACCCTTTTAACTTTAAGAAGGTCAATGCTAAATACGTATTGGTATAATATTGCATTCTATTGTATCTCATCGCGTATTCGAACAAATAAACAAGCAGGCAATGTTTACTCAATACACAATATTTGAAAACTAATTACCAATAGTTTGAATACTAACTAAGTGAAACACTAATATCCTATTACGTAACAATTAACTATTATATTTTAAAACATATTATTTGCTTAACAATTCAAGCGCCTCAACGGTACTTAACCTATTTTTTAGAATTGTTTATTATAATAAGCTTAGAAGCAATTACGTCAATAGTAAATAGTTGAAATTCTAAGAAATAGACAAAAAATATTGCTGTCAAAAGAGTCACCCGTCACAAATCTTACAGATTAAGCTTGTGTTTGTTCTCAGAGATGTTTACAAGATGAACAGATAACAGGAAGAATTGATATCTATCCATGATTTTGATTAAATACATTGTATTTAATACATTAATATTTAATACATTTAATACATTGTATTTGAGAGAGAAGAATGAGTCACAGAGAAGGTGAAAAGATACACGGGCAAAAGGTGGATATGATAAGGTTTGCTGACGATATTGCTATGGTTGCTGAAAGTGAAGAAGAACTGCAAGAGGCCTTAACAACTTTGCAAAGCATTCTTCAAAATAATTACACCATGAAGATAAATAAAGACAAAACAAAGCTGCTGACTGTAGGCCGAACGCAACATCAGATGAGAGTTGTGATGTCAGGAGTTCCACTAAAGAACACCAAAGAGTTTGTCTACCTCGCGAGCAAAATAACATGGGACGGTCGGTCTAAGAGCGAGGTCGACAGCCGTATACATCAGGCTAGGCTTGCATTTAATAAAATGTCGAAAATAATATAATCGAATAATATAGACCTAAAACTGAGAATACTCCTCATCAAGACCTATGTATGGAGTATCTTGATGTACGGCTGCGAGACAAGGTGCCTATCCGAAAGTGATAAACGGAGACTAGAGGCTTTTGAGACGTGGTCCTATAGAAGACTATTTGGAATTTCCTGGAGAGACCACATCACAAATGAGGAGGTTCCCCAAAGAATCGAAGGAGGAAGCACCTGCTCAGGACCTTGTCCAAAAGGCGTGAAAGTTGGATCGGCCATGTAATACGACAAGAAGGCCTCTTGCATGCCATAATGGAGGGTATGACCGAAGGGACAAACTCTAGGGGACGTCCACGCCGAGAGTACCTAGAGGACCTGTTGGTGGACGTGCGCTGCTCATCATATGCCGATTTCAAAAGAGCCGCACAAGACAGGGAAGAATGGAAGAGAAGAATAGAGGAAATTGCTGCAAACCAATCCCAGGATTGAAACCAGAGGAAGGATAAATTAACTAACTAACTAACTAACCATCACGCCGTCTCCCCAAAGGGGTAGGCAGAAAGAATGGACTGCCACACCTTTCTTTCCTGACATATTTCTCTCGCTTCCTCAACATTCATACATCGTGTCATGCACGCGTCGATTTCTCGACTCCTCACATGGCCGACATTCAATATTTGATTTATTTGATCGTGCCACGTTTTCCTCGGTCTTCCTCTATTTCTGGTACCATTTACATCGTTAACATATAATTTTTTTACCATTCTTTCTTCATTCATTCTTTCCATATGTCCAAACCATCTTAATGATCTTTTCATTATTTTGTTCATGACACCATCATTCGCACCGCATTCGCTTCTTATATTTTCATTCGACACTCTATCATACACAGAATATCCACACATTCGTCTAAGAGATCTCATTTCTATTGCATTTATTCTACGTTCCTCAATGTGCAGACTGTCGTGGTTTCTTCCTTTTCAAAAATCATTACCTTGGACTTATTAACATTCATCATCAGATCATTTCGCATGCATACCTCATACATACAATTCACCAGGACTTGTAGTTCATGCTCGTTGTCAGCAAGTAGGACAGCGTCATCCGCATACAAGAGACAGCTTACTGACACTCCGCTCATTTTGGCACCTACATCCAACCCTTTCAGCTCTCTCATACAATTGTCCATATACAGATTAAATAACCACGGGGACATTACGCAACCTTGTTTGACACCTTTATTGATATCAAACCAGGCTGTAAGATCTCCATTTACTCTGACACTAGCAGTGCTTTCAGTGTATAGCGACTTAATGGCCGTGATCAGTTTTGTACTTATTCCATATTCAGACAATATTTTCCACAACTTTTCTCTATTAACGTAATCATAATAAATTATCATGTGTAATATATAAATATAAGAAGTGAATGCAGTGCAAATAAAATTGTTATTGAAAATAAAGGTGTTCCGAGAAAAACATGACACGATCAAATCAATCAAATTTTGAATGTCGGCCACGTGAGGAATCAGTGACATCAACGCGCGTACACGATGTATAAACAATAAAGAGCCAAGAGGAGTATGTCAAGAAATAACATTGGTAACGATTCATACGACGACCTTCGTGGCAGAGTGGTAAGAGCTCTGGCTTCCATACCGGAGGTTCCGGGTTCGATTCCCGGCGATGGCAGTGTGATTGTCACACTGTCTTTGGTCTGGTGTAGAATTCACTTGACAATAAAATGGCGATAGATTGGCTACCTATCACATGTCACGAGAATCAATATAATAGCTAAAAAAAAAATTGTATACAGTAATTGGGTTCAAACAACCTGTTGTTGCATAAAAAAAAAAAAAAAACTTTTATCTACCCCTTCGGCAAAGCCGTGTGACGGTTAGTTAGTTAGTTAGAGAAAACAGTATACTTTACATATGTACATGTGTTTAATATGGAGTTTTGAATGATCGTTCAAACAATATTAAATGCTAATTACTTCATAAACAAAAACCTATCCAAAAAAGCTAGAATGGCAGTGCACAATGGTGTTCTTCTACCGACCCTTATGTATGGAAGCGAAGCATGGAACTGGCAAAGGAAGGATGAAAGTAGAATAAATGCAGTAGAAATGAGATCTCTTAGACGAATGTGTGGATATTCTGTGTATGATAGAGTGTCGAATGAAAATATAAGAAGTGAATGCGGTGCGAATGATGGTGTCATGAACAAAATAATGAAAGGATCATTAAGATGGTTTGGACATATGGAAAGAATGAATGAAGAAAGAATGGTAAAAAAATTATATGTTAATGATGTAAATGGTACCAGAAATAGAGGAAGACCGAGGAAAACGTGGCACGATCAAATAAATCAAATAAAGAATGTCGGCCATGTGAGGAGTCAGAGAAATCGACGCGCGTGCATGACACGATGTATGAATGTTGAGGAACCGAGAGAAATATGTCAGGAAAGAAAGGTGTGGCAGTCCATTCTTTCTGCCTACCCCTTCGGGGAGACGGTGTGATGGTTAGTTAGTTAGTTACTTCATGTGTTATGTTCTATAATTCGATCATATTAATTTATTTACCCTTGACTACGTCATTACGCAGTTATCAAAGGAAAACGATGTTATGATTCATATAACTCTAATTACACCTGCGTTTCAGGCACAAACAAGTCTTTCGGTGAAGGTGTAAAAACATTAACTTTGCCGAAAACACGGATTAAGGCGAAGAGATAACGAAGAACCTGTGATTTTATGTCATGAATCACATTACGAGAGAGTATTACCACCTTTGGACCACTTTATTATCAGAGTTTAATTGCTTTATTATCAACACATTAAGCTTAAGAATATTGTGAGTCAGCTGTTGACGTTATTATTTGGCGGAATCTGTTCCAGAGATTCAAATTCTTGCAGCTGTCGTATTGCATCGTGTCATTTTGATTCATTGTGCTGCAGTCTGAGTCACGGTTCAGAAAAAAATAAACAAACATATGTACATATACACACAACCAACGGAAGATCAACATTGCATGTATCAAAGAACGGATCTTTACCTTCAGATATCTAGGCATAGACCAAGTTGAAGGGGCTGATCTGTATGATGAAATACAAGTCCAAGTCAACAAGGCAGCTGCAATATCTGGTGCTTTAAAATCCACAAAATGGAAGAATAAATGAATACATGTTTTTTCTTCTATATACGCCTATATGGTTTCTATATACTTTGTGTTGTTATGATGGTTTATTTCTCTTTTTTATATACTTTGTATATCCAACACTTATATTAAAAAAATAAAATTACATAAACATGTTTCGGACAAACAGCTTCAGTAAAGATACATTTTTAAAAATATTATAAAATTATTTACATGATCTGACAGATATTATAAAGATTTATTTTGGAACGTTTATGCTTTTGTTATAACGAATATTATGATTCAATTAAAAATAATAATTTAAAGTTTAAAAATAAATCTTTATAACATCTGTCAGATCATGTAAACAATTTTATAATATTTTTAAAGAGTTGTTTCAATATGGCGCCCACGGGCGGCTGTCATTTGAAGCTTCTCACAAAAAAAAAAATTTCTGCATTTTGGCAATCCTTTAAGATTAAAAACAGTTCCATATACAAGTATATGCATCATCATGAGTGGTTTATTGTTTTTTTATTGGTGCACACTCTCATACTCAAATTGTACATCGCTCTGCACGCCTTCCCATCAGCCAGCCAATTAAAATGACAACCTCCGGTGCCGCCGCCACAGTTCCTGACCATCGTAATCGCTCGCTCTCCATTTTGCCGCTGCTACCATCTTCCTGACCCGCTGCCATCTCCAAGTCTGCTGGCGTTCCTCGGACGCCTCCATCCCTTGCTTCTCCTGCCGCCGTCAACGCCGCCTCCTCCTGCGCCGCAGCCTCTCCCTGTCCTGCCGCCTCCTTCTGCCCCGCCGCCGCTATCGCTGCCGACCTGCTGTTTACTCCAACGCTTCATGCCTAAACCTTTCCTTTCCACCATATTTATCCCATCCTGTATCTCAACCCCATTGCCATATCGGTCCCCACCCAAAACCACCGGCCCACGCCCAAGGCCACTCTTGTCTCACTTGGTTCCATATCCAGGACCAACCGGCCCCCACCCAAGGCCACTCCCTGTCACCGTCCCCCGGTCTCCACCCAAGACCTCGACCCCTTTCCAAGGTCATCCCCAACCCCTCCACACCCCTTCACACTCCTCCCTACCCGGGTAGTCGGGTCCAAATGTCGGACACAACCCACTACATCCTTCAAGTAACCCTCCCCTCACCATCCAACAATATCCAACTTCATCTCCAAGAAAGAAATTTCCAACATGTGGGGGAGCAATAGCCTTCGGGCTGGTACTCCCGAAAAGACAATATCCAAGATGAAGATGAATATTTTTAAAAATGTATCTTAATGAAGGACTGTTTGTCCGAAACATGTCTACGTAATTAAAAAAAAAATATAAGTGTTGTATACGAGTATACAAAGTATATAAAAAAGAGAAATAAATACATGATTATTGAGAGTAAGATGAGATTTTATAGAGCATGCGTAAGTCCAATAATAACATATGTCTTTAAAGCAAGGGCAGAGACAGTCAGGACCAAAAAACTTCTGGGGACTTCCGAGATGAAGATACTGAGTATGACAGCAGGCAAGACACCAAGGAATTGTGTAAAGAATAGTACAAAAAGAAATATAACATATGTGAGGCTGAAGATATTATAAGATTGATTAGACAGCGAAGGAGATGCTGGTACGGTCACTTGTGGAACTCGTACTCGTGGAAGACCACCTAATAGATTGAAGGACAGTTGGGAATCCACCTCACAGGAGGAGTAACTCATGCATCATATACCAAGTACTAAATTTAAGTATAGATAGGATGGGTAGATCTTCTATGCCCGATTTTATGATTCATTTAACCTTAAGGACCCCACTATGCCCCCCTCTCCCCAACGTTTTGTTGAACACAAATGTTGCCATATCAATAATTGCTTTATATTAATGCATGCAAACGTATCAATAATATGTATACGTTACAATTTTCATTATGTTATTACATAATATTTATCTTCTCTTCTTTATTAAAACTTTATACGAATATTAAATAATATTCTTAAGAAAATTGGGTGTTATCATATATCATATTATACGAGTATATGGTAGTTATCCGTGCCTCTATCCCACGGCATTTCTATTGGGAATGCTCGGAACCAATTCTTTACAGCTTCGAAGAGATGGGCATCTCGTTATCCATTTCTTTAAATTAATCAGGGGATATTTCGAGAACTCGGCAGTGCTTGAGGGTGTTGGTCTTTTTGTCCCTGATAGATTTCTCTGACAGCGACAGCACAGATTGTTTTACCTACCGGCCACCAGAACCAAACTGCCTCTGGTGACACAAGTGGAAAGAGCAATTAGTCTGCTGAACGCGGTCTCCTCGGAGATCGACGTCTTTCATATTAGTGAAGGTACGTTCAGGGGACAAATACTCTTGACTTAAGAAAGCATCTTGTCTTCCTAATGTCGAACCATCTCTAATGCGTTCCTGTACTCAATAGACCTAATAATTTACCTGTACTCAATAGATCCCTTAAACATTTTGCGGTTTGTAATGTCTTTTAATAAACTGATTTGGTTTGATTTGATTTGACATATGATTGTTTTATTCAGATTCTACTAAGGTAGATACTAAACGCGGTGTTTTATTATTTAATTCAGCCAAAAAGAGTCAGAAGAAACATCGATTATATTCAAGTTGACCTACGGTATCCGCGACCTTTCCATGCTCAAGATACGAGTACCTACCATAGAGATTCTTGAGTTTAAGATCGGGCTCTTAAGCCAAATAAGGTAGCACTAATTTTTTAAGAAGATGTGAGGGACAACCAATAATGACGTAGATTTTACTCAGCTTCTATTTTAGAAATGTTTATCTATCATTTTGACTTACTTTGTAAACAAATTGAAGGTTATATTAATACCTTAGTTAGAATCTAACCAAATGTATCAGTAACTAACTTACGAGAATAGACCGATGGACGTATCTTTACATATGCGTTTATATACAATTATTGTAGGTTGAATTCCATAGTACACAAAAAACCGATCATTAGATTACATATTTAATCCGTATACACATACAACTGTAATTAAAGAAGGCAAGAGTAGCTATTAACTAATGAATTAAAAACATTATATAACTAACCATCACGCCGTCTCCCCGAAGGGTTAGCAGAAATAATGGACTGCCACACATTTCTTTCCTGACATACTTCTCTCGATTTCTCAACATTCATACATCGCGTCATGCACGCACGTCGATTTCTCCGATTCCTCACGTGTCCGACATTTAATATTTGATTTATTTGAGCGTGCCACGTTTTTATAGGTCTTCCTCTATTTCTAGTTCCATTTACATATTCAGCAAATATTTTTTTTACCATTTATTCTATAAATAATTCTTTCCATATGTCTAAACCACCTTAATGATCCTTTCATTATTTAGTTTATAATACTTTCATTCGCACCGCATCCACTTCTTATATTTGCAATCGAAACTATATCATATACGTGGCCGAGTGATAAGTGCTTTTACTGCCACCTAGAAGGTCCCGGGTTCGATTCCCGCCAATAGTAGTGTGATTGTCACACTGTCTTTGGTCTGGTGCTGAATTCACGTGACAATAAAATGGCGATAGATTAGCTACCTATCACATGTCACGAGAATCAATATGATTTGACGCGCGCTGTACTGATGTTAACAGCGATTCAACAAAATAATAATAATAATAATAAACAGCTTTTCCACACATTCGCCAAAGAGATTTCATTTCTATTGCCTTTATTCTTATTATTAAAGCCCACTTAGGTTTTTATAGCTTACCCCATTCTGGCTAGAAGATGTCAGCGAGCTACCGAAACCGGTCGAAGCCATAAACCTAAGTGGAATTTAACTAATTATGTATAAATATGTTTTCATTATTTACAATGAATTTCTACCATGAAATTTTAAATAAGATTATTTTTATTTTTTTGTTGGTTATAATATATTATAGTAAAGCAGATTATTAAAGGGAATTTCTTCCAATGAAAAGTTCCTTTATTATCAAAGTACTCAAGTGGTATTTCAAACTACCAATTTTTTATTATTATCTTATCTGTAATCCTGATATAGGGAGAGGTCCCCACCGCTAGCTCACGACACACCTTTTGATAATAAAACCTAATCGATATCAAAAAGTATAAAATATAAATCAGACAAGTTTTAATATACAAATAAAAACAAACGAGTATTTGAGTTACAGAAGGAGCATAAAGAGACAATTCTTACAGCCAAATCAGTTAATTATAATTAATAAATTATTATTTCAAACATATTGTACGAGTCTTATGTATCCATGTATCGAACAGACATTTTCACGTAAATTGAGTGGCCCTAAAAAGGACCAAATTTCTTTTTCTGGTGTCATTGTGGTGGAAGGTTTGGCCGATTTAGTGTCGTTTCCCGGAAATGCTGGGTATAATAGTAATACCAAACGTGAAGGCACCCATCTTGCTACTGAATATATTAATTAAACAGGCTTAAAAAGTATAAGACTTCAGTTCGATATACGACGGAAGCTCAAATATTGATATAAGAAAGGAATGTAGAGCGGAAGAAGGTATTACGAACAAAATTATGAATGGATCGCTGCGATGGTTCGGACATATGGATCGCATGGATGGAGAAAGAATGGTTAAGAAAGTATACGTTAATGATGTAAATGGAGTATGGAGTCGAGGCAGACCGAGGAAAACATGGTATGACCAAATTAATTAAATTTTAAAGGTTGATGATGATGATGATGATGATTCATATAGCGCCATTTTTGTGAGAGATTCACTTCAAGGACGCTCAACGTCCGGAAAGCTTCTCTTAAAAATAAAAGTTTTAAGAGAGCTTCTGAACACTCCTTCGTCGTATTGATTGCGGATATTGTAGGGCAGACGCGTCGGTCCCGCGATGCCAAAAGCGCGATCTGCGAAGTTTGAAGCTCCTTGGCGCCGCGGGACGAGAAGTTTGTGTGTTGCTTCTTCCTTCGAGGATCGTAGAGTTGACTGCCGAGGGTTCAAATCTATCAGCTTGCAAAGTTCTGTGAGGTAGTGGGGCGCTCGTCCATTTAAGGCCTTGTGAACAAGTAGACACAGTTTATAATAAGTTGGTCATGCTAGAAGTCGTAGGAATCGACGTGCATGTATGACTCGTTGTATGAATGTGGAGGATGCTAGAGAGGTTTGCCAGGATAGAGTATTGTGGCGGTCCATTATCTCTGCTTACCCCTGCGGGAAAACGGCGTGATGGTTTGTTGTTGTTGTTGTTAAAACTTCAGTAGCATTTTTAAAAATTCTAAACGTAGCCGAAATTAAACAAAATTAATTTAATGTAATAAAGACATTGAGTTTAATTAAAAGAACAATAAGATACGTGCATATTTCAGAAAGATTTTATGAATATAATATGTTATGTTATCAAACAAATTTTCTTCGAATGGTTAAACATTTCTAGGCTATACAAACTACTAGAAAATAGATATATTGAGGTAATATCGCTGTTCCAAAAGATAGATAATTAGTAGTGAAATACGATTTGAAAGAGTATTTGACCTGATCGAAGTAAGGTATAGTGAAGTGAAGTGGACGACATTGGACAACAATATAATGTGGTGTAGTGAAGACCTATTGACACCTCGTGTCTTTTGACGCGTAGTTCAACCGGTCCACCGCACTGTTGAAGGATCGGTAGTCAATCTGGAAGGAAAATAAGAGTTAGTTACACCAAACAATAGTAAGTAACGAAACTATTTATTTTTGTACAATTAAAAAAAAAATACGTCGAAAAATATATGAATGGAAGCGAAACACCGAACTGGCAAAAGAAGGATGAAAGTAGAATAAATGCAGTAGAAATTAGATCTCTTAGACGAGTGTGTGGATACTCTGTGTATGATAGAGTGTCGAATGAAAATATAAGAAGTGAATGCGGTGCGATGAAGATGGTTTGGACATATGGAAAGAATGAATGAGGAAAGAATGGTAAAAAAGTATAATATATGTTAACGATGCAAATGGAACCAGAAATAGAAAAAATGGACTGCCACACTTTTCTTTCTTGACATATTTCTTTAGATTCCTCAACATTCAAATATCGTGTAATGCACGCGCGTCGATTTCGCTGACTCCTCACGTGGCCGACATTCAATATTGGATTTATTTGATCGTATCACCTTTTCCTCGGTCTTCCTCTATTTCTAGTTCCATTTACATCGTTAACATATACTTTTTTTACAATTCTTTCTTCATTCATTCTTTCCACGTGTCCAAACCATCTTAATGATCCTTTTATTATTTTGTTCATAACACTATCATTCGCACCGCATTCACTTCTTATATTTTCATTCGACACTCTACCATACACAGAGTATCCAGATATTCGTCTAAGAGATGTAATTTTGTAATTTTTAAGATTGTTATTAAATGGCCGCCAATTGAAAATGGCACCTATGGTGCATGCGCTCCCGCAAAATCATCATTCCTTCGTAAATATCTGTTTTTTTTGGTGAAATTGTATCGCAATGTGTTTATGAGTGCCCGCTGCGCTGCTGGTAGTGTTATCCTGTAAAATTTTTCACGTTTTTTAACAATCTAACGTGATAGAAAAATCTTTGACAGATTTGATAAACACAAAAATACAAAATGGCGCCGAAGGCGCATGCGCTCTTGCAGAAAGTGTCGATCTTCCTCTATGGTTTTATAGAGTCCACAGAAAAAGCAGCTGTTTCCGTTTTCTCCCTTTTCAACCTGTCAAATAGGATCGCGTGGGTGCCTACCTGTTTGTATGGATTATTTTGACTAATTTTTTCTTTTAAATATTTGACTTAGTGACATTGTGTCATGTGAGACAGTGTCTGTATCCGGATAGCCGTCATCCAACAACTCTGCTCTGCCTGCTTGCAAGCCATCAAAATGCCATACGGGCTCAACTAAGAACTCTTTGCTGCGCCGGTTTATGTGTTATCCTATTTTTATTTTGAAATTTTAGTGATATTAAGTTAATTTTGTAATATTTTATATAATGAATAGTGTAATATATTGTAATAGTTTAATTTAGTTTAATATTGTTTAGGTTAGTTGATGTGGATTGTAAAATGTAATTAATGTTAAGGTAGATTTTAGTGGTTGTGGGAAATGCTTAGAGACGGCGATGAGGTCCGCCACCCATCACGTTGCATTTTCCGCGGGGGCGAACAGAGGAGAGTGGAGTGCCGCATTGGTACTTGGAATATTAGAGGAGGTATGGAAGGGAAGTTAAGTGAGATGTGCGATGAATTTAATAACAAGTGTTTGGATATTTTGTGTGTGACTGAATGCATGGTTAAAGAGTGCGGATCTAGAGAGCATGATAATAAGTTCATCTTATGGTCAGGGGTATCGCAAGAACAAAGGGGAGGTCAGGGTGTGGCAGCGATTCTAGCTCCAAGGATGGTAGAATGTATGAAAGGATACGAATGTATAAGTCCTAGACTGATGTGGATCCGCTTCAAAATTGGATTGACAAGAGTATTACTCATAATTGGGTATGCTCCTGTTAATTGCGAAGATGAAGCTGTGAAAGATGAGTTCTGGGATAGTGTAAACGAGATAGCAGCGAGTAAGAACGTGAACGAAAGAATTATTTTAGCAGGAGATTTGAATGGATGGGTAGGAATCCAAAGGACTGGTTATGAAGAATGTCTCGGTAAGTATGGTGATAGTAGGACGAACGATAATGGAAGGAGAGTGCTTGGTGTATGCCTGGAGTGGAGCCTCTTTGTGTCAAACACGATGTTTGATCATAAGAGGATCCATCAGTATACATGGGAGAGAGGGAATGAAAGGACGACTATCGATTACGTCATCGTTGACTCTAGATTACGGACGGACACTGTAGATACCAGAGTGTTCAGAGGGGCCGAACTCGGAACTGACCATTTTTTGGTGGTGACAAAGATAAACCTGTTCCGAGGTTGGCGCACCAAGAAGAACAAAACAGTGACCGCCCTATCTAGAGTTAAAATAGAAAAACTCCAAATCGATGACGTAAAAGAGAGTTATATGACGAAAGTGAATGAGAGGCTGAGTGGTCGAGAATCTGAATTTATAAGTATAGACGAGATCTGGAACAAATTGAAAGAAAGTCTATGTGAAACAGCGAAAGAGGTATGTGGTACATGTGTGCAAGGAAGAAGGAATGGAGATGCTTGGTGGGATGACTGTGTAAAAATTCTGGTCAAAGAAAAGAAGGATGCATGGTTAAATATGATATCTGTGGATAAAAGAGATTGCGAGAAATATAAAAGAGCAAAAGAAGCATACAAAGTTTGTAAGATGAATGTCAAGTTGAAAGTGAGAGAGAAAAAGGATAAACTGAAGGAGGAAGACGGTTTCAAGATGACGAGTCACTTTCAGAGCAACATAAAAATGTTCTGGAAGGAAGTCAAAAAGGCCCGGAATCCTCCCGAAAATGGTTGTGCGAAAGCAATTTTGAGTTGTGAGGGAAGAATGATTACTGATTTTGACAGTATACAAGGAAGATGGATGGAATACTTTAAAGATGTATATGGCAGTGAAATGACTGAGAGTTCAATGAGAAGGAGCGTTACAAATGTGAGTTGTACGAATAGCGAAAGAGATATGACAGAAATAAGTTTGAACGAAATAGTAAAATCTGTAAGCTGTATGAAAGGTGGAAAAGCTGTTGGTTATGATTGTGTCGCTTTTGAGTTTATTAAAAACGGTGGGCCGGTTGTTGCAGCGTGGTTATACAGACTCTTTAACCAGTGTTTAGAGGAAGGATATACGCCGCTTGACTGGAGGAGGGCTGTTATCATGCCTCTATATAAGGGAAAGGGGTCTCGTATGGACTGCGGAAATCACCGGGCAATAAGTCTGTTAAGCGCCGTTGGTAAACTCTACGGCCGAATTTTAATAGAAAGAGTAAAAAAGACGACGACTGAAAGAGTATGGGATGTTCAAGGCGCTTTTATGACCGGAAGAGGATGTATGGATCAGATTTTTGCACTTCGAACGCTTGCGGAGAAGTTTATGGCCAAAAACCGTAAGCTTTTCTGTGCGTTTGTCGATTTGCAAAAAGCCTATGATCGAGTGAACAGAGATAAACTGTGGTCAATCTTGTCCGAATACGGAGTGAGCACAAAACTGATACGGGCGGTTGCTTCTCTCTACGACGGGAGCACTGCCAGTGTTAGGGTAAATGGAGACATCACGCCTTGGTTTGA
The DNA here is from genome assembly GCA_022606425.2 of Lepidostoma basale. Classification (NCBI taxonomy): domain Eukaryota; kingdom Metazoa; phylum Arthropoda; class Insecta; order Trichoptera; family Lepidostomatidae; genus Lepidostoma; species Lepidostoma basale. The sequence goes on along the minus strand of JAHDVF020000047.1, from coordinate 247,028 downwards.
TATCACGAAGGGTGTTAAGCAGGGCTGCGTGATGTCTCCATGGTTGTTCAATCTGTATATGGACAAGTGTATGAAAGAACTTAAAGGTATAAATGCTGGTGCTAAGATGAGTGATTTATCTGTAAACTGTCTGCTGTACGCGGACGATGCCGTTCTCGTTGCGGATAGTGCGGACGAATTACAAATCTTGGTGTCGAGAATGAATGAGGTATGCAAGTCAAATGATTTAATGATGAATGTCGGAAAGTCAAAGGTGATGGTTTTCGAAAGGGAAGAGCAAATGACAGTTTGTAATATAAGTGTGAATGAAGAGAACTTGGAACAGGTGAGGGAATTTGTGTATTTAGGTAGTATGTTCACAGCAGATGCCCGAACGGATAGTGACGTCGAAAGAAGGGTTGGTGCGGGTAACAAAGTGAATGGAGCTTTAAAAATAGTTATTTGAAACAAGAATTTATCAATGAAAGCGAAAACGGCCGTTCACAATGGAGTTCTGGTCCCAACCTTAATGTATGGAAGCGAAGCATGGAACTGGCAAAAGAAGGATGAGAGTAGAATAAATGCGGTAGAGATGAGGTCCCTAAGACGTATGTGTGGTAGAACGATATACGACAGAATCTCAAATGCTGATATAAGAAAGGAATGTAGAGCAGAAGAAGGTATAATGAACAAAATTATGAAAGGATCGCTGCGTTGGTTCGGACATATGGAACGCATGGATGGAGAAAGAATGGTTAAGAAAGTATACGTTAATGATGTAAATGGGGTACGAAGTCGAGGCAGACCGAGGAAAACATGGCATTACCAAATTAATCAAATTTTAAAGGTTGGTCATGTTAGAAGTCGGAGGAATTGACGTGCGTGTATGACTCGTTGTATGAATGTGGAGGAAGCTAGAGAGGTTTGCCAGGATAGAGTAGTGTGGCGGTCCATTCTCTCTGCCTACCCCTGCGGGGAAACGGCGTGATGGTTTGTTTGTTTGTTTGTTTAGATGTAATTTCTCCTGCTTCACCCTTCTTTTGCCATTTCCATGCTTCGCTTCCATACATAAGGGTCGGTTCAAGAACACCATTGTGCACTGCCATTTTAGTTTTTTGGATAGGTTTTTGTTTGCGATGACAACTTTAACACACGATTGAACACACGTCACATAAAATAGGAGCCACGTGTTTATTCTACTCTAGTACTCGTACGATAGGAGTGCCCGATTGTTGCGACACAAACTGAACATTTGATTTTTGACATTTGAAAACTGTTTCGACACTAACGAAAATTAAAAGATTAAAATTAATCTATCAAATAACCTTGAAATGTAAAATTTAATCAACCCTTTAGGAGTATATGAACAAACAACTCACCACTTATTACAGTACAAACAATGCGCACTTGAAATTGCTCAGTCGTAAAGCGACCCACAAAGAAAATTTACCTTCTCGACATGTGACGTTTGCTCCAATTGTTCCCGGGCCTCGTATTTATTCAACAATGGAAACCAATTTACCTCCAAAGTTAAAACAATGTGTTTAAGGGCTGAACTAGTGGTGGCGGGGTGGGAGGAGTAGTCGAGTGAGAGGAAATTATATTACGTATTGGAAATGGGAAACTTCGATGTTTACTTTGACATACAATCACGTAAGTTTGTTTCGTTTTGTGGGAGATAATAATTATTCACGTGGCAATAGCTGAGTTGTTTCAATTCAAACCAATCGCCAGAATGTGTATTTTAATTTCTACAAAAACATTAAGCAAAATTTTAATATTTACTTTCAATTGTTGAAAATTTTGGAAACCCTTAAATTTCAACAGAGGCGGTATTTTTCGCAGATGGTAAAATAAATAACATTTTTTATGAAAGATTAATGTTTCAAAACCAAATTCTAAATAAACATGTTTCAGCCACCAAGAGAAATATTTATTTTTAGTTATTCTACTTTTAAATGTCAATATTTGATTTAGTTTTATTATATTAGAAAAGCTGAAAATTATAAAAATTATAAAAACAATATATAAAATTCGAAATAAGTGTACCTTCAAAGTGAAATGTTTATATAAAAAAGTTGAAATTCGTATGTTTGTTTCTTAATAGGAATAATAATTTATAAAAAAACTTTGTTGAGTTATTAACACTTTTGAAATATTTGGTCCGTGATCTATAGGATAGAAAACTTGGCCCCTGATTCAGACAACTTGGGTTCAATCCTGAATACGACTCGGTTGCGTCACCATTTTAATGAAATATTTTTTTGCAGTTCAAACATTGGGAATTGCATCATTTAAAATATACTATTCTTTTGATTTTTAGTCTTCAGTATGAATAAAAGACAAATTATCGATTCGAACTAAAACATAATATACGAATTAACAAAATATGGCATCTCAGAATTGAGATACTTAATAGAACAACAAATCGAAAGTTTTTTTTTGCATTGAAAGTCCTTAAAAATTACTCTGCCAGCATAAGAGGAGATAATAAAGAGCTGTTTAAGATGGCTGACCTCATTTTCAGATCCCCTGTAAGCTGCGAAGCACTTGCAGACTGCATCCATCTCCCTGGTGGACAGGTCCATCATGTCCCGGACCTTCAAAGACTTGATGAATCGGGTCTTGGGAATCGTGCCGCAATTCTCTTTGTCGAAATCCTGGAAACAAATACCATCGGTAATTATAAGTGCCCAAACAAAACAAAAATAGTTCGAGATGTAATACTGGCGACGAATGCTACGTATATCTTGGACGGCGAGAAGAGCAAACCAGTCGATCATTGACCAGACATGCAGATGTGTTCTCAGAGAGTTTTGAAATATTTTGAACACATAGCCCGGAGAGATAAAGACAACCTTGAGAGGCTCATCGTCGTAGGCAGAGTGGAGGGAAGGCGACCTCAAGGACGATCACCGATCCGCTGGTCCGATCAAATCAGGGATCTGACTGGTCTCTCATTAGCGCCAGCCAGGAGACTGACGGGTGACAGGAGCGCATGGCGTGCCTTGGTCAATAGTTTACAGAATAATACGACTGGGAAGAAGAAGAGATATGAACAGACTGGAGGCCTTTGAGATGTGGTGCTACAGAAGAAATTACGAGTTTCTTGGAGAGACCACATCACGAATGATGAGGTTCCCAGTAGAATCGAAGGAGGGAGGCAATTTATCAAAACCATAGCAGAGAGAAGTACCCAACGAATCGGGCACATTATTCGCCATGAAGGTCTCTTGCAAGATATATTATAGGTGGCACACCTGACTGAAGTATCTAAAACAGGTGTGCGAGGATATGAACGGTGTCTCATTTGTTAAGCTGTAGAGGGCTGTGAAATACTGAGCGCAGTAGAGGACGAGGTGCAAGACTTAAACTGTAAACCAATACCAAGGATTGAAAATGCCAAGAAGAAGAATTTCATACGCATGATGGCTACAGATATGAATAATATCGCCATGTTTATACATAGTATTATCCAGCCAACCAATTTTGAAAATTCTGAAATATTTTTCTAAAATATTTCAGAATTTTATATAACAAAGTTTCTCGAGCGTATATTTACAGAAACCAAAACATTTTCATTTGTTTCATAGAACAATAAAAGTGGGTTAGTATTCAGCGCGTCTACAAACACCGACCGAATAGAACATCTCGATCATATAGATTGTGACGCTCTTCCCAACGAAAATAAAGGCAAATTGTATTTTGGCAAAATAACATTTTTTTTGTTTAAAATATCAACAGAATGAGAAGATTATTTTTACAAAATTATAATATTTTGGTTTTGGAACATTTTAATTTTCACGTTGTAATTAAAAAGAGGGTGTTGGTAGGAGGCGAATCTCCTGACTGGACTGGTTTAAAAAGGGTTGAGGAGCTGTTTTGAGCTGCCAGGGACAGAGACGCCTACTCTCAAATGATAGTTAACCTCGTGGTGATCATGGAAAGATAATATGAGATTTACACGAATAAAGATTTTTTTTCAACATGTCGTGTAAATCGTATCTATAAATAAAAGGTTGCATATATTTTATTAAATATGACATAAAACGTAGTATGATTTCATACAAAAAACAAGTTTTAATTAACTATTAAATGTATAATTGTTGGAAATTCTCTGATTTTAAATGTTTGAATTATTTCTAACAAGGTAATTTGTAATGAAAACAAAAAAAAAGTGATACAAAATTTCTTTATTATTATGTATTTAGTGTGCTTGTGCTCCACTTGTGTTTATGTTCGACCGGTTTCGGTAGCTTGCTGCCATCGTCTGGTCTGGTCTGGTAAGCTGTCGAAACCGGTCGAACATAAACACAGGAGCACAAGCACACTAAATACATAATAATAAAGAAATTTTGTATAATTTTTTTTTTGTTTGCATTGTTGAAAATGAACTTTTACCAAGAAATTTCAATTAAAAACATTAATTATTTGAAGGTAAATTGTAATCGTTAGTGAAAATATGCTATTTTATTAATTTAAACAACATTTATTACACTTTAGAGTTTATTTTTTTCAATGCGTTTCAACGATTTTTTGTGTTTTCGTCATCGGGAGGAAAATATACACAAAAGTTTATATGGTTTAATAAAAAAAAACATCATCATAATAAATTAATAGGCAAAAACCCCGTATGTCATTATGAAAGAGTACGATAATATTTTGAATGCAAGAGAGTGAGAGAGGAATATTTCGATTCACTCCGAAAATAATTCAAAATGCACTCGATGCGCATGCCCGAAATTTATTTGGATTTATTTTGAATTTGTTTTATGACAGTAGTGTAGAAAACAAAAAAATAACTATTTGGTATTGTTAATTGTGAAAAAAAAATACATTGAAAGTTAAAACTAATTTCACGTAACGATGAACCAAGTTTAAATGGTAGAAACTCTTTACTTACAACTAGTCATAATATAATTTCAAGGGTGGACGCCTTAGGTTTATCAAAAACCAAAAAAAGAATTTAAACAATTCAAGAAACGATGAATCTGTTATAATATTTTATGTAAATGAATTAATCGAAATTCTCACCACAAGAATTGAGAACAAATATTTACGTAAAGGGCCAAGTCAATCTTGAATCAGAAATAGTGTCTTCTTGTTTATGCTGGCATTTGTTATTATTTTGGAAAGACGAAGTTGGGAAAACGAGACTCGTAAAAAAACTTTGAAATAACAAAGAATTGATTAGAAAAGATTCCCATTTCCTCGCTTGTGATTGTTCGTAAAATATACGCACATTCGCTTTTATAGGCGGTCGTTCGGCAGACTCGATAAATTCATATTAAATGAATCTGCCGAGATTACATCTCAGCATCTTAGTTCTAATATAAATTTATCGAATAGACGAGTCGGCAATGTGTTTTCATTGATTTAATAAAATTAGCCTGAGCGGACAAAATGACGAACCATTAAATATTAAAGTTTTTTTATTCTTCTTCTTCTTGGATGGCCCTACAGCCCAAATCGAGCCTTAGTCTCGAGTATTCTTCGCCTCCAACTCCTCCTGTCTTCCGCTTCGACCTTCAAATTTGACACTCGTAACAATTTCGCCCCATCTCTTCCAACTTCATCCTCCCATGTCGTCCAATTGGTGTACTACCATCTGGGTGCCACTCCAGCAATCTTTTTAGGGTTCGCGATGACGGCATCCTCTGCACGTGACCGGCTCATCTCAGTCTATTCAGTCTGACTTGTGTGGAGAGACTGGGAGCTTTGTAAATATAGTACAGCTCGTCATTATGCCGCACTCTCGAGCCTTCACCGTTATTCACAAGTCCCAGAATTCTGCGCAGCACCCTTCTCTCAAAAGTATCCGCTCTGCGGATTTCGCTGTCATTGTCTACGCCTCAAACCCATAGGTCATTACTGTTCGGATGATTGTTTTATACAGGTTGATTTTGGTTTTCCATTGTACGTTTCTTGATTTGAGCACTGGTAGTAGAGAGAATAATGTTTTGTTGCCAATTGTGATTTTTCTTTCGATTTCCTTGTGATCTTCGTTTTCTTTTGTTATAGACGAGCCCAGGTAAGTGAAGTCCTCCACCATCTTAAAGTTGTATCTGTCCTTGAATTTGATGGTTCGCCGTGAGTTATGGGTTGCATTCCTGGTTTGTTTAATTATTTTTGTCTTTTCTTCGTTTATCTCTGAACCCACCTCCTTGGCTGCTGTCTGTAAAGGCTCAAATACTTCTTGTACGGCTGCTAGGGATCTTCCTACAATGTAAAGATCGTCTGCATATCCTATGATCTTGCTGTTTTGAAAGTATGTGCTGGGATTCGTGTTAAGGTGGTAAGATTTCCTTATGGCATATTCCAAACTTAAAGTTTTTTTATTACAAACAAAAAAACAAACACACCATCACGCTGTTACTTCGGCAGGGTAGGCAGAGCGAATAGATTGCTACACAACTTTATCCTTGCACACCTTTCATCATCCTCCGCATTTATATAGCGAGTCATAATTTTAAACGTTAGGAATGTCATTCCTAACGTTCCTCACCTTTAAAACATGATTAATTTGGTCATGCCATGTTTTCTTTTGTCTTTTTCAATTACACAGTACATTTACATCGTTAACGTATTCTCTTTTAACCATAAGAAGACCGAGGAAAACATGGTATAAACAATTAAATAAAATTTTAAAGAAATCGAAAGAATCGACGTGCGTGTATGACAGGTGATAGAGTGGTGTGGCGGTCTATTCTCTCTGCCTATCCTTCTGAAAAAACGGCGCGATGGTGGATTTGTTAGCTTGTTTGTATACTGTTGAATAATTACAAAGAAGAGCTCCATCAGCCAAAAATTGTTGCATGTAACATGAAAACAGTTTTAACAGTTTTATGATTTTTAGTTAGTGCGTTATAGTATTATATTATTCGAAGACTTACACCTTTTACTGGAGGGACCATGTAGCCCGAATGGATGGTGACAGACTCGCATATACAGCCGCTTATGAAATCCCCTCCGGACACCGCCCCCCTGGAAGACCGCCTAAGAGATGGAGGGACAGCTGGATCTCATCATCCGACGAGACATGATTACTGTGTCACAGATCGTCAGATCTATTAAAAGAAGAAGAAGAAGAAGAAGCGTTATAGTATTATTACTAACTTTGAAGACTTCCGTGATGTTGGAGAGGGTGTCCGGCTTCTTGCCCAGCTTCTGCATGGCCTTGCTGAGCATGACCCTCTCGGCGTAGTTGAGGAAGTTGTTCCCGGAGTCGGGGCTGGCCAGGTGCGGCACGGGCACCAGCAGCGGGGAGTGCTGGAGACCCTTCTGGGTGAAGCTCTCCTCAATGACGGCCGAGAAGCGGCAGTAGTCCACGAATTCCCTCCTCATCGGACAGGCGAATCTGCGGAATCAAATATTTATTAAATCTATTGTTTTGGGCCGAAACACAATGAAAATTCAACATTATTCAACGTTCCAATCTGGAAGACTGTTATTACGCATCACAATTTTTTTTGAGTTCGAGACAGCTGTTTCGCCAACCTATGTTGGCATCATTAGGTGTTACAAACAACTGATGTATATACAATAAAATTTTAATAGAACAAATACAAAATTAGGGAACAAATAGGGAGCACGGGGAACAAAACATATCTTAACGTGTATTCATTTAACAATAATTATCTTGACGAATTTTTATGAATTAAAACACTGTTTTTTCCAATTGTGAGTTTATTTTTCTCGACATGTTTCACCTTTATCATCGGGTGAACGATATAAAGTTTCTATTGTTCTCCCGATGATGAAGGTTATATGTTAACGATGTAAATGGAACCAGAAATAGAGGAAAACGTGGCACGATCAAATAAATCAAATATGGAATGTCGGCCATGTGAGAAGTCAGAGAAATCGGACGCGCGTGCATGACACGATGTATGAATGTTGAGGAAGCGAGAGAAATATGTCAGAAAAGAAAAGTGTGGCAGTCCATTCTTTCTGCCTACCCCTTCGGCGAGACAGCGTGATGGTTAGTTAGTTAGTTAGTTAGTTTTCATTATATTGTATAGTTTAATATGCTTAGTATTATTAAATGAAAGGGTAATCAGAACATAAAAATGGTGGCTTTAAAATGGTTAATGGTGAATTGAAGTCCAGCCTTTACAAAGGTACCAAGTATCAAAAAAGTCAAAAATTAGTTTTGATCCCAATTGGTGTTAAACACAAAGGCCAATAACTGTGCAAAGAAGCAAAGCAATTTAATAATATAGTGAAAACCAAATGTCACCCTTTAAGACTTTGTAATGGCCAGCCTTCAATTAATTATAGAAAACATCAATAATTGACTCACACGTCCATAACGGTTTCCATCTCGTAAGGCGTGAGCTTGATGCTGGCTGAGGTGAGCCCCCTGCAGAAGTCAGCTCTGGGGATAATCTGCTGTTTCAGATCGTCGTATTTCTCCAGGAAGTAGATCACTCGGATCCTCTCACGAACAACCTGAAAATATTCAATAAAGCATATCATTTAGAAACTGTTTCGTTGATGGTTAGTTAGTTAGTTCATCTTCTTCTTCGATGGCCCTACAGCCCATATCGAGCCTTAGCCTCCAGTATTCTTCACCTCCAACTCCTCCTGTCCTCCGCTTCGACCCTCCAATCTGACACTCGTAACAATTTCGCCCCATCTCTCCCAACTTCGTCCTCCCATCGCAGCCTTGGTCGTCCAATTGGTCTTCTACCACCTGGGTGCCACTACAGTTAGTTAGTTAAAATAAAAGTAAATAGTCCATTGTCTTGGCCGAAACACCATGATACTTCAACATTATTACTGTTAAAATTTAAAATACTGTAATAATATCACAATTTCTTTTTATTCACTGAGAGTGTCGCGACAGCTGTTTCGCCAACCGATGATGCCAACATCGGTTGGCGAAACAGCTGTCGCGACACTCTCAGTGAATAAAAAGAAATTGTGATATTATAACAGTGTTTAAAATTTTAACAGTAAAAATAAGAGTATAGGGTTTTTTATATGTTTGGTTTTTAAACTGGCAACATTGTTTCTACAGACTGTTAATTTGACAGTTGACAGTGGATTCGTAGCCAGTACGTTTTGCCATTTCACCCCAGTTGCTCAATAAAGGAGTCGAAAATTGGACTTCACGATTGCGCTTCATTCTAGATAGCCATGTAATTATATTTAAACATTAATGGCATAAAATTATCTATTAAATAAAGCCAACATTATAGACAATAACATTATTTTATTGAATTATTTTTTATTTTAAACTTGTATACCTCTAAAAAAAACACCCGTATACACATTGTTACATAAAGGGACAGTCTGCAGAAACAATGTCGCCAGTTTAAAAAACAAACCTCTAAAAAAAACACCCTAAACTTAATTGCTTAATCGATTAATGCGTATCATTTTTTCCGTGTAAACTTAATCCAAGTTATTAAGTATCCGTGGAATCAAAAAAATACTATCTACTAATATTCAATTATTCATTCTTTTAAAGGCTGAAGTAAACATGTCGTAAATAATATTTGGAATTGACATGTTTTTATTTGATATTGATTTCCTTGAAGTAGCTGTATTTACTAAGCAAAAGCCGGATTTCGTCCATTATTAAATATTTATATACGTACTAATATTCACACATGTACGCACAGTATTCCGAGAAAGTAATACAACAATTGTAAATGATATCAAATCTTTACGACTAGTGACGAAAAATGAAAACGATAACTTGTTCCTAATTGCTTAGCAAAAAAACTTAAAATTTTTAATTGTCATCTCAATAAGGTAGATACAGAAATCTCTGTAGATTTAAAAACACCTTTACGTACATTTTCTGTATAAGTTATTGTTTATGGCTGTGTTATTGAACATATATGCCTAGTTGCCTGAAGATTTTCGTAACCCAGCATGGCTTCGCTATTGCTATATTCGAGTTTATACATTTAAACTAACTAACTAACTAATCGTCACGCCGTCTTTCCGAAGGAAAAGGTAGAAAAAATGGACCGCCACACTGTTCTTTCTTGAATAATTAATACGAATGAAAAAACTTATGTTTTTCTAGAAGTTTAATTATATTGTTTTATTATATTATGACATGTTTCGCCTTTCTAAGGCATTATCAAATGTTCTTTCTTGACATATTTCTCTCGCTTTTTCAACGTTCATACATCGTATCAGGCACGCACGATGATTTTTCGAATTCTTCACGTATCCGACATTCAATATTTGATTTATTTGATCGTGCCACGTTTTCCTAAATCTTCCTCTATTTCTGGCACCATTTACACCGTTAGCATATACTTTTTTTTACCATTCTTTCTTCATTCATTCTTTCTTTGTGTCCAAATCATCATAATGATCCTTTCATTATTTTGTTCATAACACTTTCATTCGCACAGCATTCACTTCTTATATTTGCATTTGACACTCTATCATATACATCCTTATTTTGGCAGTTCCATGCTTTACTTCCATACATAAGGGTCGGTACAAGAACATCTGTGTGCACTTTATTAAACTAATATAATTGAAGTTCAATATAAATGAATTCATTCATTTTGATGTGTTTATCGTAATTTAGTTTCGTTTTTATAAAAGAATGTTTGAATCTAGACAAATTAATTGAAAAATTTTCAGATGGGCCAAAAATACCAAACTCTTGAATACAAGAGAAAAAATTGGGAAAAGTCGGTCAGCTTTTGGATCAATGAGTTTATTAAGAATAACGAAAAATACAAATTAACCTGAAGAAGAAAGTACATGGAGTGTGTGTGCTATCGGTTGCCACTAATGGTCTCGCAACCGTCACAATAGCTAAACAAAGTTACACCAACAAAGAAACTACGAGTGATCCACACAGCCACAGAAAGAGCTATGTTAGGAATAAGCCTTAGAGACAGTCAGAAACGAAGCGGAGAGAGAAAAAATATGCCACTGACATCATCCACTATGTAGTGACTATAAAATGGCAACGGCAGGCCACGTAGCCAAAAGCTTGGGCGGAAAATGGACAAGAAAACTGTTGACTCGGAGACCGTGGACCGTAAGTGACCGCAGAACTGTGGAAGGATGACCTAAACTGGCACGTCGGTGTAACGTCGATGCAGTCTGCACAAGACAGAATGGCGTAGTAGCGAAGGAGGAAGCATTTTTCAAGGATTGGTCAGGAAAACGCTGTAGAAGAAGAATACACAAAGACACACACAAGGCATTACCAAATATTTTCATGAAATTTCAATATGGAGTATAACAACATTATTTATAAAAAAAAAAAAAAATTGTTTTAAAAATGTACAAAAACTTTGATATTCATCTTTAACCAAATGTTGCGACACGAATGTTTTCTGCTTTATGTATTGGAGGGAATGGTGGAGGGATCGATTGGCAGAGGACGATCTCGCCAGGAGTAAATAGACCAGATTTGCCGAGATATGGGCTGCACCTACAATGCGGAGTTGAAGAGAGTTGCCGAGGACCGAGCGGAGTGGAAGATGAGATGCATCGCCTTGCTGCAGACCAATCTTTAGATTGAGACTGGAGAAGAACCAAATGTGTAGAATAGTTAAGAATATCGAATAAAATAAATCGCCTTCTACGAGTAAACCGAGTGAACCATCCCAGGACCCAGCAAAATGTTACGATTTTCGGAAAACCAGTCCCTTGGATTGAAATTAACGAAGTAGAAATAGACGTTTCTAGAACCTATTATGAAACAGTTATCTTGATACTATCTACAAAGAACACGTGTGGTATATATATTTTTCTCAATAATTTCTTACATCTCAAGAAATCTTAAATTTTTCATCTTGAAAACTTCTTTCGATTATATCTTTCTATCAAAATGTCTTTCGAGACACCGTGTGTATGAAAAATCATCCATAATAAACACATTAAGCTACTTTACCATCTTCCAGACAATCTTATCAGCTCATGCGCGCATACACGTGAAAATTCATTGAATTAGTAATTGTATTCTGAGAAATGTATAATAATTCATTATCAAAGTGCAATATTAATGTGCTCTCGTTCAATGCTTCGAGTAGTTATATTAAAGGATTAACGTACGACGAGTTCGAGAGTGATAATGGTAATCTTTAATAAATTCTTATCTAAATGGGTATATGGTACATAGAGCGTACACAGCGATAATACTTCAGTGGAGGTTCGAGATAGAGAGACCTTAAATAATATCCTCATAAAAAATATTATACTGTTAATCAGTAAAAGTAAAAGAAATATACGAAATAAGAATGAAAACATCAGCTTTCTAGAATAATTATAATATCTTTGCGAAGCAAAACATGTCACTTTCATAAATTAAAATAAAACTTTTAGTAAACAAAAGTTTTTTTCGTATTCATATTATAAATGTAAGACTTGAAATATGCAATAACAAAAAAAAAATCAATGAACATAATATAATACAATAATAAAAAAAATACACCAAAAAGGGACGAGAACCATCCGAAATATCTTAGTAAAGAGTGTAATAAAGTATTGTGAAATTACAATGTTTTTCAAAAGTTAATCAAATACGAGTACATAGTAAAATAACCACAACATAAAATGAAGGCGAATCTAGAACATATTATATATATCATGATTATTATTTTATAATACATACTTCAAAACAAAATATTATGTACATATTAAAAAAATGTAAATATGATCCGTTTGAATGATACTTATTCATTTGTTGTTTCTTAAACGCCGTTTGCCGTTATCAAATATAATGAAACCCTTAGGTATAGACCGATATATTAATTAATGTAAAATACGTGTATTTTCATTACTGTAAAATACTTGTAATTTTTTTTTGTATCATAAAAAAGAACCAGTTGAGCATATTTGAGCGTTGCTGAAGAAAATATATAATTTCCTCTTTCTAGGGCAATTTTAAATGCCAATTTGATGATTCTCTATCATAGCGAAACAAAGCACTCAAAATATTGTATATATAAAAACATAAAATTTGCTTATTCCTTAGTATTAAATATTTACACCGACAAAATAAGAGAACTATCAGAAACAAAGTTTTGATCATAAAACAATGTTCGAATTCGAATATTGAAACTTAATTTTTTTTTATATATTTACAACGAGGAAGGAAGAAAACTATCTGCAAAAAGAATTAGATTATCCATTGTTTTGGTGGAAACACTTTAATATTTCAACATTATTAAATGTTTAAATATTATAACACTGTTATAATATATAGCAACAGCGGCAGCTGTTATTCTAACCGATGTTAGCATCATCAGGTGTTCCAATTTCGAAAGAAATATAATCAATTGTGGTATTCTATAACAGTGTTTTAATTTAAAGAGTTAATAAAGTTGTAAAAAGGATTGCTAATAAAACAAACTTCGAAGTCAAATATAAAAAAATTAAATGATGTTGTAAATGATTTTTTACGTAATATTAAATAAAACAACGTCAATCATCCTTTACTAGACCCATAAAATTGATTGTACTTTATGCAAATCAGAAAATTTCAATTCTCCACCAATGAACGCAGTACACGTTTTTGAGAACTCGTACCGAGTTAATCGGAAGTTAATATCTCCGTGGCGTGATTCCTCCTAATAAGGCGACGAAGAGTATAGTAAGCCGAGCTAAGCTCCGCTGTGCTGTGTTACGGCAGGAACAATCCAGTTAATGGCAGCTATTAAGATCCTTACATTTACAATACATACAAATGTAATAAAATATAACCTTGCATTTTCTCTATAGAAATTACCACAAGAGATTATCAAATCCCTTATGAATTGATAAAAAAAAATATATCTTATTTCTATTTTTCTTTTTTATACACTTTGTATATACAACACTTAAATTAAAAAAATAAAATTATATAGACATGTTTCGGACAAACAGTCCTTCTTCAGTAAAGATACATATTAATGAAAATATTATAAAATTGTTGTTGTTTACATGATCTGACAGATGTTATAAAGATTATCATAACAGCACAAAGTATGGCGTATATAGAAGAAAAAATATATATCTGTTTACATAATATGATTAATGTCCAATTAAAAGAGAATGGAATGAACCCATATGTGTGAAAGCTTGGAGCTGTTAGAAGAATGATAAAAGTAGAGTAAATGATGTAGAAATGTGAACGATAAGAAAAATGTGCGGAAATATTTTGATAGAATTCTTCAGGAAAAAATAATGAAGAAATGCCGGTGAATGCGTCTTCTTCTCCTTCTTTTAATAGTTCTGGTGATCTGTGGCATAGAAATCACGTCTCCTCGGATGATGAGAACCAGCTGTTCCTCAATTTCTAGTCTTCCAGGTGGACGGTGTCCGATGGGGATTTCGTAAGCGGCTGTATATGTGAGACTGTCACTATTCATTCTGGCTACATGGTCCCTCCAGTTTCTTCTGGATCTACTACAACGAACGATATCCTCTATTTCACAAGTTTTTCTTATGTCTACGTTACGTACACGATCTCGGATAGTTTTTTCACTTTATAATAGTTAATTGTGACACGTAATACGTTTGTACTATTTGATGTTAAAATTATACAAGTTTTTTCGTTTACATAAAGAATTTTGACAGGTGTAAAAATATATATTTTTTTGTTCCAATGACAATTTGAATAATTTTTTCAATATTATTTTAAAGTTCTTGCTGATGTTGGTTTGTTTTAAGTGCCTTAATACTGCTTATTTAAAAATAAAACGGTGGATACGCGGAACATAATTATTAAATAGACAATATGTGCATCATCTAAAAATAACATTTTGTGTTAAATTATTTTAATTTTGTTTTTATTTTATTTTATATTATTTGTTTTAGATTTATTTTGTGGATGTCGGACGATCGAAGTGAGCGCGGGAGATGCCTATTGGCGGCGATGAGGTTCGCAACCCATCACAGCGAGTCTCCCGCGGGGCGAAAAGAGAAGTATGGAGTGCCGCATCGGTTAAAGTGTGACACTCCATTATTTCTGCATACCCCTTCGTGGAGACGGCGTGATGGTTAGTTAGTTAGTTAGTTAGTTAATCTATGTAATAAATTGTCAATTTTGAATATAATCCCTTATATAATCGAGGTATATCATATTATACGGTACGTAATAATTACTGTGTATGAAAGTCATAATATTATCAGATAGAAAGGACCTTCGATATTCGAATATTAACGTAATGATTAAGACCTTCTGGTGTAAGTAATATAATCCATACCTTATTTTTGATCTTGGCCAAGATAACGACGATATCCGTCTCATGCGGCAGGGGTTCGGGCTCCTTCTTGCACGCGAGGGCAAGCTGTTCGTTGAATTTTTTTATTCTATTCGTTTCCACAGTCTTCCCTTCAATCTGGAACACAACAAAATAATAAAATAAAAAAACTTTATTTTCACGGTTGATAAGTTAACTATTTGTCGCGTTGAAATGCGTATTTTTTACAAGTTAGAAATTGGAAGGACAGAAAAGTTGAAGGCAATAGTCTTAGGGGGCCAAGGCTCGATTTGGGTTGTAGCGCTGTCGAAGTGAAGACTTATAATTCCATGAGTTTAGGGAGTTTAGTAACTTTTATTCTAAATGTTCATGTTGTTAATTGAGATTTCTTGGTAGGTTCATAGTAAATATTGAGAAAAAAAACCTTGTTTCCTTCTTAGTCTCTTAAAATATAACTAAACTTACAGATTTTCAAAGTTTTTTTAACTTTCCATTATAATATCTTACAACAACAACAACACTCCATCACGCCGCTTATCTGTAGGGGTAGGCAGAGAGAATGGACCACCACACTACTCTATCCTGGCACACCTCTCTAGATTCCTCCACATTCATACAGCGAGTCATACACGCACGTTGATCCTTCCGACTTCTAACATGACCATTGGTCATTGACCAACCTATAAAATTTGGTTAATTTGGTCATGGTTTGTTTTCCTCGGTCTGCCTCGACTCCGTAATCCATTTACATCATTAACGTATACTTTCTTAACCATTCGTTCTCCATCCATGCGCTCCATACGAACCAACGCAGCGATCCTTTCATAATTTTGTTCATAAAACCTTCTTCCGCTCTACATTTCTTTCTTATATCAGCATTTGAGATTCTGTCGTATATCGTTCTACCACACGTACGTCTTAGGGACCTCATCTCTACCGCATTAATTCTGCTCTCATTGTTTTTCTGCCAGTTCCATGCTTCACTTCCATACATTAGGGTTGGGACCAGAATTCCATTGTGAACGGGCGTTTTCGCTTTCATTGATAAATTCTTGTTTCTAATAACTATTTTTAAAGTTCCATTCACTTCGTTACCCGCGCCAACCCTTCTTTCGACGTCACTATCCGTTCGACGTCACTATTATAATATCTATTTAGTCAAATTGCACTGGATTTATAGTTTCAACTGGTCGTGGTATTTCCCTGGCATCTTAGGGTTTAAAATCAAAAATTAAAAAGGAACACTTATTAGATGATTAGACCGAAATGGCAGCGAGCTGCTGAAACCGGTCGCAAAATTCAAGTGGAATTAAATTAAATACATATTAAAACAGTTTTTACCCCATTATTTATAACTTTTATTAATCTTTGCGATGCAAAATGTTATTTTTTTTTTTAGATATTGAATGCAACCACTTAAAATGTGGTGGGTAGTATTTTATCCTGTCCCTCGATTTACGATGTAAATGGAACTAGAAATAGAGAAAGACCGAGGAAAACGTGGCGCGATCAAATAAATCAAATTTAATCGGGTGGTGGTCTAGGTCTAGGGGATAGAAAGTTTGGCTCCTGATCCAGGTGACTTGGGTTCAAGCCTGAACACGACCAGATACCTTCTTCGTAATAATGAGTTATTTTCTGCTCATATTAAAGATTGTAGAATAAATTCTAATATTATTGATTTAAATCCGTAGTCTTAGTCTTTTTAAAAAATATATATATTGAATGTCGGCTACTTGAGGAGTCAGAGAAATCGACGCGCGTGCATGACACTTTGTATGAATGTTGAGGAAGCGAGATAAATACGTCAGGGAAGAAAAACGTGGCAGTTAATTCTTTCTGCCTACCCCTTCGGGGAGACAGCGTGATGGTTAGTTAGTTATTTGTATTAATCATAAACAATACTTTTTGTGGGGTAAGCGATGTCACGCAAACAGCTATATTAAGTCTGAATTTCTACAAAATTGCATTAGAACTAATTTGAAGAATTTTTTACTCTTCGAATTAGTTCAAATGCAATTTCAAGAATTTTCTAAGTTGACATTTCACGAATCTACTTCCATTCCACGAACTTGAATTTTGTATTCTTCCAGCAAGAGTCACGCGCCTTAATGCGTTTAAATTAAAATTTTTGACACGATAACTAGAGCCTAATTAACTCTTACTTCCATTCGATCTAAATTTAAGTTTTTTATTATTATAAGCTAACTAACCAACTAACCATCACGCCGTCTCTCCGGAGGGGTAGGCAGAAAGAATGGGACGCCACACTGTTTTGTCTTGAGATACTTCTCTCGCTTCCTCTACATTCATACATTTTGTCATGCACGCACGTCGATTTCTCTGACTCCTCACGTAACCGAAATTTGATATTTGATTGATTTGATAGTGCCACGTTTTCCTCGGCCTTCCTCTATTAATGGATCCGTTCACGCCATTTACCTTCTTCACCAATCTGTCTTCACTCATTCTTTCTATGTGTCCAAAACATTGATAGTGTGATAATCAATCGAACCCGGAATCTTCGGGGTGGCAGTGAATGCACTTACCACTCGGCCACGAAGGTCGTCGATCGTTGCAGTCTTTCGATGGAGGGTTGCAACGAACTCCGAATCGTTGGTCGAGGAAGACAAGTTACACGGATATACCCAAGATTCCTAAAAACATATTGCTTCTGTACCAGTCCGGACTGGTACAGTCATATTCAAGATAGGACACCACCATACTCCTCTATACTGAATTGCATAATCAGTCTCATGGGACTCGTCCTCGTGGAAGACCTCCTAAAAGATGGAAGGATGGCTGGGACTCTACCTCACAGGAGGAGCAACACTCTGGAGAACAGACCACATAGGTCTTCAACAAGGAAGAAGAAGAAGAATAATAATATTGCTACTAACCGCGAAAATCTACCCAAATGTTGAAACACGATTCAATAAATTGGCAGTCGATAATTAATGAGAAATCCAAACGTCGTACCACGAAACCATTCTATACGTTTCAAATGTCTCAATACGGTTCATTTGTAGACTCTACGCGACCTCCCTGGTGGTTGGAGGTGGATTGGTGTCAATTATGACTTTTGAATTATAGTCATCAGACTACAAAGGCCGCCCGACCTATGGTTCATAAATTAGTGAAAAATATCCAGATCAGAATTTTGTAAACCATCTTTGTAGTCAAACTTTGATGACACCTGCTCCATACACATCGCAAACTATTTTCCGGAGGTATTTACAATCCAGAAATACTGAGAGAACTAAATCTATACATTCCCCATAGTTCAGAGCAAGCGAGCATACTCGTATATTATTTTATGCCCCAAATTGCCGCACAGAGGCCCTTCGAAGTTCTCCTGTATTGAAAGCGATTCGTCTTTTAAATGAGGTTGCAAAAGAGATAGACCTCTTTGGATGCAATTATGGCGAATTCGTGAATACCCTTACGATAAAGGTAGCAAGAAAATAACTGGCTTATTCCTATTCATAAGTTTCTATGTATATTTCCTTTGATATATATATTTTTTTCACCCTTTACATGAATTTGGCTCGCGCTGTAATGATGTAAGGAGTTTTTTCAACAAAATAATAATAATAATATTATAGTAAACAATGACGTAAATGCACTTTTTCGACCGAATTTTGAAAAAATATAAGGGCTCTTCAATGTACCCTGGCCGGGCCAAAACTGAATAGAAAGTAGAAGAGAAGCATTTTTTACACAATAGAATCATTTTAAAACAGATGTTATTCATCTTAGAAAAAAATGTTAGGAGATGCTTTCAAAAGATATGTTTATTTACAGTTAACGTTATTAATGTTTTGTTACTATCCTGAGTGAACAAATACAATTGTTATTGATAAAATTAGTTCCAATTAACATAATTGACTGGTAAGGAAACTATTGATTTTCATGTCATCCGCAATGCCTGAAGTTTCTAATTGATGATTCATGCCAAGGTTCCGAGCAATTATCGGAGCACCCAATTACGTGATTAATAAGTGGGTGGATTATGTTCATAAATGTATATGGATAAAAATATTTACAATGAAATAAATTAACCAAATTAAATGTAATAAATAACTTATTATATCCATTCAACCATAGTACAGGAGTAATTTATATTTACTTATGTTGTCTTTACCCCTTTTATAAATTAACCCTTCATTTTCATGGTGTGGCAAATTTGTAACGAATAAATTTTTTTATGTATGGAAGCGAAGCATGGAACTGGGAAAAAAGGATGAAAGTATTATAGAATAAATGCAGTAGGAATGAGATCTCTTCGACGAATGTGTGGAAAATCTGCGTACGATAGAATGTCGAATGAAAATATAAGAAGTGAATGGGGCGCGAATGATGGTGTTATGAAAGAAATAATTAAAGCATCATTAAGATGGAGTCGGATAAATTGACGTGCTTGCATGGCACGATGGGTTGAGGAAGCGAAAGAAATATGTTAAGAAAGAAAAGTGTGGCAGTCCGTTCTTTCTGCCTACCCCTTCGGAGAGACGGCGTAATGGTTAGTTTGTTAGTGTTCAATCTTGGATGCATCGTCGTAATGTATGGAAGTGAAGCTTGCAGTTGCCATAAAAAGGATGAAAATATGATTAATGCAGTAGAAATGAGATCACTAAGAAAAATGTGCTGAAAAAACAATGCATAAAAGAATATCCAATGAAGAAGTTAGAATGGAAGGTTTGGACAATGAATGAAGTAAGAATGGTAAAACAAGTATCCGTTAACGATGTAAATGGAAAAAGAAATAGAGGAGGACCGAGAAAAACGTGGCACGATCAAATAAATCAAAAATTGAATGTCGGTGAGTAGTGAGGAGTCGGATAAATCGACGTGCTTGCATGACACGATGTATGAAAGTTAAGGAAGCGCGAGAAGTATTTCAGGAAAGAAAAGTGTAGCAGTCCATTCTTTCTGCGCGGAGACGGCGTGATGGTTAGTTAGTTAGTTATAAAAAAACACTATATATTGTATGTTGTAATCACCATGTTAGGATGTTTGTTGAAATTTTAGAAATTATTGTTCATACTCGTTTATAAATGCTTGGTTAAAAAGAAAAAAAAACGATTATATCAATTCTCTTATTTCTATATTCGCCGTCATTTTGTGTTGTGGATTCATATTTGAATAAATATATAATAATCACACTTGGTATTACAACACTTTAATTTACTTAACACGGTCGTGTTTCGGTTACAAGTAACCTTAGAGATATTAAAATTTCGCACATACCAAGTGAAATTATATTTATTCAAATTACTCTAATAACAACAACCGATATATTTTGTTCTATTATCTTTTTTAACCGATCGCGAATATCAGATGCAGCGTTTATATTTAGATTTAAAACACGCCTTAAAACGCCCTTGAGGTGATAACATCCCAAAAACAAGTCTCGTTCGAATACGGAGTGAGCACAAAACTGATACGGGCGGTCGCTCCTCTCTACGAAGGAAGCACTGCCAGTGTTAGGGTAAATGGGGACATCACGTCTTGGTTTGTTATCACAAAGGGTGTTAAGCAGGGCTGCGTGATGTTTCCATGGTTGTTCAATCAGTATATGGACAAGTGTATGAAAGAACTGAAAAGAATAAATGCTGGTGCTAAGATGAGTGATCTGTCTGTAAATTGTCTACTTTACACGGACCATGCGGTCTCGTTGCGGATAGTGCAGATGAATTACAAGTCTTGCTGTCGAGAATGTATGAGGTAGGCAAGTTAAATGATTTAATGATGAATGTCGGAAAGTCAAAGGTGACGGTTTTTGAAAGGGAAGAACAAATGACAGTTTGTAACATAAGTGTGATCGTAGAGAATTTGGAGCAGGTGAGTGAATTTGTGTACTTAGGTAGCATGTTCACAGCAGATGGCCGAACGGATAGTGACGTCGAAAGAAAGGTTGGTGCGGGTAACAAAGTGAATGGAGCTTTAAAAATAGTTATTGGAAACAAGAATTTATCAATGAAAGTGAAAACGGACTTCACAATGGAGTTCTGGTCCCAACCCTAATGCATGGAAGCGAAGCATGGAACTGGCAGAAGAAGGATGAGAGCAGAATAAATGCGGTAGAGATGAGGTCTCTAAGACGTATGTGTAGTAGAACGATATACGATAGAATCTCAAATGCTGATATATGAAAGGAATGTAGAGCGGAAGAAGGTATTATGAACAAAATTATGAAAGGATCGCTGCGTTGGTTCGGACATAAGTCATGTTAGAAGTCGGAAGAATCAACGTGCGTGTATGACTCGCTGTAAGAATATGGAGGAATCTAGAGAGGTGTGCCAGGATATAGTAGTGTGGCTGTCCATCCCCTCTGCCTACCCCTACGGGGAAACGGCGTGATGGTTTGTTGTTGTTGTTGGTATTATTATAATTATTATCAATATT
The DNA here is from genome assembly GCA_022606425.2 of Lepidostoma basale. NCBI lineage: Eukaryota > Metazoa > Arthropoda > Insecta > Trichoptera > Lepidostomatidae > Lepidostoma > Lepidostoma basale. The sequence continues at coordinate 225,465 of JAHDVF020000047.1, read as the reverse complement.
AACAAAATCAATAACCCATATTTTCATTAAATACGAGTACATATCAGATTGTATGCACGAAATATTTGAATTACCCAATTATTAATATATTTTGTATTAAAAAAAAACATGCTCATAAAGTCACAAATGGTGCATGCTTGGGCTAACCATTAATAAAATTACCCATTTTTCTTGAATGGCGATGGTTTTTATAAGGGCGGCCAATTTGGGGTTGTATATTTATTTTTGCGCTGTAAATTTTTCCTAAAAGGTAATCTGTATTTATTTCCCTTTTCATGGACGACTTTTTCATTCTATTTACTTTTGGGTTGTGGTGAAAATATTCCACGTTAACTTCATCCAAAGAATACTAATTTTGTAACGAGGTTTTAAAACGCGGTACGTTATAATATTCTCCCGGGAAATTGATATTCATGGTTACCGCTTTATTTCAATACCGGTGGTTACCGCTTGTTTCCAAGACGTTTTTTTGAAAAATTATTTATATTTCATAAACGTTATTATGATCGTTTCAAATTTAATTTGTTACGCTCTTCGGGTAAAAAAAAGAAGCTAAAATGGCTGTGCACAACGGTGTTCTTGTACCGACCCTTATGTATGGAAGTGAAGCATAGAACTGGGAAATGAGAATGAAAGTAGAATAAATGCAGTTACAGTACGAGCAGATCTCGTAGACGAGTGTAGTAAATCTGTATATGATCATCATCAGCCGTCTGTCATCCACTGCTGAATGTAGGCCTCTCCCAAAGCATGCCACCGGCCCCTATCCATTGCCACTCCCATCCATCCAGGTCCAGCATCCCTCTTCAAATCGTCGGTCCAGCGGACAGGGGGACGTCCAACTCTGCGGAATCCTGTACGCGGTCTCCACTCCAGAACCCGTCGGTTCTCCGACAGATATGTCCAGCCCATCGCCACTTCAGCCCGCCCATCCTTAGAGCCACCTCAGTCCTCAGTCACCTTGGCTTGTTGACGAATAAATTCGTTTCTAAATCGGTCCCTCAAGGTTATTCCAAGCATGGCTCTTTCCATGGTCAAATGCAAATCTAATAGGTGAATGTGGTGTGAATGAAAGTGTTATGAACAAAATAATGAAAGGATCATCATGTCTTCTAGAAGTTTAAGAAGATTGTTTGAAATGATAAATAAATTTTATGCAAATGACGTAAATGGAACTAGAAATAGAGGAAGACCAAGAAAAATGTGTCATGATAAAATCAATCAAATATGAAATGTCGGTCACTTGAGGAGTATCTATGTTCGTGTATGACACGATGTTTAAATATTGAGGAAGCGAGAGAAGTATATTAGGAAATAACAGGATGGTGGTTCATTCTTTCTGCGTATCCCTTCGGAGAGAAGGCGTGATGGTTAGTTGATAATTTAGTTACGCTCCACGTAAGACTTTAAAATACAAATAAAATATATAAACTAGCTTTGTACTTACTGATATATAAACGTGTACGTACACCTATATCGATGAAATATTAAATAAATGTAGTTATTTATTTGTTAATGCTTTAAAAATGAAATTATCGAAGAGGTTGCACATCGGATTGATTGGTAAGAGCGTATTTATTCATTTGATTGTTTGAACTTGTTTTGTTTGAAATGAAAACATAATTTTCAATAGATTTTATATGCTGCTTCTGGGTATTGATCAAACTACACTTAATCACAGTAATTAAACTCTTTTTTGATCTAGGGACAAAATGCTAATGAATAATGGTTTCTTATCAAAATTTATCGATGTATTTTTTTTTTGATAAATAAAATGTGTTTGAATAACTGTTTGGAAACATTGTATTTACACAATTTTTTTTTTGTATTTTTCACAAACATGTTACGGCGCACAAACATTCCTTCTTCAGTGTATGAATTTTAAGGTTATAATTCACGCACTGAAGAAGGGTAGTCTGTCCCCCGAAACATGTTTGTGAAATGTGCAAAAAAGTGTTGTGAAAATACAATGTTTCCAAAAAGTTATTCAAATATGAATCCACAACACAAGAAAAAATGTGTTTTTTTTTTTATTATAACGCATTTGCTCTTCTTCTTCTTCGGTCTCAATCTAAAGATTGGTCTGCAGCAAGGCGATACATCTCCTCTTCCACTCCGCTCGGTCCTCGGTAACTCTCTTCAACCCCGCATTGTAGGTGCAGTCCATATCTCGGCAAATCTGGTCTAGGTACTCCTGGCGAGGTCGTTCTCTGCCAATCGATCCCTCGACCATTCCCTCCAACACATCATGCAGGAAACATTCGTGTCGCAACACATGACCAATCCATCTCGCGCGCCTCTCCGCTATGGTGTTCACCATGTGCCTTTTATCTTTGACTCTGCTGAGAACCTCCTCATGTGTATCGTGGTCCCTCCATGAAACATGGGCAATTCGTCGGTAGGTCCACATTTCAAACGCCTCCAGCCTTTTGGACTCTCTTTCGCCCAGGCACCAAGTCTCGCAGCCGTATAGTAAAACACTCCACACCAATGTTTTGATTAGTTTTGCCGCATTTGCTCTATAGATGTTTAAATCGTTAACACTGCAGAATGCTACATGTTATGAGAATTAATAAACTCACTTACTAACTAACCATCACGTCGTCTTCCCGAAGGGGTAGGCAGAAATAATGGATTGTCAAACATTTCTTTCCTGACATACTTCTCTCGCTTCTTCAACATCATACTCTCGCTTCCTCAGATCTCATTGGTAGGTCAATAATCTCACCTGTTTCAAGAAGTGTCTGTAGGTAAAGTCTCCATTTTCATTAAACCCATCTTCTAGATTTCTCAACTCCTCCACAGTCAGCTGCAGTCCGGCTGATTTCATGACCTGACGGAACTGTCCCTTGGTCACAAACCCGCTCCTATGCCTGTATGCAAACAAAAATGTAACATTTCACTATTAATCAAACATATTTACTGTTTCTTGAACAATGATGATGTTTAATGAACGAAACTCCACATTAAATAATAAACACTAACTAAATAATCATCACGCTGTCTCGCCGAAGGGGTAGGCAGAAAGAATGGACTGCCACACTTTTCTTTCCTGACATATTTCTCTGGCTCCCTCAACATTCATACATCGTGTCATGAACGCGCGTTTATTATTATTAAATAATTAATATCGTACAAATGAAAACGTCTGTTTTCTAGAAGTTTCACTATATTTTATGGGAATTTAGTAATTAATACGAATGAAAACGTCAGTTTTCTAAAAGTTTTATTATACTACCAACTAACTAACCATCACGCCGTCTCCCCGAAAGGGTAGGCAGAAAGAATGGATTGTCACACTTTTACTGATGCGGCACTCCATCCTTCTCTTTTCGCCCCACGGGAGACGCGGTGAGATGGGTTGCGAACCTCATCGCCACCCAAGGTATATAGAATAATATGGTAAGATATTGCGCACGTAGCATGCTATCCCTTTCTAATAATTTGCTGTCAAGTGACGTCATGTGGTGAACTCGAAATCGAAACGAAACTATAAACAAACCTAAATAACTATAAACAAGCTAAATCAAATGGAGTTGATTTGCCATATCCAGTTAAAAATCTTTTTTATCGATGTAAAATGTTTTTCAAAATAAGAACAATGAACTTAAAGCTCATTGAAGATGCTAACTCTAAAAAAAGAAAAATAAAAAAAACAATAACTTAAATAAAGAAAACGATTTGTCATAATTTATTTAATACAATTACAAAAACTTCTTTTAATTAGACGTAATAAATAAACAAAGAAAAATTCCATACCCAATGTATAAATATATACTCAACTCATACTACACAACCTAATGCTTGGGTCTCCACGTGACGTAGCTGCGCAGTAGATGTCAAAAATAAAACGCGGAATATCTTACCATATTTATTCTATATACCTTGATCGCCACCAATAGGCATCTCCCGCAATTTAAGGCATTTCAAAAAAAATTTTGACAATACATTTGATAATGCCTTAGAAGGACGAAATATGTCATTCCCATAAAATATAATAAAACTTCTAGATTTAGATCTCCTCATTCGTATTAATTATATAATATGGAGTTTTACATCATTGTTCAAGAAACAATAAATATGGGAATTAAGTGTTTCGCCTGGCTAATGTATTATCAAAAATATGTGTTAGGTGGGGGATGCAAAGGAGAAGATATTTGTTTGTACACGTGAGAAGAATGGATACATCCACCACCAAAGAGATGGATCGAGAGCTGGGAATCGATCTCGCAGGAAGCCAATTCCTCTTAAGAAATAGGCCGCAAGGCCTACACTAAGAAGAAAAAGACATGTATCACCTCGGAAATCAAATGTCGATGTTTGATAATACTTCGATTATGGTGATTTATTTTATAAGCATGGCGAATCATGTTATTCCCATAAAATACAATAAAACTTCTAAAAAACTGACATTTTCATTCGAAATTATTGTTTATATGGTAAATCTTATTTATATTTGCATAGCTCGTAAATGTCATTAACTGTTTGCCCGTTTGATGTTGAAAAACACATTCGGGCTTTTTAAGCCATCATTCCACTGCAGGATGTAGGCCGTTTAAAATAGTCTCCATGATTTTTCTGTCTTGCCCGACTTTAACCCCCTCTTCATCCCCTCCATGCAATTATGCCATTAACCCATCTTTTCTGGGGTCGACCCATGCCTTTTATTCTCTTCTCATGGTCTCCACATAAAGAGTAAGCTATTTAAGCGGTTATTTAGTACATTATAGAACTTATTAGCTTCATCCTCCATCGTATTCTATGTTGGAAAAATCGATTGTGCGTATGTCACGATATATGACTATCTTCTTCTTCAAGTACCCTGTCGGGTCCCCCCAACGTTGGCGATCACCTAGGCGAACCTGTCCCTGTCCTGCGCCGCTCGGAACAGCTCCTCCACACTTCGGATGCCGGTCCACTCCCCACGTTTCGCAGCCAGGACATTTGTCTCCTACCGGGCTCTCGGCGTCCCTCAAATTTTCCCTCCAATATCAGTTGGAGAAGGTGGTACTTTTCCACACGCAGTATATGGACCCAGATGTGAAATTTTCCGAACCTTGATAGTTGATAACAGTTCCCTGTCAACTCTAGCTCACCTCAGGACTTCAGTATTGGTAACCATATCTGTCCAGGGAATTCTGAGCATTCGGCGATGGACCCACATTTCAAATGCTTCCAGTCTGTTCATTGAGTTGACTTTCAAGGACCACGTTTCACATCCATACAATAAAATAGACCACACATAGCATTCGATCATTTGCTGGCGGAGTTTCAAGTATATGTTATCATTGCAGAAGAGTGATTTCATTTTATTAAACGTAGCTTTTGCTGCCTCAATTCTGTATTTTATCTCTACATCTGGGTCAAGAGATTGCATTAGTATGCTGTCGAGGTATTTTAATTTTCCCACCCTTTCAACGTTACGGCCGTTAAAATGCAATACTGACCCACTGTAGTCAAGCCGTCTGAATGTCATCCATTTGGTTTTACTGACATTTATTGTTAGCCCAATCTTTCACCGGACTATTCAACAAGTTTCTCGTCACCGGACTCGTCTCGTGACTATAAAATATACTTTTGTTAGAAAAAAAGTGAGACATTTAAAACACAAAAGTAAACCTACATGTTTAAGTTATAAACAAATCGATATAATTAACAGTTCAAGTACAAAGGTTTGTAGATAGGTGATGGCGTCACAGAGGAGTTCTTTCAAGTTCAAAGAAGGCAACGTGCACTTATTTCTATTGTCGGATTTAAGAGATAAGATAGCGGGTACAATAGCCCTGGAATTGGCGCAGTAAAATTTAATAACGCAATGAAAACCAGCGAAATACAATGATTCCGATAAAAAATAAAAATGACAAATAACCTATCGGATAAAGGAAGATTCCATGGCGATAATCAAATAAACTGTTACTCAATATAACAATATTATTCCGAGAAATCCGTAGTTACCGTAGAAAAGGAGATTATTTTACAGAATTTCTTTCGTAGTAAGTAATTTCGTATTTCATTACATTTGTCTAGAATATGAAAAATAAACATATTGTATATATCTTCTTCTTCCACTTCCTCAGCCTATTCCCGTCCACTCCTGGACAAAGGCCTCCTCCATTCGCTTCCATGTCACTCCGTCTTGTGCAGACTGCATCCAGGTTATTCCGACGTGTCTGTTCAGATCATCCTTCCACCGTAGTTGCGGTCGCCCTGCACTTCTCTTTGCCGTCCACGGTCTCCAAGTCAGCAGTCTTCTTGTCCATTTTTCATCTAAGCTTCTGACAATATTTTGTATTTATGTATATAAACTTTATAATTAGTAACTGATTAAGGTATAAGAGATACAGAATGTTCTAATAAATTATCAGGAAAGTTGTGTGATGTAAACACACCCAAGTTTGGCCTGGAACAATCTTTCTGTAGACTTAAAATTCATTGAGAACCCGCCAGAGTTTAGATCGAGACTCAAAACATACCATTTCAAATTATTCTTGATGATATTCGTGCCAGAGTGGCAAGAGCTATGAATACCACATCGAAGATCCCGGATTCGACTCCCGGCGATGGCAGTGTGATTTTCACACTGTCTTGACTGTTGAATTCACGTGATAATAAAAAATGGCGATTTGGACAAACACTGATGTATGGAAATGAAGCATGGAACTGGCAGAATAAGGAGGAGAGCAGAATAAATACGGTAGAGATGAGATCCCTTAGACGCATGTGTGTAAAACGATGTACAATTGCTGGAATTTAAAATTTGAACGGAAGAAAGTATTATGAATAAAATTATGAAAGATCACTGCGTTGGTATGGACATATGAAACGCATGGATGAAGAAATAGTAGTTAAGAAAGTATAAATAGTCGTGGGAGACCGAGGAAAACTTGGTATGATCAATTTAAACAAATTTTAAAGATCTGCTTATTAGAAGTCGGAATCGACGTGGATGGATGACTTGTCGTATGAATGTGGAGGAAGCTAGAGAGGTGTGTTAGGATCGAGTAGGGTGGCGGTCCGTTGTCTCGGTCTACCTCCCTGGGCAAACGACGTTAAAGTTTGTTATTGTTGTTGTGATATACTCGTATATGGAAAGTACTAATATTAATAATTGTATCAAAGTTGCTCACATGTCAAAGTTCTGGAACAAATCTCTGAGATCGAAGTGTCTTCCTTCGGCCACCTGCTTTAGCCTGTCAGAGACCTTCCCGAACTGCGGTCCAGGGCCGCGCTGCAGAGCTATGTACTTCTCAACTGGCAACTTGGGGTACTGGTCTAGATTTTGAACGGTGAACACTAAAAATATTGAGACAAACAAAAATCAATATATTGTTTCAATCATGAAAAGTGAAATTTTGCAATGCCCCTTAACAAGTCTCTAAGTAGATATCATCCCAAATGCAAAAATAATTCGTTTTATTTTTTTCGACATATAATTATAGCAAATTTTTCATAGAAGCTTATAGCTCCGAGATCCATTGTAGACAAAGCGATAGCATTCTTGATCCCAAGACATAGAAGGGGTACCCATCGCTTACCCGAGGCTGTTATAGGGCGCAGCAACGCCCTTTCGTCAGCCTCGCTCATTCACTTCCTAGGCCCGTCCCCCATCCACCCGGGACTGACATTAATTGTTATTTCATTTACGAAAATCAAAGAGTCACCAGGCCACATTTAAGCTAAGGCTGTCTTGATTACAAGAGATAAATATGCGTATACGTAAGACTAACAACAACAAATTGCCACGACTAACCACAAACATATTGTGGCCTTGCGAGATGAAAACACTGAGAATGAATGTACGCGAGGAACACCAGAAAAGGAGATATATGTAAGGTTAAGGATATCGTTAGACGGAGTAGACAGCGATGAAGAGACTAGTACGGTGATGTCCAAAGAATAGATACCACCAGACGCCCCTATATTGCACTACACAAGCTGTCTCACGGGACTCGTGGAAGACCTTCTAAAAGATGGAAGGACAACTGGGAATCCACCTCACAGGATAAGCCCCTCTGAAGAACAGACCACATAGGCCTATACCAAAGAATATAAAGAAGATTTTACAAGATTTCAAGCTAGTCATTTTTATCAGAAACCTCCACCATGAAATAGTCTGTAAATATACAATACAATACCATATTTTTAGAAATAAATAAATATCAACACTAATTTTAAAAAATACCACTTAAATACTTTAAACTACATTCATTATATCTTTGATATTTGATTAATACTTTGTTTTGAACATTTGGATAACATTTGTTAACTTTTTCACTAATATCATTTATTGTTTTCAAACCTTGATTGACATCATTTTCGAATGTCCTCCAGCTGACCTGGTGCTCATCACAAGGATCCAGATACTGCTGGCTCAGGGTGTGTATCTCGTCCGTGGACAGAGGAAGCTCTCCGAGACTTCCCATCCCCATAGTGTCCAGGGCTTTTTCAAATTGACTCCGAGGAATGCGTCCAGTGTGTAGGAGGTCGAATGGCTGCGCAATAATTAAACATTATAATCGACTTCATTAACTTTGTAATTATATGATACTTTGATTTGTAACATGTAAATATAATTAAATTAATCACGATATTCATACTCTGGTTGGCATTGCTAGGTATCCACTATATAAACACCTATGTCCAGTTTCAAGACTTAAATCTAATGAGACATTTTCAAAATTTCACTCCACTGCTTCAACGGTCTACTGAAGTCAAGAGATTGGACAGATAGAGAGAGTATTAAATTGGATGATACCCGAGGATGCCAGGACACGAATTAAGGTGGAAAACCTGGAGGATTTTGGTAGGGTTGTTTGATCCTGGGACAATATGGCTCAATGGAGTATCTATTCCAACAACAACAACAACACACCATCACACCGTTTCCCCGCAGGGATAGGCAGATAGAATGGACCGCCACACTACTCTACCCTGACACACCTCTCTTGCTTCCTCCACATTCATACAATTCTTTCGACTTCTTACATATGACCAACCTTTAATATTTGATTAATTTGGTCATGACATGTTTTCCTCGGTCTACCTCGACTCCGTTCTCCGTTTATATCGTTAACGTATACGTTCTTAACCATTTATTCTCCATCCATGCGCTCTATATGTCCGAACCAACGCAGCGATCCTTTCATAATTTTACTACTTACTTACATTTTTCTAACACACATTCGTCTAAGGGACCTCATCTCTACCGCATTTATTCTACTCTCATCCTTCTTCTGCCAGTTCCATGCTTTGCTTCCATAGATAAGGGTTGGGACCAGAACTTCATTGTGAACGTCATATTTTGAATTAATTAAAGTTCTTCTTAGTAACCTGTTTAAAAATACACATAAATAGGCAGAACACTCCAAATAATTACAATAAAAAAAACTCAATTCTTTAACATTGATGTAAAATATGTCATTTAGCGCATGGATGGAGAAAGAATGGTTAAGAACGTATACGTTATGTATCCGGAGTAATACTTTTTCATTACTCCAACTTCTAGTATAACCAGAGGCAGGTGATTCTTCAAACATAACAATATGTGTGGTGATTCTATGAAAAATATCTTACCTTAAGAAATTCGGAGACCCTGATGCGGTTAATGCAGATGTGGTGCTTAACCTGGTCCATGAGGAGATTGTAGTTATCACAAGGTACTTTAGCTGGGATCAGAGATGGATGGAAAACTCCATCGTTGGTAAAACAGTTGTCCACTGTGATCTTGTCGGGGACCTGACTTGTGTACAGAGCCCCTTTAGTTTTGATTACGCGGTGAGGATTAAAATTCACCTGAAAACATGCGAATGTTGAAATGACACCCATATTTATAAGATACTTGCTAATACCTGATATGCGTTGCAATGACTTTTTTAATCAATAATATATTAATATTTAGCTATTTACTTTAATGAGACTTACAATATTTAATAAATTTTCAAAATATTTCTTCTCTAGAGCCATCTATTGTATATTGATGGTAGTATGTTCCTATGTGATGACATATTTAAATATATTTTTTATAGAAAACTTCTACCAAAGATTTTAATCAATGGTATTTGAATTTATTTCACAATCTCCAATATGAGCAGAAAATATCTCATTATAATAAAGAAGGAAACTAGTTGTGTTCAGGTTTGAAGTCCCTTGGATCAAGAGCCAAGAATTCTATCACCTAGACCCAATTATGAATTTGTTTCTGAATTTTGAAAATAAGCAAATATTCGTCTTGGAATACTTATCGGCTCCATAGGATATCAGTTGAAATGCCAAAATTGCCAACAACAACCGTACAAAGTTTCCCCAATCGAATGAACGATGCGCGAACGCAAAGGGAATGAAGACACATTCATTTTTATATATTAGACTATCTGTTATGATTTAAAGTATAAAATACTATAAGCTCTACATACAGTGTCGATCAAACCCCTCCTGGCCGTACTGTCAATTTCTTTAAGGAACTCTTCATAGTCTACTGTGTATGCATCACTGATGAATCTCTTAATCAGAAGGTTGAGGTCATCTTCTGCCAACAGTAAGCCCACGAAACTCAAGATCCGCGAGAAGTGACTGAAAGTCACACGCCCGTCATTCTTGGAAATCTAAAAAAGTTTACAAGGTCAGTAACATACAAAACAAGTTCTTAACAAACTAACTAACCAACACGCTGACTCTCCGAAGGGATAGGCACAAATAATCTACCGCCACAATTTTCTTTCCTGTCATATTTCCCTCCCTTCCTCAACATTCATACATCGTGTGATGTATGCATGTCGATTTCTACGAGTACTCGCGTGGCCGACACTTAACATTTGATTGATTTGATCGTGCCACGTTTTCCTCGGTCTTCCTTTATTTATGGTTCCGTTTACGTTGTTTACTTATACTTTCTTTATCATTCTTTCCATGAATCCAAACCAACTAAATGACACTATCATTATTTTGTTTATAACACATTCATTCGCACTGCATTGACTATTTTTGACACAATCATGTACATTTTACACCACACGTCAGTCTAAAGAGATCTCATTACTACTGTATTTATTCTACTTTCATTCTTATTTTGCCAGTTTCATGATTCACTCCCATTCGTAAGGGTCTGTACAAGAACACCATTGTGCACTGCCATCTTAACCTTTTTGGACAGACTTTAGTTTGCGATGACAAATTTAAGTGCACCATTCACTTAGTTGCTTTCCCCCACCTTTCTTTTAATATCCCTCTCCACTCGTCCGTTTTCAATAAACATACTTCCTAAATACACAAATTAATCCACTTGTTACAGATTTTAACCATTCACGCTAATGTTGCAAAATGCAATACTCGAAATACGCGAATCGTTAGTAACAGCATTGAAGCATTTTGTGTTGGTATATAAATTAATTCATCAGACCAGCTCGTAATCTTGAAAGTATGGTCGCAGCACTAAATTGCGGCCCGCTATGGTGGCCATCAGGTTACAGAGCCTTCTCAACTCGTCCTCGGTAAGGCGCCCCCTTGGTGGTGGTAGGCGCGGGGAGGGACAGACGTAGGCAGCTGTCTTGGCTATAGCCGTCACCGGGGGTCGCTTCACGTCTGAAATACAATATATCGATTATAAATTAATTATTATTCATCAAACATGTTATACTTAGGCAATTCATTTAACGTGAGTGCTCTTACGTTTGCGTAAATCTAGGTGCAGAACTTACTTCAACAAATAAAAAACGTATTTTTATAAACTGAGGGCTAGACATAACAAAGGTTCAAAGTTAAAAACAGTCAAAAATTTGTTTTTGATCCCAATTTGTGTTTAACATAAAGGCCAAAAACAGGGCATTGACTAATATAGTGTATATAGTTCTAACGACACCTCAAAGATTCCACCCCTTATTCCACCACAGTATTATTCTCTTTTTCTTTGTTGTATGCAATAAACAAACAGTATTCTTTTCTTTTTCTTTGTCTTTTGCATGCCATAATGGAGGGTATGACCGAGGGGACAAACTCTAGGGGACGCCCACGCCGAGAGTACCTGGAGGACCTGTTGGTGGACGTGCGCTGCTCATCATATCGCACCGTGAGTGTAAAACCGAAACAAGTGCAAATATACAGTTTGGAGATATGGGAGTTTAAAGACTTCATATTGCTTGGAAAAACTGTTTTTTTAATAAGCCAATGATTTTCAATTAAAAGTAATATACCTATAAACCGAAATTATTGGTTTATTTAAAAAAAAAACAGTTCTTCCAAGCAATATGAAGTCTTTAAACTCCCATATCTCCAAACTGTATATTTGCACTTGTTTCGGTTTTACACTCACAGTGCGATATGCAGATTTCGAAAGAGCCGCACAAGACAGGGGAGAATGGAAGAGAAGAATATTAGAAATTGCTGCAAACCAATCCCAGGATTGAAACTTTCTAACTAAGTTTGTTGTATGTTGAAACCACCTAGCACCTTTGTAATAACCAGCCTTCAATTTAGAAAGTACAAATTGCTTATGCTTTCTTCCAAAATTTTTACAAGATTGAGTAAAATACTCACGCAAAATGTCCATCTTCTGTGTAATATCTAAGGCCATTGGGTGTTTCTTTAGTGATGAGCAGTTTGTCTAATTCGATTCAGTTCGCTACGATTCGATTCGATTTGATTTGATCTGATTTGACTTGATTTAATTTGATTTGATGTATTTAGGCATATTACTTATTCTCCCTTGTAATGAAAATGATACCAAATATAATTTTGTAGAAAACTATCTAAGAACGTTTACAAAATTTACCTTCTCCGTGTATAACACCGCACAGTTGACCATACAGGATACGCCCATCCTGAGTTCGGAAATAATCAGCTAATTCTGTTATTTCAAGATCTGTGAGACCGATCAGGCCCTTCAAGGGTCCAGCGAGGACGGACAGGAACTGGGGCTCTAGAAATAAATGAAAACGAAAACGTAATAAATTATATTGCTGCAATGGGATAAAAAAAAACTGATTTTTTAATTAAAGGATTGAAATTGTACGATGTAGATCGGCTACATAAGTTTCTTCTTTTTCTAATGCCATCAAAATTGTATCGCATTTAACATAATCATCTTCAGCGTTACAACCCTTAGTGGGGTAAGCATCCTCCAAGAAACGTCTCCAACCTGACTAGTTTCTGGCCGCCTCCTCCCTGCTAAAACTTTGTCGCCCTAGGGCCTGGCAGTCTGTTACGATACCATCCAACCATCGCAGTCTCTATGAAAACATATGAAAATACGTATGAAAACGTCCGCTCGGTAATAGTTTTATTATATTTCATGTGAATTATATGTTTGGCCGTAATAAGACATTATCAAATGTACATTTAATATTGCCTTAACAAATCTCAACATGTTATTCCTAACACTAGCTAACTAACCATCACGCCGTTTCCCCGGAGTGGCAGGCAGAGACGGTGGATCGCCAAATTGTTATATCCTGATATAACTCTCGCGCCTCTTCTACATTCACACATGGTGACATGCACGCTCGTCGACTGTTCCTACTTTGAACACGGCCATATTTAAGTAATTGATTAATTTGGTCAAGCCATGTCCTCCTTGGCCTTCCTCGACTTCTTTTTCCATTCACACTACTTGTACATATATTTTTAACCATTCTTCCCTCATCCATTCGTTCCATATGTCCAAACCATCTTAGTGACCCTTTCTTGATTTTATTTATCACGCATTCATCCGCTTTACATTCCTTTCTTACTTCATCATTAGATATTCTATCATACATTATTTTTCCGCACATCCTTCTTAGTGACCTCATTTCTACGGCATATATCATACTTTCATCCTTTTTCTGCCAACTCCAAGCTTAACTTCCATACATTCTGCTTCGATGTGCGCTATCCACAAACACTACGCAAAGGAAGATTTATTGTTATTATCAGTCGGAAGTAGAATCAGTGAAATTGACCAAAACATCGTCAACATCCTAATATCTCTTAATATTCTTCGTCAACCTGATGAAGATGTTAAGAAGATAAGACACAGAGGATGTCGTGCTGGCAGGAAAGTAAAACGACCACCTCTCGCCGTATCAAGTGCAGAATCGACGAAAGGGAACCGGGTATCAGACTCTTTCCGGGAGAAACACATTGGAATTGGAAGCTGGAATGCTCGGTCAATTAGAAATAAGGAAGATGAAATAGATAATATCTTCAAAACGCAAAACCTACATCTATTCACCCTAACAGAAACGTGGCACGAAAGCTCCGATTCTATATGTCTAAAAAATATGCAAGCTCTTGGTTATGTGACGGTAGATGAAGCGAGACCCATAAGAAAAGAAAAATCAAGGGATAACCTTAATTTTACAAACCATGGTGGTATTGTCACCATCGCCCGGCAAGGCTTGCATATTGAGAGAATTAAAATCGGAGTTTTCGAGACGTTTGAACATCTTGGGTGTCGCGTGTCATCGGGAAGATCATCTTTCACCCTTATCACTATTTACCGACCAGGATCTAAATCAACCTGCGTTAAATTTTACGAAGAATTCTCGGAACTGCTACAATTCGCGGCCAGCCTCTCTGAACATTGGATGATTGTTGGAGACATCAATATCCGATTAGAGAGAACCTCATCGTCTAGTGATAAATTCCTAGACATGATGGAATGCTATGGGTCCAAGCAATGGGTTACCGAGCCAACACATACCGCAGGTGGATTACTGGATATCCTCATCTCCAACAAAAATGCTGTTAACACTCCGGCAAGTGTTATAGATATTGGACTCTCGGACCACAAAATGATTCGTACGGAGATCCCTTTCCATCCACCACGACCCGTGTTTCAAACTTTCACTTCACGTACATGGCGCTCTTTCAATTTTGAAAATTTGAAAGAGACTTGATGAACTCACATGTTTGTGAAAAATATAATAACAATACCCTCGAAATGTCATTAGATGAATTAGTTCAAACCTACTACAATGTTTTTACTTCTCTTCTCGACAAGCATGCTCCACATTCGACAAAAACACTCCGGGTGCGAGTGTCTAATGCATGGTTTGATGAAGAATGTCGTAGAAACAAGAGACTAATGCGTAGGTTTGAACGTATGTACCGAAACACAGGCCTAAGCTCTTCAAGAGAAGCCTGGGTGAGATCGCAGAATTCTTTTAGAGACCTGATCAAGAAGAAAAGATCGGAGTACTGGAAATGTAAAATTGAATCGGAAAAGGAAAATCCCCGACATCTATGGAATTCCGTTAAATCAGTACTCGGAAATAATCAACAAGAAAAGGCCTCTACCAAGTTATCTCCTCAGGACTTCGCCCAATTCTTTGAAGATAAAATCGCTGTGATTCGTGCAACGACTTCATCTACAACACCACCAACTTTCACGACATATGAGGGAAAACTTCTAACTAAATTTAATATCACAACACCTCAAGAAGTGATTAAACTTATCTTAAACGCACCTAATAAACAGTGTTCGCTTGATCCGATTCCGACATGGCTTCTCAAGAGATGCTGTCACCATGTTGCTCCATTTTTAGTCAAAATTTTTAACAAATCTCTTCTAACAGGACAAGTCCCCTTTTTGCTCAAGAAAGCTATTGTTTCTCCCATATTAAAAAAACCTCAACTAGATTCCGAAAATCTTAGTAACTTCCGGCCCGTCTCAAATCTACCTTTCATCTCTAAAGTTCTTGAAAAAATTGTAGCCTCCCAAATTTCTAATCACCTTTCGACAAATAATATTTTGTCTAAATTACAATCCGCCTACAGACGTTTCCATTCAACGGAGACGGGATTGCTTAGAGTCATGTCAGATTTAGTACTGGCAAACGAATCGGGCAAATTGGCACTGCTTTCCCTTCTGGACATGAGCGCTGCGTTTGACACAATTGATCACTCATATCTTATCCAACGATTAGCGATCACGTATGGTTTTAGAGGTAATGCCATAGACTGGCTAAATTCATATCTGTCGGATCGTTCACAAGCTGTGCAGCTAGCAGGTAAAAAATCCTCATTTACTAATATCCAATCTGGTGTGCCACAAGGCTCTGTTTTAGGACCCCTTTTATTTATCATGTTTACAAATGACGTTGCCAAAATAATAGAATCCTTTGGCCTCCTCTCACATTGCTATGCTGATGATCAGCAACTTTATTTTTTCTGCAACCCTGATGACACCAAACATCTTACGTCAACAACTGTCAACTGCATTGATGCCATATCCAGATGGATGGCATCAAACAAACTTAAACTAAATCCATCCAAAACGGAATTTCTCTGGACTTCTTCCGCAAAGCGCCAACATCTTATCGATCATTCCTCAATTTCAACAGCTGACAATGATATCGTTCCCAAAAACTCCACAAAGCTTCTTGGTGTTTATCTTGACGCAAATCTGTCTCTAAAATCCCAAATTAATAACACGGTCAGCGCTAGTTTCTTCCACCTAAGACGATTAAAATCCGTCAAAAGGAGTATTCCCCATGACACTTTCAAAACTCTTGTAAATTCCTTCGTTGTGTCACGACTTGATTATTGTAATGGAATTTATGCAAACATTCCAAAACAACAAATAAACAAACTTCAATCTGCGTTCAATGCAGCAGCAAGGCTCATTAAAGGCATTCCAAAAAAGTCTCATATAACACAACATCTCAAAGAACTTCACTGGCTTAAAAGTCCAGAAAGAATCCAGTATAAACTCTGCTGGACAGTCTTCAAAGCGCTACATGGAATGGCACCAAGTTATATATCTGAACTCTGTATAACGGACAGCCTAAATTCACGGAAATCCACACTTCGCTCGGCGAACTCCTCAGCAATAGGAAGATTAGTTGAGCCGAAGCGTTGCCCCAGTACAAATTTCGGGGATCGAGCGTTCGCGGTAGCCGGTCCATCAGCTTGGAACAATCTCCCTTCACACCTTAGATGCATAAATGATCCGACAGATTTCAGATCTAAATTGAAAACCCATCTTTTTCATATTTCATACCCAATTTAAACATTTATACTTTGTTCTACTATACTTTCAAACCGATAGTTTTTTAAGCGGTCACATTTAGATTTTTAAGATTTAAAACACGTCTTAATGCGCCCTTGAGGTGATTACATCACAAAAACGGCGCTTTAAAAGTTAGCATATTATTATTATTATTATTATTATTATAAGGGTCGGGACTAGAACTTCATTGTGCACTGCCATCTTTTCTTCAGTCGATATCTTTCTATTTGCGGTAATGACTTTGAGTGCACCATTTATTTTGTTTCCAGCTCCAACCCTTCTTTCGATATATTTCTCTATTTTTCCATCTCTTGTAAACATGCTTAAAACGTAATAATATTTTTTGGAAACTGACGTTTTCATTACTATCTATTAATTATTAAATATGTTGTTCTTAAACTTCTGGTTGCAAATTGATTATTTCTTGTATTAGATTGGAAAACGATTAATGGTTTATTATTGTTTAGAATTTATGAAAATTGCAGCAGTATAGTACCTGATATAAGATTTCTATTCTTTGGATCAAGAGGCTTGAAAAATTGTCGCAGATCAAATCCAATTCTGTAAACTGTGGACCGGATCTTGTTGCAAGTGCGCCATACATCCGGAAGCTGAATTACCTGGAATATGAAACAACGAGGTAAATATTACAACGTAATTTTTACATCGTATAAGCCATTTGTCGTCCACTGCTGAACGTAGGCCTCTCCCAAAACGCGCCATTCATACATTGTAACTCCCCTTATTCATGCCCCTCTGCCCCAGATGCCCCAGAATATGTGGGTCCAGGATCGGGCTCTTCAGTCACATGCGGACCCACAACCGTGAAGGACAGTCTTCCTCGGACACGAGGGACAACCGATGATGATGATTCATTGTAACTCTTATCCATCCACGTTCAGCAATCCTTACGAGTAATATTGTCGGTTCAGCAGGCTGGGAGTCGTCATACTCAACGGAATCTTGTGCGCGGCTTCCACTCCAGAACCCGTCTTCTCCATCTGCATGTCACTTCATCCTCATCCACAAAGTTCCGGCTTCATCCTCAAAGTCACTTCAGTTATTTTAATAAACAATATTTTAAATAATTATCGTTGAAGATATTTTTACTAATAGTATTATTATAATTATAATCCCATGATCATGATTGTAAACAAGTTGACGGCATCAAAGACAGTCCAACCTGCCTGTGGTGATTCCGGTAGGAAGAGCAATATTAAGTCAAGTTTGGACATTTTTAGTGTCTGTAGGGCGGTGTTCATATAAATATTAGTGGGCCACTTTACTGATGTCATAATTGGAAGTATTTTTGGAATAAATCTAATATTTTTGTGATATTAGATACACTCAATTCAGTGTAAAATAAATATTGTAGAAATGAGATCTCTTAGAAGAGTGAGTAATAAATGTGAATATAGTATCAAATGCAAATATATCATAATAAGTGAATGAATGCAGTGCGAATGAAAGTGTTATGAACAAAATAATGAAAGGAACATTAAGATGGCTTAAACACATGCAAAGAATAAATGAAGAAGAATGGTAAAGAAAGTGTATGCAAACGAAGTAAACAGAATTATAAATAAAGTAAGATCGAGGAAAACGTGGCACCACCAAATCAGTCAAATTTTAAATGTTGCCACGTGATGAGGTTAAGAGAGCAGTGTGTGAGGAAAGAACAGTGTGATGGTTCATTCTTTCAGCCTACCCCTTCGGAGAGACGGCGTAATGGTTAGTTACCAAGTAAGTATATTCAATTCAGTAAACGTTATTTTTGTTTTTTATAATGTTAACAAAGGTATTAGTTAATTTTTTCCCTGTTTATTTTTCCGCAAAAATATTATATAAATATCCTATATGTAACAATAAAAATATTACTTATATGACACACAACACTTTATTGTGAATGTATGTGTAAAATAAATAAATTATAAATAATAATCAAAAAAACGTAATATTCGTCCAAATGAGTTCTTAAAATTTTACTCGATTTTTAAATTTCATTTGTGTAAAATAAAATCAAATAACCATCACACCGACTGCGAGGCTCTGACTTTGACGGTATGATGGTGGAACTGCTGGACGCCTTCGAAAGAAAGGGGCTGCGATGAATTTGTGGACTTGTGAGAGACGGAGAGCAATGGCGTATTCGACGCAATGATGAACTCTATTCCATGTACCAGGCCCCCAACATCTCCACACACATAAAGCTACAAAGATTGAGATGGGCTGGACATGTACAGAGGATGCCGAACTCACGGGTCCCCAATCGCATTATGATTGGACTTCCGGGCGGAAGAAGAAGGGTGGGAAGACCACTGCTGAGGTAGGAGGACGAAGTAAAGAAGGATGCAGCACAACTTCTTCGTGTGCTGAACTGGAGGACGACTGCTGAGGACATGGACTGCTGGAGCCGAAAGTTGACAGAGGCCAAGGTTCGATATGGGCTGTAGCGCCATCGAAAGAAGAACCATCACACCATCTCCCCAACTTCTCTTTTTTTTGACAAACTTCTCGTGATTCCTCAACATACAAACGTCGCGTCATGCACGCACGTTGATTTTTCTGATTTATCACGTGGCCGACAATCAATACTTGATTTATTTACGCGTTTTCCTCGGTCTTCCTCTATTTCTAGTTTCATTTACATCGTTAACATATTTTTTTTATCGTCAACATACATCGTTAATGTATACAACTCATTAATGGAGGTTATTAGACACGCGGCCATAATATGGTCGATAAATTGCCTGCTTTTTGCCGTACCGGTTTATATGAGAAAATTACAGAAAGAGTAAAGAAAAAACCTGCTACAAAATATATGAAGAAAATTCACAATTTATTTTAATCAAATTTCAAGACAATATACACATGTTTTTTTTACTAGAATATAAGAAAGATCTGAAACTCAACGGAGACATGTTAAAACCTTTGACAAAAACAAAATGTCTGAATCTCGACAAAAATATCGTGGTTTATTTATGTTTGGCACTTTATGCTACATTAATAATACAATATATTATGAAGAAGGATATAATTTTACCTTAACAGGGCTCTCAGGCATTATGACGAGTGCTTTTAATTACTAATTTTAGTTGAACAAAAATTTTGTCGCGTAAACTTCACGAAACGTCAATTTAAATTAGTTAAAATGTCAGTCTTCATTTGTTATGAAAAATGTCACGAGTTTTTAAATTTGGAATGGACGGACGTGAATAATTTTCGTGTAGTAGTTTTAGTAAGTACTTAAACATTAATTATTTAAGTACTTACCTCTAATATGTAGTACATATTAATACTTTAAGTTAACCCTTTCATGCTTAAAAATAAATGCCAGACGATTACGGCAGATATCTATTGTCAGCAACTGCAAACCATGATGGAAAAGCTAGCTGCTAAATAACCGAGGCTGGTTTATCGCTCTAGGCCACTGCTGCTTCATGATAACGCTAGACTACACACTGCACAACAGACGGCTACCAAATTAGAAGAGCTTCAATTGCAATGTCTAAGACATCCACCGTACTCTCCGGACCTTGCCCCAACAGATTACTATTTTTTTCGAAATTTGGATAACTTCTTGCAAGGGAAAAAATTCAACTCCGATGGGGCAGTCCAAACCGACTTCAAAGATTTTATTGATTCCCGTCCGAATGTTTTTTTTAGTAAAGGGATCGATGAACTACCTATGAGATGGCAAAAGTGCATAGATAGCAATGGTACACACTTTGATTAAATAAATATATTATATTAAAAAAAAAATCAACTTTATGTTCCTTCCATACAAAACGCCAATTTCATATGTAAGGACCTAATATTAAAGAAAGAAATGTGATTTTTTTCAATCGATCGGAACTTATAAATAAAACTAATAGGATCTATATTTTCCACTGATACTTTGTAAAATACACATTTTGCGTAAAAATAAATAAATACGTATTTTTAAAATAATTTATTTTAAGTAAAAAATATCGTCTGCTGCATCTAATTTTGAAGGGAAAAATAGAGGGCCGCAGGGGGATAGGGAGAAGGCAGATCTCTTGGCTGCGCAATATGAGGGAATGGACGGGAATCAGAACTGTGGAGGAGCTGTTCCGGACAGCGCAGGATAGAGAGGAGTTTACCAGAGTGATCGCCAACGTCGGGGGGACCTGACAGGACACTTTAAGAAGAAGTAAAAAATCATGTATATTTTTTAAACATCACGTTCCCACTTATGAAATATGACATACATTGAAATTGAGATCAAATCATCAGCTACGTATATATCATGCAGTGAAATAAACGTCTGTATAACTCAAATCAACCGTCGAAATTCTTATTTACTTTGATTTAACAAAAATATTATGTACCTAAAAAACAAAATATCTAAAAAACAAAGAATAACATGTTTTTTAAAATTTAACTGCCAGTTAAAAGTTCTACCGATAAAGCTAGTAAATGTTTTATCGTAATACCCAATAATGACGCTAGATGACTGGAGTGAATAAACTTAAAAAATGTAATTCCCATTGAACTTAAGAGCAATTTCAAAAGTGGGAATACGTATTCCCACCAGCCACGAAAGGGTTAAAACTTTCAACGGATAATATTTTAGTATCTATAAAATCTTATTTGAATATTACACTTTTTATACACTTAATCAACGACCGACGATCTGAAGAGGATTGCTGGACATTGATGGATGGGAGCGGCAATGGATAGGAGGCGGTGGCGTTTGGGAGAGGCCTAGCAGTGGGTGCCTCAGCAGTGGGTGACAGAAGCCTGATGATGATGATGATGCTTTTTTGGTCTTTCACGGCTTCTCTTTCCACTCACACTGCTTGTTTATAACATTTAACCATTCGTTCATTCGTCCAAGCCATATTAGATATCTTTTTTTAATTTTACTTATGATGCAAATATCTGCCTCACATTTTTTCTTAATACATATTATTTATTAAAATATTATTATACTTATATTTATAATATTATCTTATATACGTATAAAGTAAAAAGTATGTGGTTCAATACATAGAAATCCTATTACCTGTTTTGTTCTTAAAGTGTCTGAAATGAGAAATAACGGATTTCAGGAAAGTAGTTAGACTGCAGATTCCGTTCCGTTCCGCTCCGTGCATACAGCGTGGGAAACGTTGGCGTATATCCAATTTCCTGAAGGGGTTTCAGGAACTCCGTACTATAAAGTAAACACCACATTGAAGCGATTATTATAAAAACATACGAATTTATACAAAAAGTTTTTTGAGTCATTATTCCATATGGACTGGATTAGGTCATCGGGAAAACGATATACAATAAAATAAAAACTCATGTTGTTCTCACAATGATGAAGGTGTAAAACTTTGGGACATGTTCTTCTTCTTCTTTCGGTGCTGTGCCAGGTCGCCCCAACGTAATAACATAGAGTTAGTTATTTTTAAATAATACATCCCACATCCCCTATACGCATGCTCTCTCTCTTTTGTTTGAAAATCGTGTTACTTTTTACCAAAACACATGTTATCGAATGCCGACTGACAGTTGAACATTGTTAGATGACTGCTAGCGTTGCAGTGGTAAAAATGAGAACTAAAACGTTGAGCTATCTTAATTTATTCAACTACCGGCCGCCATTTCATTATCAGCCTAGCCGTTCAATTGAGCGGCGTATTTAACTAGGTGGCGGCGACATATATAACAAAACGGCTCTTGCTTAAAAAAAACAGTCTTCAAAATGAACTCATAAGAACATCTTTTAAATATTCCCATTGAAATAATTGATTTTAATATTGTAAAATGGTAAAACTCTTTATCACTATCCGAGGGTTATGCAAAGTCAATAAGATGAGGATGGCAGAGAAAAAGATTCTGGAATTATCATGTGACCGGAATGGCAGATTCGAGGGCCGTAAAAGTAATTAATTAATTTGTTATTGCCGTATTTTTCTCGGTCTTTCGACATCTTTTTCATTCGCACTCTGTGTATACCTACTGTGTATATACAATCTATTTTTTAACCAAACTTCCCTCATATTTAATATAAAATTGTTTAAACCATTTTATGGCATGTTTAATTATAGTATTATATAATTAAGCTAGAATGGCAGTGCACAATGGTGTTCTTCTACAGACCCTTATGTATGGAAGCGAAGCATGGAACTGGCAAAAGAAGGATGAAAGTAGAATAAATGCAGTTGAAATGAGATCTCTTAGAATAATGTGTGGATACTCTGTGTATGATAGAGTGCCGAATGAAAATATAAGAAGTGAATGCGGTGCGAATGATGGTGTCATGAACAAAATAATGAAAGGATCATTAAGATGGTTTGGACATATGGAAAGAATGAATGAAGAAAGAATGGTAAAAAAAATTATATGTTAATGATGTAAATGGAACCAGAAATAGAGGAAGACCGGGGAAAACGTGGCACGATCAAATAAATCAAATATTGAATGTCGGCCATGTGAGGAGTCAGAGAAATCGACGCGCGTGCATGACACGATGTATGAATGTTGAGGAAGCGAGAGAAATATGTCAGGAAAGAAAAGTGTGGCAGTCCATTCTTTCTGCCTACCCCTTCGGGTAGACGGCGTGATGGTTAGTTAGTTAGTTAGTTTATATTTAAGACGCATTCACCATCTTTACATTTTTTGCTTATTTTTTCGCTTGTTTTTTTTATCAAACATGATTTTTCCATTAAAAACAAAATTAAAATATGATATTTACCTTAGATTCGTTCCAGCGTTAATTTTATTATTAACTCAATGTGTAAAAAGTTTATATATATTTCCTATTTCACAAATTTAAGCTAGTAAAAGTGTAATTGATACAAATTACCTATGTTATATAAGACTCTGTCTAATAACATTAAATAAACTGTGTTTCATTATATTATATAATGGATGCTAGACTATATTCTCGTGGTGAATACGATATTTGATTTTCCTTTTAAAATGTCAGAGTTGAGATGTTTTAAAATAGTTTTTGCGGCCCTTCTCTGAGAAAAAATGGTTCTCTTCCTTAAGCGCCCAGGCGGTAAAAAAATATGGTAATCTCCTACTTTCCTTAAATGTAATAAACGAAGTTTTCTCAAGATTTATTGGTTTGTCAAATCAGCTTTCCTTCCGTAATCTCCGAAAACGTGATTTGGCATAAATCACATCCAGTTTTACCAGACTACTTACTGAAGTAGCAATTAATAATTAATTCAGAAATTCTAGAATAATAAACAATTTAAATATATATATATTTTTTAAATTTAATTGTATCTAAATAGAGACGAAGACGCAAACTGAATTGGGATGATCAAGGTGTTTACAGGACTTATGACCTGTCATTGGTTGGGTTAAGCGCACGCTTTATGTAATTACAACATTCCCCATTCCACCTTTGTTATTATGATCATGCATGACAAATTTTTGGAAGATGTATATACGAGTATGCTTCAAAATCCATACCTATCTTCACGTGTCAGTTTCAATTGTCCATCTATGTAGATTTACGCCATCTATGGAGAATGATTTTCAGCATTTAGCAAACTACCTTATTAACACAATGCGAAGGCTATAGCCTATAAACGTATTGTTAGAAGTCGCCAGGAGTATTATTCCATTCTAATTGCCAAAGAGTATACAAGTATAAGTATACATTCACAAAAAAAATTAAATATTAATGTTGTTATTTCAAATTTTTTGGTACAAAATCATTGTTAATAAATTAAAAAAATCCTTTGTAATACATATTTAGTTTAATTTTGCTTGATGTTATGGCTTCAACCTGTTTCAGTTTCGGCCGACCAAAATATGGTAGTGAGCTGCAAAAACCGGTGGAAGTCATAGAATAAAGTTCAATTAAACTCAATGTATATTATAAAATAATATTTTAATATATTTTTTTTATTTCAATAATAAACTATTTATTTTTATTAATATTTGTTTTCATTCCAAGCATTAATTTTGTGGTTGGACATTTCAAATAATAGAAAAAACAAATCAAATAAAATGAACATGTTTTTAAGATAATCAAATGATTTTACTGAAATCTCTTGATGGAAGTTCATTTTAAATAATAATTAAATAAAACGATGTTTTTTTAACTACTTCTACTTTTGTCTTTATTTAGACAGCGACCGGTTTCGCCAGGCTCGCTGGCATCGACAGACTAGTCTGGACCATTATGTGCTAAATTAAAAAAAAAACAGTGGGTTCGTGGAACATATATTGAATAAACAATATGTGCACCATCTAAAATGAACATTTTGTGTTAAATTATTATTACTTTGTTATTTTATTTTTTATCATTGTATTTTATATTATTTGTTTTAGATTTATTTTGTGGGTGTTGGACGACCGAAGTGTGTGCGGGAGATGCCTATTGGTGCCGATGAGGTTCGCAACCCATCACACCGCGTATGCAGCGGGGCGAAAAGAGAAGGATGGAGTGCCGCATCAGTAAAAGTGTGACAATACATTCTTTCTGCCTACCCTTTCGGGGAGACGGCGTGATGGTTAGTTAGTTATTTAGTTAGTTAGAAGTTTTTATACCATTTTTATATTTTATTAAAACCGACCGGTTTCGCTCCCTCCGGAACTTGGTTGGGGTTACAAATGACACAATTTGCCACACTACTAATTAAGGGCTTCATATAAAAACATTAGTAAATAATTAATTTTGCATCAGCAAATAAATTTGTAGGATTGAAACTTGTCGAATTGTTGATCGTCCAAGTCTTGCTGAATTCGTATTAACTTTTTGAGGAATTTCAGAAATAAGAAAAATTGCATTGCTTTCCGAGCTGAATCCATTTATACGCTATATATTTTTTTCAATTGAAAATTTTTCTTTTACTACTATACATCCTGAAAATGTTAGGTGAAATACGTAAATTTAAAACAAAACCGTTAAAAACAAAAGGAAAATTAACGAACATCCGTGCCCTTTTACCCAACTCCTTCTTATAACCTTGGCGGCATTAAAGGTCGAAGAGTTCATCCACTCTGCGATATTTTTGCAAAGCGAACTGCACTTATTCTAAGAAAAAAATATACGAAGATCCTATATATAACAATAAAAAGATGACGTATTTTTTTAAACGTACAAAATACAGGATAAAAACAACAATTATCAAATAATTGAATGGCTGAATGGAAAATCTTAAATTCGCAGCCTAAATGTCAAATCGGCTACTTAAAAATTAACAGTTATACATTCGCAACAAGTAAAAAGGTTGTACACAATTATTTGACAAAAATATGGTATATGAGAATTTAAATCTCTTCTGTTATAATAAGGTTATATTTTAAGTGGCAAAGTTGTGCTGTTTGCTTTACTGGGGTCGAGCCCGATGGACTAGGAATTTTTGTCTTGCGCAGATCCTGAATTCGAGGCAATGCGCTTGCGCGCTGAAAACGGAGCGCTCAGTTTTTCAGTGGGAGCGTTGACGTCACAGGGTTGAATCGATAGCGCCCTCAATACTCAGAGTTCCGAAGCTTGCTTCTGGCAGGGTACATCCCTCACTCTCTCGAATATTCCTCTCGAAATTCCGAAAAACACGTTTCAAATCTGTCAAGAATCGCGTAATTCCAAATTCGAATCAGCGAGGTATTTTTTTAAAAACAGTTTGCGCGCGATTGCGCCCAAACAAGACATTTTAATGGTATATTTACACGGATAAAAGTGTGTCGAAGAATCGTAATTTACATGTGGCCTGAGGGTAGATAGGCATTAGTTTTTTTGGTAGTTACCTGAAGGTGAAATTTTTATCGATTCTGGGACTTCGGACTTAATTTGGAAATTCAGAGTAGAGAGGGAACAGAAACACATCAATGAATAAAGTGTGAGTATTGAAATCAATTATGTTTTTCATGTTACGTAATTGTGTGTTTATTTATTTAAATCAATTTTTTCGCTTGAGTAAACACCCAGAACTTTTATAAGAAGCCAGTACTTTTAGTACAAAAAATAATGTGTAACAATATACCTATCAAACAAGCGTTATATTTTGATTTATGTATTTTATTTATGAATTCCGATTTTCGTTATAATATTGTTATAAAATTATTTATTATGTAATTGAAATATTGTTAAAATTTTTCTCAAGATCTTGCAAGGAAATCTACTTAAAAAATTCAATATATTTTTAGCAATAGATTATATAATATAATATAACTCGAAATGTAAGTCCATCACACATGATATTAAAAAGCATTTTCTTAATTTTTATATTATAGAAGTGATTTCTTATATATCTACCACAAAAATATAACATTTAATTTAAATTCATCAACGCTTTGCAGCTTTAATTCTTGTAGAAGTAGCCATTTAAATACATTTTTTGTTTTTAAGACATTCAAATGATTTTACTGAAATCCCTTGATGGAAGATCATTTTAAATAATAATGAAATAAAACGATGTTTTTTAACTACTTCCACTTTTGTCTTTATTTCAACAGCAAGCGGTTTCGCCAGGCTCGCTAGCATCGACAGACTGGTTCCAGACCAATGTGTCGATGCCAGCGAGCCTGGCGAAACCGGTCGCTGTCGAAATAAAGACATAAGTGGAAGTAGTTAAAAAACATCGTTTTATTTGATCATTATTTTTTGTTTTACTATTGATAAATTTTTAAACCGTACAATATAATATATTAACCAATTGTTAATGTCAAATAATTTAATAACCGATCTTAAATGGCTGAATTTTTAACTCGTTCAGAAAAGTTTTGAAATGGTTAGTGTTTTAAAAATATGATAATATTTTTTTAATGTCAATTGTAACATTCAAAATCAGGAGTTGAATACACTTTCATTATAATATCAAAGAATAAACTTGGAAAGCTATTTTTTTAAATTATAGGGTATGGAAAACCTAATATGTTTCACCTTTAACCTTTCATTGAAATTAACCAATGAACGCTCTACTCGCTCACCACCGAGCAAGAGACATTTAATTACATATACAGAACATATGAAGATAAGCAATTATTTTATTTGGAGTTATCCAATTAGAACGATTCTTTCTGAGAATTACAATTTCGTGAGCGGAATTTTTCGTCAAGGCGAGATTAAGCTTATCTCGGCAACATTCAAAAAATCTGTTTTCATTAACCTTAATGTTATTACGGTAATCATTGAAAAAAATCAAATACACAAGGCAAATCAAATTATCTAACGCCAAATAATATTGTATAGTATAATTTGTCTTTTATATGTGAAATATTACAACTAAAATTATTATTTAATGAGAATGACATGTTTCGCATTGCTAAAGCAATATCAAATGTGATGACACAAGACATTTTACAATGTATTAGCAAGGTGAAACACGCCATTCCCATAAAATATCTAAAACATCTAGAAAACAAACGATTTCATGCGTATTAATTATTTTAGAAAACACACGTTTTCATACGAATTAATTATTTAATTTGGAGTTTTACGCCATTTTTCAAGTAAGAGTAAATATTCTTGATTAATATTACCTGCATATGTTTTGCGAATTCCGATGCACACACAAGAAACAATAAAATTCATTAAAATTTATTGCAGTTTGATCAATGCCCTATTTTTAAACTTCTGATTAAATCTTTAATGAAAACAAATAATACTATCAAATTTTTTCAAAGCCACGATACTAGAGAATGCTTTACGCAAAGTACAATATTTTAACATCGTTCTGGTTCTTGGGATGCAAATTGGGCCTTTTTAATGTAGTGATTTCCCGTTGCATTTCACATTTGTATACAATAGCTTATTTGAACCCAATTACTCAACACAAAATTTTAGCAATTTATTCACATGACATTCGTCCATTCGTTCCATATGTCCAAATCATCTAAGTGTTCCTTTTTTAATTTTACCTCGGCGCAATAATTTGTCTTATATTCCTTCCATATTTCGTCACTTGGAATTCGTTCATTAAATAGTTTTACTGCACATTCTTCTCAGTGATCTCATTTCTACGGCATTTATCCTCCGTGGATCCTTCTTCTGCTAGCTCCAAGCTACACTTCCATACATATCAATACCTATAATTATCAATTGATTATCAATTGACTTGAATATTTTGCGATCAGAAGAAAAATACTCTTAACTAAAGAGAGTATCTTGTCTTAATAATGTCGAACCATTTCCCATGCTTTCCTGGAATTATATTAAATATATATTATATTTAACTTGTACTCAATAGATGCCTTTGACCCTTAATATTATTTATAATGTCTGCTGAGAATATGTGAACTGAATTTTTGGCTTACAAGTTGGATTCCACAAATTGAATTTTATTAAATACTTATATTAATTAAGACTGCTATGTCGCCTTATCTACGATATCATTACTTTTCCCTATCTGTTCCCCGGACCTACCCTTAGCGTCCTTTGGGTATTCGGTGACTCGGTTTGACATTAGCCGGAATTTCGCTTTGAAATTATCTGAACCGTAAATGAGGTCAGACTAATCATGAATGTCTACTTGCTAGTTAAGGCAAAATTTTTCAAGATATCCATCCATGTTTTAAAAATATAATTTAAAAATATAACATGTTACAACTTTACTTAGACTTCATTTGGCCAACCAACTCTTGAAGAGTTTTAGCCACCTTGACGATTTTCTTACAAACTCCTCGATCCTGCGCATTGTGCTCCCAGCACTCCGTTTTGTGACTCTGAACGTCGAAATAGTCGACCACACCTTTCGATATGAATGTCGAAATAGTCGACCAATTTAAATACTTTAACAGAATTATTACTAAGTCGTTGTCGAGTATGAAGTTTAGAAAGGTCTCATATTTGGGTCATGTGCTAAGGGGAGAAAAATACCACCTTCTTCGGCTGATAATCATGGCCAAAATAGAAGGACGTCTGGGAGTTCGAAAAAGGCATTTGTCCTGGCTGCGAAACATAAAAAAATGAACGGGAATGAGCAGAGTTGCGACCTGTTCCAAGTGGTAAAGGACAGATATGTCTTCGCTGCAATGATCGCCAATGTATAAGGGACCTGACATGACACATGACATATCGTTTTCCCAATGCTGAATGTGTAAAACCTTCGAAACATGTCGAGAAAAATAAACTTAAAAGAGGAAAAGCTGTGTTTTAATTAATTAAAAATCAAATATTTAAAAAACTGTTAATTCAAAAACTTTGTTTTATATCACAAATTGTTTTGACAGCTGTTTCATCAAAATAAATTATTCAAATTGACTTAGGAACAAATACACAAAGATTCGAAGAATTACGAAAAATTTGACATTTGATATATATTTTTGTAACACCTGATGATGTCAACATTGGTTGATGAAACAGCTGTCGTAAAGTAAAATAAAAACAATTTGTGATATAAAACAAAGTTTTTGAATTAACAGTTTTTTAAAATGTTAAAATATCATAGTGTTTCGTCCAAAACAATGGACTATCAAATATTTTATAATTTTCTTCATAATAAAGCGTTTATAATTAGATTTATGTAATGAAGTTTGAACCTTTCTTCTAAAACAGATTACTAGCATGAATTATTCAAAATTTTCTACCGCAAATTCTTCATTCTGGACTCATAACGGTAAATTTTGCGGGTTTAATATTTGATAAAGTAATATAATAGCATTTTGGAACTAATTAATTAACTGTGGTTAAGAAATTAGGAGCCCAGCATCCAGCATTTTGAATACATTAGCGATTTGGTAAAATTATGTATATATTTTTGCTATATCAAATACCTTAAGGCAGTTTTAAGCAGAAATCTCATTTCAAATTATTAAACAGACAAATTTAATAAAAAAAATGATACCCTTATATGATTATAACATGAAATTAATAGTTGTAAATAATAACAGTTATTATATTGCCCTGATGAATCTTGGGTCCAAGAGAAACAAGTTGGCATCAATTATAATAACCATAGCGTGGTTCAATACAAAGTGTTTTATTATTTTATTTCTTAAATGTCTAACCACAAAGTGAGTGCTTTATATAAAAAAAAAGATTATTATTTGAATTTGAAACCTCGAAATAAAATGTTAATGTTACCAAATACGAGTTCTTCTTCTTCCTATTCTTCTCTTAGGTCTGATGACCTATTGTTGGGTGCATCTCCGTTCTCTTTATATGTAGGTTGTCAAGTATTTTACCTTATTTTCGGTGGTTTGGCTTTCTCTAGGATCCTATTTTCTGGAATACGGGAGACATGTTTTTTTTTTTTTTTAAAAAGATTAAGGATTTTAATCAATGATATTAGAATTTATTATTACAATCTTCAATGTGAGCAGAAAATAGCTCATTATTATGAAGAAGGAATCTGGTCGTGTCCAGGCTTGAACCCATGTCCCCTGGATCAGGAGCCAAGCGTTCTAACCCCTAGACCACCACCGGGTTAGTTCCAGCATCTTCTCCTTTTGGCGCCCCCATTTAATAATGTCTTCAGTCTCGCATTTTTTTTTTTATTCTTGATATCTCATTCTGCACGAAGACTTTTACCAGCTATACACAGTAGTAATTATATTTTTTTGGCTCACATAAGTTGCTTGTGTATTCTATTGTGTATGTCAAGATATGTCAGATTTTGAAAATCCCCATTATGTGTTTTTTTCCGAATGGTTTCCCTTATACAATCCGATTCGAGTTCTGGCGCTATAATTATGATTTTTTTTAAACTAAATTTCTCTAATTGAATATAAAAAAATACAAGCCACTCAAATTTTTTTTTTTCATTTTAATGTTTATGCGACTTTCAAACGTAGTCAGTATAAATAACTATTATTAACGTCATTAAAGATAATATTTTTATAGCTTTTCTACTGGAATAGGTTAAAACTTAATCTTGTTTAAAAATAAGAAACCAAAGGTAGTACGATCTTTAAAATTAGTTTTTTTTTGAAAAAAAAAAAGTGTATTTTTGTTAATATAATATGATATTGTTAAATATGTTTTCTGTTTTTTCAACAGGTACCTTGGCTGCGTTTGTCGCAGAACTTTGAGGATAGACCGGACACTTATGAGCGTATGGATGCCTGGAACACGGTCCCATGTGCGGCCTAGGCTTTAAGACAAGAAACAGTCCATCACAGAAAACTTCCTTGCGGTGGGGCGACTGTTGTGTGGGAATCCAGCGAGACATAAACTAAATTTAATTTTCTAAAATCAGTCCAAAAAAAAGCTGTGTCCGGGAAAGGGATTTTCACCCTTCTATACTAATATGCAAATTTATGAACAAAACAATTAATAAATCAGTGAAGAAGAAAGGATAAATCTGTATACCGTCACACGAAATAATATTTTCAAATCTGATTGAATTTCGAATTGAACACTTCAATTAATTGGTGTGGTGCTTTGGAAGCTATTTTTATAACTGTTGGGAGATACATTCCGTGGCATAAAAAATAGCAAAACACTGAAATAAAAATTCTGTACCCAATATTATCAATGCCAAATGAAACACTTAGAGGATTGATAAAAATCTGTACTGATTGTAAAACTATAATAAATATATTTTTTTGATTGAACTTGAAATTTACGCATTAAAAATATAAAATATAGTACACTATTTATAAATGCAATTAATTTAATGTGATAGAGGGCACATATCAAATAAATATAATCATAATAAATATTTATATATAATCACTGTTAATTGAGCAATTAGTTCTACGTGATAAATAAACATATCATTTTAATAATAAATATTTAATTATAAAAAAAATACATATTGCTGTTGTGAAAATTAAGCATATCATATTATAATAATAATAATTATATTTAAATAAAATTTATTATACATTAAAAATGATTTCTTAAAATATTATCTGGACAACAATATTCTACATTGACCGGAAAACAAACATCATCTTGGGATAAGCGGTAAGTTCATTTAATAATTTTTAATACTTATATTATAAATTTAAAATGACTTATAAATTGTAATACTATTTTAATTTTAAATCTCCGTAATACTCGTAATACTTATCACATTATACTATTACATATTATATTATTATTCCTTTCTTTGAAATTGACACGACAGCTGTTTCGCCAATACAGTTTGGCGAAACAGGTAAACGACAGTTTCATATAAATTAATAAATAAATTATGATACGTATTATTACAGTGTTTCTCAATTAAAATAGTAATACAAATTAAGTAAAAACGTTGTACTAGTATATTCAGATTAAGATGAACGTGGTAGGTGCCATAAATTCTCGGTATGATATAGAAAAGATAAACTTGGTAAGATATATCAATTTATATTTTTCAATATGTTCTCCCCTAACTTCAATTAAAATCTATATCATTGTAAAATTAATCTCATATTTTTCCCTCAAAATGGTCAAGCGGTTCTTAATTTTTGTTAGCTGAGACATTTTCATGCACTAGTCACGATGTCCATCTGGCTACTAACAACTACTACTTCGTATACATAGTTTAGCTTCGTGCTTGTGCAATTATGACGCAACGGGATTTAAACCTTTATAAGCCTATTGGACCTAGAAATTATGGCGCTTACCACGAACATATATCAACTTTTGATTATTTTGTCATAAATTTTACTTTGGAATCTTATTTTTTATGTGTCTTGTCAGGTCTCCCTAACGTTGACTATCACCCTTGAGTAGGCCTCATGGTGATGACCTGGGGAAAAATATCCAGAGTGGTATCCCCTTGCCTTCTCTGGAGGATTTTCTGTCGGGGTTACCTTCGCTTAACTGGGTGTATCCAGGTTTATGGCGTTGGAAGCTCGCCATTCGTTCTCTCTCTATCTGCTATGGCACTAAGTAATATGTGCCACATTGCCCGGGGCTCGCGGGATCTTTAAAAGACCTCTCTTGGACGCTAGAGAGTTGGACTTGATAGTAGTGTTGCTGTTGTAAATGCAACATGGCGCCTTACGACATTTTGCAGAGGCATATTTTCCAGCAAAACATACCCCATCGTAGTCCTACTACCATTTTAAACCCCTATAAAATTTGGAATACCCTATAAAATTAAAAAAATATATTTTAAGCAGATTTTTAAGTATACAGGGGGAATTTTATAATAAAATCGTTAAAGGAATTGTAAATTGTAAAAAAAAACAATATCAGATAATTCTATTTTGTTTTCTTATGAATGAATTTTGCAATGAACGGGTCCGGGGGTATTTTTAGAACCAGCACGAAATGTAGGCAGACATATTGATTTCCTTATAAACCATTTAGCCTGTACCTGTCTTTCGGGTCTGAAGTAAAACGAACGGGGCGTTAAATTTTACAACACGCAGTAAAAAGGGTCATTTATGGAACACGGAGTAATGTAAGCGTTTCACAATTGAACTGTAATTTTTTATGAGTTTTTTTACTATCGTTCAAACAATATTTTACGTTTTTTTCAAAATTGATTAATGAGCATGGGTAACCCAAACATCAGAGTACCTACTTTCTAACATTGCATAATTAATCATTTACATTTACATACTAAACGCAAAATGTGTGAAACATCGATTACACCAAAATAAATTATTGGGGCATTTATTATTTCCATAACACGTTTACCCTTTTTATGAATTAAAATTAACATAGTTAACTAAATTACTACAATATAATATAATATATTTGTTTTTTATCCGGAGTACATTAATTTTTTTAATGTTTGTATCAAAACGAACTAAGTTAATGTTTTCGTAATTCAATATGAAGCACTTAATGTAATTAAAAAAATAATATTTTTATTTTAAATTTCATGGTAGAACGTAGAAGTTCATTTTAAATAAACAAATACATATAACTACACTTCGTATTTTTACAACACTTTTCGCAGACATGTTTCGGTTGTGACCAAACCTTTTTCAATGTAATTTTTTTGAAATTTCGTACATTGAAAAAGGTTGGATCACAGCCGAAACATGTCTGTGAAAAGAGTAATAAAGTGTTGTAAAAATACGAAGTTCAAAACACAAACTGAAGGCGAATATAGAAGAAATGAAAACATATTTAAAAAAACACATATTTAGTTAAATTCTGGACCAAACGAAAACCCTTCGAGTTATGTCGAGTAAAATAAACTCAAAGTGGAAAAAACAGTGATTTCATTCTTAAAAAATCGTCATCATGGAATTCAGGAGTGTTAACGCTTTAAGTACGAGTATATCTAAAATTAAATCCATTATCATTAAACATCTTCGATCTGTCTAACTGATTAATTAACTAACCATCACGCCATATCTCCGTAGGAGTAGGCAGAGAGGATGAATCGCCAGATAGATTGTTTTATCTCCAACGATGCAGAACCAATCTGCCAATGGTTATGTCGGTAGGTAGAGCAATATCTTTGCTAAATCGTATCACCTCGGAATTTGACGTATTTCATGATAGTCTGGCTCACCTGAGGGAAACACTGTCCTTATTATAATTGTATATTCATTTTATTAATTTGGCATGTATCTTATGTTTCTCGCTCTTTTATTATTTTATTGTGTTTAACTTATTATTGTGTATCTCCAACTTATATCCTTAGTGTATTGAAAATTTATTTTGTAATGCTTAGGATATATTTAAATAAATAAACGAAATGAAATGTTCTATCCTGATATAATTCTCGCGCCTCTTCTATTATACATTCACACATCATGAATGCTCGTTGATTGTTCCTACTTCGAACATCCGTCGTTCAGTGATTGATTAATTTGGTCATGCTATGTCTTCCTTGACCTTCCTAGACTTCTTTTTCTACTCACAGTACTTGTAAATATCTTTTTAACCATTCTTCCTTCACCCGTTTGTTCCATGTGTCCAAACCATCTTAGTGACCCTTTTTTAGATATATTTATCACGCATTCATCCTCCTTACATTCCTTTCTTACTTCATCACTTTCTTACTTCGATCTATCTATAGGTTTGAAGTTACAATTCGACTGTGCCATTCGTCAATCTGAAAAACGAGCCTTGAATTCTAGTTATGTCCGATATCCGTTGTCTTTTCTGGTTGGCCAATTCTCACCCACCCTCGTCACTGTCACCCCCTGGCCCAGTCTCGCTAGACACCCCTCCACCGGGAGAATAACATCCTGTGAAACAAACGGGAACTATTACCGCCAGCCCTTTGTATTAATAGGACAGAAGAAGTATTATTACAGGAAACAATTTTTGCCTTTGTTGAGATGATGGTTGTGTTTAGTTCAGACAAAAATAACAAAGATACAATAATATAGAGGAACAAGATAAACTGTTATCGTTTTTGTACAAATCCTTTATTTAACCTTTGCGGTCACATTGCTCGTGAAACAAAACATATTCTAGAGAGAGTTATATTTAAGTTATAACAATAAATAAATTCCCAAAATTACAACACAGCGTTGGAACACAGTGATTGAGTTATTTATATGCGTAGATTTTTGCGATTGGTAGCAATATATTATTTTAACATCGTGTAGACTCGTGTAACTTCTCTTTCTCAATTAGCTTTTTGGAGATTGTTGCAGTCTCCTCTGAAAATGGAGACTGCAACCGTCTCCGAAACGTCGGTCAAGAAGGAGAAATTCAAAAGATCTACTTAAAATCCCAAAAAGCGCAAAGTGCTTCTTCATCATTTTCTTGAAATAGAGTTGTTTTTAATGAATAAAGATAATAATGATGAACGTACCTATTCAATTTTCGAAACATTTCGAGTACAACTAACCCGTATTAGAAAAAAATAATGAAGATTTTTTTCGATGTAAACGTTTTGTGAAAATTTTTAATTAACATGCATTCTTGTAGTTCTTCTTCTCTGGTTTCAATCCTGGGATTGGTTTGCAGCAATTTACTCCATTATTCTCTTCCATTTTTCCCTGTCTTGTGCGGCTCTTTTGAAATCTGCATATGATGAGCAGCGTACGTCCACCAACAGGTCCTCCAGGTACTCTCGGCGTGGGCGTCCCCTAGAGTTTGTCCCCTCGATCATACCCTCCATTATGGCATGCAAGAGACCTTCTTGACGTATTACATGGCTGATCCATCTTGCACGCCTTTCGGACAAGGTCCTGAGCAGGTGCCTTCCTCCTTCGATTCCTTGAAGAACTTCCTCATTCGTGATGTGGTCTCTCCAGGAAATTCCAAAGAGTCTTCTATAGGACCACATCTCAAAAGCCTCTAGTCTCCGCTTATCCCTTTCGGATAGGCACCATGTCTCGCAGCCGCATCTTGTAGTTATGCGTGAAAAATAAAATTAAAAGTGGGAAAAAAATCCGAGAACTCGAGTTCAAGCCCGGACAAGACCAGATTCATTTTTCCTAATAATCTCATATTTTCTGCTCACATTAGAGATTGTATAATTAATTCCAATATCTTTAGTTTAAATCCATGGTTGTCGTTTTTTTTAAAAATAAATGAAAGTACAATTACTTATAATACTATTTAGTTGATTGAACGTTTACAGAGTTACAAAATGAACATTTAATTCCTTACATTGTCATGATACTATGACATTCTCTAAGGAATTTTACCAACACATTTCAGCTAAACCCCTCAGCTTTCTGATCTAATCCCTTCGAATACTCTAACTGTGATGATAAACATATTTGGTCCTGGTAAACTAAGATGCTTAGACATGCTTAAAGCTGCTACGTCTATCGAACCAACTTCCTCTAGCACCAAGCGAATCTGGTTGGTAGATTGAGAAGAGATTTTCTTGGATCTTACATAATATTATTATAATGCCACCATCATCCCTATTAAACTTATTTTATTTGTCATCCCTATTAAACGTATTTTACAAATCTACGATTTTTTCAGAAATAAAAGTATAGTATATAAATCGAATATATGCGTGATTCATCAGAGTTGATATAATTACAATATAAAGGGTGTCCCAAAATTAACGCAAGATTTGAATTTGCCTCCTTTTGTGCAGTAAATTGTTGGCAACACTGAAAAAATAAACAATTTGGTAGCTGAAAGTTTAGGGTTAGTAAAAATGGAGCGTTACACGATACAACAACGTGTTTTCATTATTGAACAATATCTCAAAAACAATGAACGTGTTTTCATTATTGAACAATATCTCAAAGACACACATACTAACCCGATTTTTCTGATTACAAGACTGAATTTTAATATTTGATTGATTCGATCATGTCACTATTAAAAGTTATAATAAAACAAATTAAATCAATAATACGATAACAATTTATTTAGATATTTGACCACATAGTTAACCACCCTACTTATTTGAACGTACGTGATACGTTCACTTTGACTTGACTTTGCCAACAACACTTGAGTACAAGTCTTCGCAAATATGATAGTTTTATAAGGGGCAGTTGAAGTGTCCGGTCGAGTCTTTGACATTTCGTAATTTAAAATAATAAAATTAATATATAACTAAATTTAATTAAAAAAAAACCTGCTTATTTTATGTATGTTTCTCGGAAAATTACCCGAAGGTAGGGCGGTTAATGTTTCAGTGCTGATTTTACTCTGATCTCATAAATGAATTAAATAAAAAAAAAAAGGTTTTAATTCTTACCACAAATAGCAATACATGTATTTTTGATTCACAATCGTTAACAAATTCCTTAACTAATCATGTCGATATCAATCAGTTGAACCCTTTTTCTCCCCTCATCTCACACCCTTCTGAGGGTGTCCGTCCCTAGCCCGAGCTAATCGGGAATCTTCCCTAGCGGTGTGGTGAATGGGGATGATGTCATGATAAGGGTGCGCGGTGTACGTGTTATGTTAATGAAGGAATAATTATAGAAGATAAGCTTTTTGCTAGTTGTGAATTAGTAGAATGGTATAATTGTAATGTTACCCAAAAACCGGAAAACTTTTTTTGGCGCTAGAGATTTTTAAAATTTTTAATATAAAGCACTCATATTTTTTGAGAATGTATACTTATACTTGTACACGAATACTGGATTTCACCCATGGTGGGTGATTAATTCATGAAATTTAATTTTATCTCAATAGAGACGAAGATGCAAACTGGAAACTGAATATGGTTGATCAAGGTGTTTACAGGACTTATGACCTGTCATTGGTTGGGTTAAGCGCACGCTTTATGTAATTATAACATTCCCTATTCCACCTATTTCTTTATGACCACGTAAGACAATTTTTTGGAGGTTGTATATATGTTACGAATCTATACTTAACTTCACATGTCAGTTTCAATACGCCATCTATGTAGATTTGATTACATATGTTAATCTTTTTAAGATTAATCTATATAATCCACACACTAACGCCATCTATGGAGATTAAATTTTAGCATTGAGATACAATTAAATTTCATAAAGCACTCACTTTGTGGTTAGATATTTTAATTTTTTAGGTATAAAAGAGTAAAAACACTTTGTATTTAACTACGGTATGGTTATTATAATTGATGACCCAAGCTTTATCAGGACAGGATTATAACTGTAGGCATTATAAACCAGTTATTATACTGCCGTGATGAAGCTTGGGTCCAAGCGAAACTAGTTGGCGTCAATTATAATAACCGTACCGTGGTTAAATACTAAGTGTTTTATTATTTTATATTTATGTTAATTTTTTATAAATGTTTTCTGATAAGGCCGGGTAAGAAAACCTAAAGTAACTAACTAACCATCACGCCGTCTCCCCGAAGGGGTAGGCAGAAAGAATGGACTGCCACACCTTTCTTTCCTGACATATTTCTCTCGCTTCCTCAACATTCATACATCGTGTCATGCACGCGCGTCGATTTCTCTGACTCTTCACATGGCCGACATTCAATATTTGATTAATTAGATTGTGCCACGTTTTCCTCGGTCTTCCTCTATTTCTAGTGACATTTACATCGTTAATATGTAATATTTTTACAATTCTTTCTTCATTCATTCTTTCCATGGGTCGAAACCATCTTAATGATCCTTTCATTATTTTGTTCATAACACCATCATTCGCAACGCATTCACTTCTTATATTTTCATTCGACACTCTATCATACACAGAATATATACACATTCGTCTAAGAAATCTCATTTCTACTGCTTTTATTTTACTTTCATCCTTCTTTTGCCAGTTCCATGCTTCGCTTCCATACATAAGGGTCGGTACAAGAACACCATTGTGCATTGCCATTTAAACTTT
Organism: Lepidostoma basale; assembly: GCA_022606425.2. NCBI lineage: Eukaryota > Metazoa > Arthropoda > Insecta > Trichoptera > Lepidostomatidae > Lepidostoma > Lepidostoma basale. The sequence goes on along the minus strand of JAHDVF020000047.1, from coordinate 185,443 downwards.
TTTGGATAGGTTTTTGTTTGCGATTACGACTAAGTGCACTATTCGCCTTGTTGCCTGCCCCAACCTTTCTTTCAATATCCCTCTGTTTTTCCGATGACAACTCTAAGTGCACCATTCACTTATTGAAAAATATTAATATTAGTGACAAATTCGTTTCGCCGTGCAAGGGTATTCTCAAACTACAACTAACTAAGCGCATAATTATACAATAGCGTTTATATTATTATTTAAGTATAAGTGAGGAGTCAGAGAAATCGACGCGCGTGCATGACACGATGTATGAATGTTGAGGAATCGAGAGAAATATGTCAGGAAAGAAAAGTGTGGCAGTCCAATCTTTCTGCCTACTCCTTCGGGGAGACGGCGTGACGGTTAGTAAGTTAATTAGTTTTAAGTATAAGACATTATTTTGAATAAATAATGCTTTTAAATAGATTTTTGATCACCACTAAGAAGGGATTTGTGTTGACTAAAAATATTTTTCTTCCTCAGATAATCTCAAAGCTTCACGATGATTAACATCGGGGGCGTGGTCTCCATCGTCATCTTCTACGTCCTCATCCTGGGCGTGGGTATCTGGGCCGCCAAGAAGAAGCCAGCCGGGAATGATTCGGAAGAGGAGGTCATGTTGGCCGGTAGGAGCATCGGCCTCTTCGTGGGAATATTTACTATGACAGGTTAGTCTTGGGCATCCCTATGTATGTAATAATTATTATTTTAAAACATATCGTAATGAAGAAAAATAAAATCGTAATAAAGTCATGATGTAAAGAGCGATTCAACAAAATAATAATAATAATAATAATATTAGACTGGAATAATTAGCGTGGAGAACTAATTCCAAAAAAAAAAAAAATACTATAGTTTGTTTTTGAAGTTGATGGAATATCTGAATAAATAGCCATTGATTCGAAATTAATTGGCCAATTACAGAGTTTACACGCTTCTCTTAATAAAGCGAAGATATTATTAAACTTGAAAACATAACTAAAACATTAAAATTTGTTGGTAGATAACATCAGAGAGACAAGGTCTCTCTCTCATTTCAGATAAAGATTCCGTGAGATTGTAAGGATTGCCTAATATCTCTCTGTTAACATCAGAACGTTGGAAAAGCCATATTAAATGTTAAACAATAGGAATTATTTAAGCACGCAGTTGTTAGAATAAAATACAAACCGAAAACGAATCGATTAAAGATAAGAAATTTGACTGCTTTTCTTTGTGTGACACGTTCAGAACACGCGACATGTACTTACAGATAATTACAGTTCTATTCAATTCAGGATGTTATTTGGTTGTCAATAAATTTGTATTCTCAAATTGCTTCCGTTTTGGTAGTAAATTATGGAGGCAATGGCTATTTTTATATCTGAATAATATATTACAACACACGACATTTTATTTCGAATACTTAGTTTCTTTTTCTTCTTTTCTTCGAGTGTCGTGTCAGGTCCCCCCGATGTCGCGTCGACTTTCTCCCTGGCGTAGGCCTCTCTGTCCTGTACCAGACGTAACAACTCCCCTACCTCCCGAACTCCGGTCCATTCCTTAATACGAGTATACTTAGGAAATTGAAAATCCACAAAATATTTAAAAAAAACATGACATGTTTCGATATGTTTAATCTCCTAATCTCCCATTCCCAATCAAATGCAAATTAATAATTTATTAATTTCTCCATAAATTATGTCTTTCAAATGTATGTTTTTTCTAAATTAAAATCTTTGTATTTAAAAAAAAAACATGTTATCAAGTATTATTATTATTTTATATTATTTATTAGTTCATAGTGATAAAAAAATTAGCCCAGGTTAATTTTTAAATTAAAATATTGTATTGAAACAACAACATTTTGAATGTATACAAATTCTTGTAGACAAATACTGGATTTCACTCATTGCGGATAAATTATTTTTATTTTACAAGGATTAATTGTATCTCAATAGAGACGAAGATGCAAATTGTTTTCTGGGAACAGAAGGTGGTGGCCGAGGCGCTTACAGGACTTATGACCTGTCATTGGTTGGGTTGAGCGATCGCTTCACGTTTAACAACATTCCCCATTCCGCCGTTATGACCACCACGTCTGACAAACTTTTTGGAACTTGTATATATGGTAGGTTTCTACACCTATTTTTACATTTTTATGTTCACTCTACACTAGCGTCATCTATATTAAGATTAGAAAGCATTAAGCAGAAAACCTTTATTAATGTACTGTGAAAGTCTATGCAAATCATACAGTACTTGATTTCGCCTGGAGATGTCTCTCCAATTTTTTGCCTGCATGTACCAGTTATATTTATACAATAACATTTTGAATGTATACAAATTCTTGTAGACAAATACTGGATTTCACCCATTGCGGATAAATTATTTTTATTTTACAAGGATTAATTGTATCTCAATAGAGACGAAGATGCAAATTGTTTTCTGGGAACAGAAAGTGTGCAGTAAGCGCCTCGGCCACCACCTTCTGTTCCCAGAAAACAATTTGCATCTTCGTCTCTATTGAGATACAATTAATCCTTGTATTGTATTGAATTTTAAATGCGCGTTTATATTAGTCTTTCTTTGTTTAGTTTTTATTATACTTTTACACCTGAAGATGGAGGTATTCTCCAAAACATGTCGTGTTTTTTTAAGTATTTTGTGGATTAAACAAAGTTATTTTCAATTTCCTAAGTATATTACTAGGAATTCCACAGTGGTAATGTCTCAGCGTTCAATAAGTTCATTCCTTAATATTCGAGTCGAGACATTTGGGTTCGTCCCACACCGCGCCTACCCTCTTCCCTTTTATGATGAGGTGCAGCAGATCGTATTACTCGTTGCGGACAATGAGTCCCAAATATGCCATCTTTCTCGACTTCACAGCAAACAACAATTATCTTCATACTCTGGCTCTATGTAGCATCTCATTGTTGGTGACCATATCAGTTCATGAGATCCGCAACATCTGCGATGGAGCCACATTTCAAGTGCTTCTATACGGTTTATTGTTGTCACTTTGAGGGTCCTGGTCTCCACTCCATATAATAATACTGACCAAATATAGCACTTGACCATCCTCTGTCTCAATTTTAAGTTAATGTAGATTTTAAAAAAATAAATAGAATTACACATTGTATTTTCACAACGCTTTATTTTACTTTCCACAGTCATGTATTGGTTATGACACAACAGAAACATGTTTGTGAAAATACAAAATGTCATTTTATTTATTCAAATGTGAATGCATTACACAAAGTGAAGGCAAATATAGAAGAAAATACTTTCAATTAGTCCCACAACAACAACAACAACAACAACAAACCATCACGCCGTTTCTCCGCAGGGGTAGGCAGAGAGAATGGATCGCCACACTACTCTATCCTGGCAAACCTCTCTAGCTTCCTCCACATTCATACAACGAGTCATACACGCACGTCGATTCCTCCGACTTCTAACATGACCAACCTTTAAAATTTGATTAATTTGGTCATGCCATGTTTTCCTCGGTCTGCCTCGACTTCGTACCCCATTTACATCATTAACGTATACTTTCTTAACCATTCTTTCTCCATCCATGCGTTCCATATGTCCGAACCAACGCAGCGATCCTTTCATAATTTTGTTCATTATACCTTCTTCCGCTCTACATTCCTTTCTTATATCAGCATTTGAGATTCTATCGTATATCGTTCTACCACACATACGTCTTAGGGACCTCATATCTACCGCATTTATTCTACTCTCATCCTTCTTTTGCCAGTTCCATGCTTCGCTTCCATACATTAAGGTTGGGACCAGAACTCCATTGTGAACGGCCGTTTTCGCTTTCATTGATAAATTCTTGTTTCCAATAACTATTTTTAAAGCTCCATTCACTTTGTTACCCGCACCAACCCTTCTTTCGACGTCACTATCCGTTCGGGCATCTGCTGTGAACATACTACCTAAATACACAAATTCCCTCACCTGTTCCAAGTTCTCTTCGTTCACACTTATATTACAAACTGTCATTTGCTCTTCCCTTTCGAAAACCAATTAGTCCCACAAGGATGTAAATCAGGTCTATAATATCATGTATCTCGTATATCAAAATCTAAAGATCACCTTAAAAACATCAATGTCATATTTTTTTTAAGAGTAAGCCCATTTTATAAGTAAGAATTTACACGTTTTTATATCTACATAACATAAAATTTGATACTCATGAAGTTTGGTTTAAGTTGATGATTTGAAATATGGATTATCAATTTCAGCATAAATACTCGTATCTCTCTGTTTTGTATTGCACATACGTAAGTTTTTCATTCGATACTTATAATTTGTAGGATTGTTTATATTTTGGTACTCAAATAAATCATATACTATGTATTATATGTAACAATAAGAGGCACTAAACATAAATAATAACATATGAAAATTGTCACAAATGTTCACCAACTTCATAATACCGACTGTTTTACACTACCCATCAGTGTACAGGTAAAATAAAAAATTAAAATTTATTTAAGGAAAATTTAAAATATTGTTTCATTTGAATTTCATTTCGAATTAATATAATATTTTCCATTCCTTTTTATAACTAAGAATTTTGGTCATTCAGTGATATTTTTTCCCTAGATATTTATTTTTTAAACAATAATAAAATAAATTTATTGTTTCTTGAACAATGATGTAAACCTCCATAATAGAAACGAATGAAGATGTCTGTTTTTTAAAAGTTTTATGAGTATTAGAAGTTAAACAAGACGAAACATGTTATTCCCATAAAAAAAACGATTAAACTTCTAGAAAGTAGATGTTTACATTCGTTTTAATTAAATAATGAAATAGACAATTTTATTTCTCTGAATTAAGATGAAAACTCGATCTCCAAAGCTATGTAATTTATTTTTTAACATCGTTCACAAAATTTTCAAGGTTATAATACTTTTTTGTGACATAAAATAATATGTAAGATAAACAAATCAATAAATTAATTATGTTCTGATTTACGTATTGATAAAACCATTTTGTAATTTAATGAATTGTTACCACTACCCGGGAGTTTGCAAAGTAATCACATTTTTTTTTATAAAGTTGGTGTTAACATTGTGAAATTCCACAGTTATGAAATTTGTTTGTTTCTAATTTACTGTTATCAGCTTACACGAGCGTGTCACCAACAACGCTAAAACGATAGAAAAAGAGAACTCGTCACAAAAAAAAACTCTTTTCCAGAAGTAGCAAGCATTACTCGTATTTGACCGAAATTATTTCGGCTCATAACCCCAAAATGTCACAACTGAAAATGCTTGAAATACTCTGTTTACACGTTTATTTGGTGGTTTTAAACTATTGTAAATCGGATTACCTTGTTATTTAACAGTGGACAATCTTTGTCGAAGGTAATTTAGTAGTATAGACTACATTTTATACAGGGGATTCCGGTATGTGGACAGTTGTTTTGATAAACATTATAAAAAGGTATGATGCGTAAATCGTCTTGTGTTACGCAAATCTTTGGATCAAGAAATAACTTTTCTTCTATATTCGCTATACTTTGTGTTATTATGGTGTTTTATTTCTCTTTTTCTTTATTATATATTTTGTATATACAAAACTTATATAAAAAAATAAAAGTACGTAGACATATTTCGAACAACCAGTCCTTCTTCAGTGATAATATCTACTATCCGAAACATGTTTTTTTATTTTTATTTTTTTAATATAAGTGTTGTATCTACAAAGTATATAAAAAAGAAAAAGAGTAATAGAAATAACTAGTGAGTTAGTACGCACTTTATAAAATAACTTAACTAACTAACTAACCATCAGGCCGTCTCACCGAAGGGGTAGACAGAAAAAAATGACTGACACACTGTTCTTTCCTGACACGATTCTTTCACTTTCCAACATTCAAACATCGTGTCATACACGCACGTCGATTTCTCAGACTCCTCACGTGACCTTCGTTCAATGCGCTCACGCTCACGCTTCCCTCGGTCTTCGTTTATTTTAAGTACCATGTACATCGTTAACATATCCTATTTTTACCATTCAGACGATTCCATTCATATTAATCAAACCATCTTAATGATCATTTCACTATGTTGTTTATAACACTTTCATTCGCACTGCATTCACTCCTTATATTTTCGTTTGACACAATATCATACACAGGTTTTCTACACATTCGTATACGAGATATTATTTCTACTGCATTCAATCTACTTTCATCCTTATTCTGCCAGCTTCATGTTTCAATTCCATTCATTAGGTTTAAAAATTATAAAAACAAATGCAAGAAACAAACTTACGAAAAATATTATATTTAGTAAACATAAACTTTTGGGTCTAGACAAGAAATATGTTCACATTTCTCATAAGCAGAGAAATTTATGGCAAATCTACGTTGAAGAAATACAACTAAAGAACACTTTGTAAAATAAACACGTGCCGCAAATGGTTATGATAGCAAATAACAGTTTATTGAAGTATTTTTTTATATTGGGGTTTCTAGTTAGAAATTACAGTTAACGGGAAAGTGTTGAGGGTTTTTTTGGACTCTGGTGGAAAAATACCACAAGGTTAGAAATATTACATAAGTATATACGAACTATTATCTTTTGTAAGTGTGGGGATCATAGGCTTAGTTTTAATGTTCGGCCATTCATTCAAAGAATTTATGAGCCAATTCTGATGCTGGTTTCCTTTTGTTATAGCTACCTGGGTTGGCGGAGGATACATCAATGGTACAGCAGAAGCCATCTATACTTCTGGTCTGGTCTGGTGCCAAGCCCCATTCGGATATGCTCTTTCCTTAGTCTTTGGTGAGTAATAAGAAAACTTTACGTATTAACTTTTTAACCTTACTTTATTAAACATTTTGAATGTATACAAATACTCGTAGACGAATACTGGATTTTACCCATTGCGGGTTATCATTTTTAAGGATTAATTGTATCCCAATAGAGACGAAGATGCAAATTGAAAACAGAATATGTTGGTCGAGGCGTTTACAGGACTTATGACCTGTCATTGGTTGGGTTAAGCGTACGCTCTATGTAATAGAGCGACGCTTAACCCAACCTTCGTGGCAGAGTAGTAAGAGCTCTGACTTCCATACCGAAGGTCCCGGGTTCGATTCCCAGCGATGTCAGTGCGATTGTCACACTGTCTTTGGTCTGGTGTAGAATTCACGTGACAATAAAATGGTGATAGATTGGCTACCTATCACATGTCACGAGAATCAATATAATAGCTAAATAAATAAATAAAAATTGTATGCAGTAATTGGGTTTAAACGACCTGTTGTATACATTAAAAAAAAAACTACAACATTCTCCATTCCGCCCTTCTTACGACCACCACGTTTGACACATTTTTGGAAGATGTATATATGCTACAATACAATGTTGGGAAACACTTCACATTATTTAGTTCAATATACACTAGCGTCATCTATTAAGATTGGATGTAAGCATTTAGCTGAAGATCTTTATTAACGCAATGTGAAAGGCTACCGCCATTAACATACTTTATTACACCTTCCACGATATAAATCTCACTTACTTAGCTTGTGCAGTTAAACAATGATATTGTTCATGAAATAATATTGAGCTTTTATATATTTTCAATAAACTAGTTTTTGAACTCGAGGCTACTTATTAAAAACGAAAAGCTGCGTAACTACATACACGAATTAAATCAGTAGTTCTTATATATTATTTTTCTTTCTTGTTGTAAATCTATGTGGTATGTTCTCCAGAGGGTTGCTCCTAGATTTCTAGCTGTTTTCCATCTTTTAGGAGGTCTTCCACGAGGACGAGTTCCGTGAGGCTGATTATGTAGTGCAATATAAGGGAGTCTGGTGGTGTCCATTCTTTGGACATGACCGTACCAGTCCGTTCTCTGCTGTCTACTCTTATAAATATAATATCCTCAACCTTACATATCTCTCAAATTCTGGTGTTCCTCACGCGATCTCTCGGTGTCTTTCCTTCTGTCGTTCTCAGTGTCTTCATCATATAACGATAATATTAAATAATATAAAAAATTACCAATAATTTCTGATTTGAAAATAAGTAAATTATATTGATTAAAAGATCCGCTGGAAATCTACGCTTTCGTCGTGTTAATGCAACTCAGTCAAATGTCATTGGCCCAGAAGTTTGCTAGCTGAACGGCACTACCGGATACCCGAATCTGACCCCTTTCGAAATTTAGAAAATTTCAAAATTACGTCATCTTGGAGGTTATCCATCTTTATGTTCCGGATAGTTTTCTTCGACAGCATCAGCACTGACTCTTTTATCTTCCATCATGGAGTACTAACCTGCCTCTGGTGATGCCGGTGGGGAGAGCAATCAAACTGGTGAACATGATCGCTTCGGAGATCGACGTCTATCATATTCGTGAAAGTACGTTCAGAAGACAAATACTCTTGACTTTGGAGAGTATCTTGTATTCCTAATGTCGAACTGTCTCTCATGCGCCTATTTGACCTGTTCTCAATATATGTCTAAAACTGTAATTCTTGTTTGTAATATCTTTTGAAAAAATAAACTGATTTAATTAATTTTGATTTGATTTAATTTGATATCACAGAGTAGGTTGGGCACTCTGTCATATGCAGCATGAACTGCTCTATGCTTCAGACGAAGAGTTTCGCAGAGCTCTGAAAGATTTCCCATTTTGAAATTTTGTTCCTGGATCTACCAAAGTGTATGCACATTAAGTTTAGGGTCATCCAGGTTTTGCATTTCAATTCTTGTCCCAGCGCCAAAGTTTCCTTGGATAACGTCCAATTTATTTCCACATTCGTCTTATCTATCCACAGGGACCGTTGCAGTGGTACAGTGCAGTTTAAAAAAACATTCGTTGATTTTAAGTCTGGAGGCTAGCCATTCGTGTTTACGTAGCGGATGCCTGGAGTAATTATGTTATTTTCCCTCTTTTCACATTCCTGGCGAAGTTTATCCTTTTTCACTAGAAGCAATATTGTTGATTTTTTGGATGAAGACACTGAGAACAATAGCAGGCAAGACACTGAGAGATCGCGTGAGAAACACCAAAATCAGAGAGATATGTAAGGTTGAGGATATTATAAGATAGAGCAGATAGCGAAAAAGGGACTGGTGCGGTCTTTTTCAAATGGACACCACCAGACTCCCTTATATTGCACTACATAATCAGCCTCACAGGACTCGTGGGAGACCTCCTAAAAGATATAAGGATAACTGGGAGGGACCTCACAGGAGGAGCAACCCTCTTGAGAACAGACCACATAGGTCTACAACAAGGAATAAAAAGAAGAGTTACAACAGTTAGACAAATATTAAAAACAATGGTATTAGAATTTTACAAAATATAACTCGTTATTATGAAGAAGGAATCAGGTTGTGACAAGGTTTAAACCTAACTCTCCTAGATCAGGAGTCAAGCGTTCTATCACCTATACCACAACCCAGCTATACTCATTTTTAAGGATTAATTGTATCTCAATAGAGACGAAAATGTATTTGATTTTTAGAAACAGAATATGGTAGTCGAGGCGTTTACAGGACTTACGATCATTGGTTGGGTTAAGCGATCGCTTTATGTTAACAACATTCCCCATTCCGCATTTCTTACGAACACCATGTCTGACATTTTTTTTTTGAAAGATGTCTATATGCTTCTATGTTAAGAACATTTCCCATTTTTAGGTCAATCTACACTAGCGCCATCTATTAAGATTATATGTTAAAAAATGATTAACCCGGGTAAAATCCAGTATTTGTCTACAAGTATTTGTATACATTCAAAAAAACAAACCAGCTATGCTCGTTTACAGAAAAAAATCAAGAGACATGTAACCGAGACACCCCTTATTACAAGCATGAAATATGATCACTTTGTTTTTGATTGGCAATGTTTAAGACTTTCTATCTACAATAACGTATAAAAATAAGAAACAATAACTTCCTTTAACAGTAAAGTGTTTATTTTACCAATTCTTCATAAAGCCAATAACTACGCCCAGTCAGTGTATCTTCCTAATACAATTCAGTTACTTGCAAGGTTCTTAATTGGACTTGTTTCTTTGCCCCTTCTATTTTCCAAACTTTTTTCTAGGTGGGGTATTCTTCGCTAATCCGATGAGGAAGCAGGGCTACGTCACCATGCTGGACCCGCTGCAGGATCTGTTCGGGGAGCGAATGGGAGGATTGCTGTTTTTGCCAGCCCTGTGCGGAGAAGTTTTCTGGGCTGCTGGAATCTTGGCTGCTTTGGGTAAGATCAATAATAATTTTGGGCATGTCACAATGTATTTTTGATTTATAAATTTAACACATTTTCAATTAAAATTACGATTAAACATAATTTAAAACACTTGTATACTATGTTTTTACACCACTTATTAAAAAAAAAAAAAAACTAACCATCACATCGTAGGCAGAAAGAATGGGCTGCCACACTTTTTGATACAGTATCTATCAAAAGATAATATCAAATGTCATTTGATAATGCCTTAGAAGGGCGAAATATGTCATACATAAATATTATAATAAAAACTCCTTGAAAACTATCGTTTTTGATACATATAATTTTTTTTGAGGACTTCCGAGATGAAGACACTGAGGACGATAGCAAGAAAGACACTGAGAGATCGTGTGAGGAATACCAGAATAAGAGAGATTTGTGAGGTTGAGGATATTATAAGATGGAGCAGACAGCGAAAAAGATACTGGTACGGTCATGTTCAAAGAATGGACACCACCAGACTCCCTTATATTACATCAGCCTCATGGGACTCGTCCTCGTGGAAGACTCCTAAAAGATGGAAAGACAGCTAGGAGTCTACCTCACAGGAGGAGCAACACTCTGGAGAACAGTCCACACAGGTCTACAACAAGGAAGAAGAAAGAATAAGAGATTTATATGAAAAGTTTAATTTATCAAATATTCTTCTGCAAGAAGAACAGTGTCATCTGCATATCGTATATTATTGGTTATTATACCATTGACACGGATACCATCTGCTGCATAAGCTAGAGTTTCTTTGAATACATTTATGTAAGGTGTAGATATCTATCAATAAAATCGTAATAACATGTAACATGAGTAAAGTGATTATTCATTATTATGAAATATAGCATAGTTATGATGTAGGCCACTCAACTGGCTATTTACAGTTATTAGTATATAAATGAGGTGAGGTCCCTAAGGCGTATGTGTAGTAGAACGATGTACGACAGAATCTCAAATGCTGATATTAGGAAGGAATGTAGAGCGAAAGAAGCTATTATGAACAAAATTATGAAAGGTTCGCTGCGTTGGTTCGGACATATGAGCGCATGGGTGAAGAAAGAATGGTTAAAAAAGTATACGTTAACGATGTAAATAGAGTAAGGAGTCGAGGTAGACCGAGGAAAACATGGCATGACCAAATTAATCAAATATTAATGGTTGCTCATGTCAGAAGCCGGAAGAATCGACGTGCATGTATGACTCGATGTATGAATGTGGAGGAAGCTAGAGAGGTGTGCCAGGATAGAGTAGTGTGGCAGTCCATTCTCTCTGCCTACCCCTGCGGGGAAATGGCGTGATGGTTTGTTGTTGTTGTTGTAGTATATAAATACACCATTAAGTATATAAAATTGTTTAAAAGTCGATAAATTGAAGATATTAGCACTCTGGAATTCCATAATGACGAATTTTTATGAATTGAAACAACCGTATATTTTTTCCAATTTTAAGAATTATTTATTTTGCTTTGATAAGGCATAAGTGTTTTACAAATCAAAGAATTCTATCATTATATATGATAACCACGGATATAGGATGGGAGAAAAACTCATCAATGTGGTATGCTATGCTGACGATGCAACAATACTGGCAAAAAGTGAAGACGATCTACAAAGAATTTTTTATAGGTTCCATCTTGCGTGTGAGTTCCCCACACAAAATGTCTAACAATATCCAGACAGCTTCTCAGATGCAAAATGCTTGTAGACGATAAACCCATAGAACAGGTCATGAAGTTCAGATATCTGGGTGTGGAGATATCTAGTGGCACCGATCTATATAATGAAGCTAAAAAACATACTGATAAAGCTGCAGTTTTCTCCAGATGCCTAAGGGACAATGTCTGGGACAATAAGCATATGCTAGTGGAAAGCAAAGTTAGAATTTATAAAACATGCATTAGGCCCATAATGACTTACGGAATCGAAGCAAGAGCAGACACTGTCAGAACCAAACATCTCTTAAGAGTAACAGAAATGAGAATATTGCGACCTATTGCGGGGGGAACCCTTAGAGATAGGATACTCAATGAAGAAATTTGCAAATCCTGCAAAATTGAAGACATAGTGAGAAGGAGTAGGCAGAGAAGACAATTCTGGAGGGACCACATTGAGAGAATGGATCCAGCAAGAATTCTTAAGATCGTGATGCACGAGATTCCAGAGGGCCGTCGACCACCAAAGAGACGGAGAGAAGGCTGGTCGTCTTCATCACAGGAAGAAAGTTGATATCCTGCATAAACAGATCGCAAGGTCTACAATCAAAAGATGAATGAAAAAAAGATACTTTATTGAGAACCCCTATGTTCATGAGCAAATAGGTCTTTTTGTTCGTGATAATTACCTGCGACAGCGCCGATATCAATTGTTCTTTGCTTTGTCACGCAGAGCCAACCTGCCTTTGGCGATGCCAGTAGGAAGAGCAATTCAGACGTTGAATCTAATCGTCTAGAATTTGGACATTTTTAGTGTCAGCGAGGCAGTGCTCATAAAAAAATATATTACAATTTCTGGAAAGAGTACTGCCTCACTGACGTCGACATATTTGGATTCCTTCTGATATGTATGATTTTTTGGTTTCATGGTGTTTTATCTTTGTCTTGTAACACCGTTTTGCGTCCAAATGATTCGCCTAAATGTTTTTCGTTTGTTATGTCTCTTTTGTGTATTATATATAAATAAATAAAATAAAATTATACTACAGATACACTTGTAGTACATTTATTTTTTGATGAAAATGATAAAAACGGTTTTAATTTTCATACAATTGTCGTAAAAATTCCTTAAATCTTTTAATATTATATTTTTACACGAGTATACAGTATAAGCTTTTTGCGAAAGCAAAACTGAAACAAAAATAATAAACAACTTTGTATTTCGTTTCAAATACATTTAAATTATTTTGTTTCAAATAATTTCAACGCGGTAATGTCCTTGTCGTCTCGCCCAGAATTATGTTCGATACTTGTTGAAAAGTTTCCTCGCTCTCTAGAAACAACTTCTACAATCTTTTACGCTACTCTCGGGAGAATAACTAAAAAGTTTCACATTTCTATAATGTACACAAACATTAGAGTTTGCCAAAAGTCTCTTATGGATACTAGAGGCTTCCGAAGTGAGAAATCTGCGGATTTCCTCGAGTCATAACAGATTTGGTTTGTTTATTTTACTTTTGACTATCGCACGCTGCGTTCTTTGTCTTATTGTTGTTGAGAGTACTTAGTTTATCATTATCGGATTCCACATTTCATCTGTTGCTGCTCTATATCTAATAGCGAAAATTCTAGTTTAAAATGTTTTATAAACTGTTAAATTATTATAAATAATTTTGTTTTTTGTATCACATTTTTTAAAGGCAAAAAAATGTAAACTAAACGTTATAAATACCCGAATTCCAGCTTATTCCCCCATAAGTGCCGGTATAAAGTACCTACATTAAAAACTTTCACCCTATACAATCTAGCTAAAAAATAATAATACTACCTTTAACTAAAGAATTTAATATAAATTTAATTAATGTAATCTACTTCCTGTTATTGTTTATAGTTTTTAATTTATTATATTTAATCGTTTTTGACTCTATACTATGTGTAATTGTTTCTTCTAATTACTGTTTTATTATTATTATTATTTACGAATATTATTATATTTTCTGCCTTAAATATTTTCTCCTATAAATAGTAACTAACCGTTCTTTAAATTAAAATATTTAGATACCTAACTCAATTTCAGCAAGAACTTCAAAATTATATCAAAGAAATTATTCAAATAGACAAAGGAACAAATACCCATAAAGGTTCGAAAAATCACGAAAATTAGACATTTTTATTGTAACACCTGATGATGTCAACATAGGTTGATGAAACAGCTGTCGCGTAAAATAAAATAGATTTGTGATACAAAAAACATAGTTATTTAATTTAACAGTTTAAAATATTAAGGTATCATAGTGTTTCTGTTTTATTGTATGGATGTGAAACGTGGACCTTACAAACATTCGCTGGCGGAGTTTCAAGTTTATGTTATCATTGCAGAAGAGTGATTTCATTTTATTAAACGAAGCTCTTGCTGCCTTAGTTCTGCATTTTATCTCTCCATCTAGGACAAAATATTGTGTTAGTATGCTGCCGAGGTATATAAATTTTTCCACCCTTTCAACGTTACGGCCGTTCAAATGCAATACTGACCCACTGTAGTCAAGCCGTCCGAATGTCATTCGTTTGGCTTTACTGACATTCTTATAACAGACATATTTTATAACAGTGTTTTAAATTGAACGGTTAATAATTATTCCACAATTGAAGCAAGATTAGGTAGAAAGCTTTGTTCGTAAACCGATATTTTTGTGAACAAACTCATCTGTGAAGTAAGGGGTGTCTATATATTGAAATGGCTGTTTTATTGTATTTTTTCTTTTTCTCAGGCGCCACTCTGTCCGTCATCATCGACATGGACCACCGCACCTCCGTCATCTTCTCGGCCTGCATCGCCGTATTCTACACCCTGTTCGGTGGTCTCTACTCCGTTGCCTACACGGACGTCATCCAGCTCTTCTGCATCTTCATTGGCCTCTGGATGTGTATTCCTTTCGCCTGGGCCAACGACCACGTCAAGTCGCTCAGCTCCATGGACGTGGACTGGATAGGTTCTGTGGCTCCCAACGAACACTGGTTCTATCTAGATTACGGGCTCTTGCTGGTCTTCGGGGGGATTCCCTGGCAGGTAAGCTTCAAAATATAACAGCTTTTATAAAACAATTTTTGTTGAAAAAATTATGTGTATAAACAACAAACAAACATTTACACATAATAGCAAACTTATTAAGATTTATACCTTCATCATCGTTCTCCCGATGATGAATACATAAGATCTTCGAAAAATGTCTAGAAAAATTATTTCAAAAGTGGAATAATGGTGTCTTAATTCATAAAAAAATCACTGAGTTAATAAAAATGAGCTGTACAGCATTGTTCAGGTAATAAAAAATTAACTCAAATTATCATTGTTATTTCGGATAATTATTTTTAGGATTAGTATAACAAACTAACTAAGTTTCACGCCAATTCCCCAGAGGGATAGATAGGAAAGATGGACCACTACACTGCTATATCCTGACATACCTCGAGCTTCCTCTCTATATACGAGTATGTATATACATCGTCGATTTTTCCGACTTCATGCCATGTTTTCCTCGGCCGTCCTTGGCTTTTTTTACACATTTTGATAATGCTTCACAAAAGCGAAACATGTCATTGCCATAAATTATTTAAAATTTCTATAAAAGAGACGTTTTATTTTGCATTAATTATTTAATATGGAATTTTACATCATTGTTCAAGAAATAATAATTTCTAAGCATTCGGCGACATTTAAATATCATGTAGGGCTGGTAGGTGAATTTTGTTTTAGGATTAAATAAGTTTTGATGAATATGGATACGAACAAGCTTTGACATTGCTCCGTCAATGATTTATGACTACAACCGTGTATATTCACTCATGTACACATCTCGAGACGCGTGTGCCAAGGTTCAACTCATTCCTTAAAAGCTCGGCGAAAAAAACCTTTCATACGTTCTATAATACGAGTGTGTTACAGCACAGTATGTGCGGGAATCGTTCAAATACGTTGTTCATTTTAATATTGATAAAAATGTCAGTTTTCTAGAAGTTTTAGTATATTTTATGGGAGTCACTATACAAACTTTATTTTTGATAAACTTAAGACATTGTTAGTTTACTCTCATAGATGACCCCGAGATCTCTCATCGTGAATACATGTACCAATTGCTGGTTATTCATCTTGTATCTATGATACACAGTTCGTAATGCTTTCGTAAAATATAACATTACACACTTAGAGACGTTAAATTGTACGTTATGACTGTGACTCCAAGTAACAATATTATTATTATACAACTGAAGCCGTAGACAGTCGCCATGATTGTTTATTTCTAGAAATGATTTCATGTCATCGGCAAAAAAAATTATCTTAGCAATATCGTTTGTCAAGATGGTAAAGAGAAGTGGGTCAATGTTTGAGCCTTGTGGCACTCCTGAATATACAAGAAAATTACGAATTGAAAAATTTCGTATAAAGCAAATTGTGTTCTTCCCTCAAGGTAACTAACAAAAAGCATAATCAGCTGAGAAAAGAAAACAATTTTCATAGAGCTTTGCAATAAGAAAAATATATGTTTGTAATTTCTTTTGAGTAAATCAACTGATTTGATATAACAATGTGGAATCATATATTGACGAATTTATTAGAAGTTCAAACCCTTTTTTTCCGCGTTTGTGTTTATTATTCTCGGGATGTTTCAAAGGATTTACATAATTCTACGTCATTGGGAGAACGATATAAACCAATTCTTCAGATGATGTAGGTACAACGTGGATAGAGTACTCGCCCAGAAAAGGAACGAGCGCAGAATCTCGCTTGCGAGTCCTGTTTATAGCATTGATTAGACTTTTCAAATGTTTGCTTTTTTAAGTTTATATGTCAGGGTGATCCGTTTGATTTGTTTTATAGATCAATGTTCTGCAGGAGTCATGATCGTTAGAAATCTGATTAAAAAATTGAATATTTTTCTTTCTTCTATATTCACCATCACTTTGTGTTGTGGAATCATAATTAAATAATTTTTAAACTTTTTATTGAAAGCTAAGGCATCAATCTGCAGAATTCCATAGTAATGCACTTAGGAAATTGAAAAACTTTGTTAATAATCCACAAAATAAAAAAAACACGATATATTTCGGAGGATACCTCCATTTTCAGGTGTAAATATGTATTATAATAAAAAGTAAAGAAAGAAATATTAATAAAAAAATCGATACAATACAAAGGAACAATACTTAAGACTTTGTAAAATAAATCTTTTAAACACTTATGAAAAGCTTTTGACTCCCGAAAAATGTTTCTATTTAAATTATATTAAAGTGTTGTGATACAAAGTTTTTAAAAATATTATGAAATTTTCATGTACTCAGAATATTCAGAATTTCTAAATAAATTAACCATCCTGCTGTTTCTACCTAAAGGAAGGCAGCCAGGTAACAAAAACGCTTATCGATTCTTCCGAATTCCAACGCCTTTTAGTAATTGATTGATTTGGTCATGTTTTCGGAACACAGACGCTCTTCCATGAAGGGCGTCTGTCTTCCAAAATATATTTGTATAAATTGCAAAAAGTATTGTGAGAATTCAATGTTCTCAAAAAGTTATTCATATTTTCACGTTTTATGTTCCTTCGATTTCTATTTATCTTATTTCTGCGGGGTTTTCCTTTTCAATTGTACATTGCTGGATCCATGCTTCACTTCCGTGTATAATGGTACCAGTATACAATATTGACAGTATTACTATTGTATAATTCAGTTAATCTTCTACCCTTTCAAGTGATGAAACAAAAGTTACAGAACTTTTACTACTATTTTCTCGTCTTTTATTCATCTTATATCCACTAAAAATAGGGAAACGTCTCTTTGGATCGAAGAGTATTTGAAATTGAGCGGTTACTTATGAATAAATCATGAAATTGAGACCCAGACGTAAGATCGATGCCTTCTGAATCCAGCGGTATCTATTTATGGACACGTATGAACTTTATTATTTACTCTCCAAGGAAATTCTATTTCGAACCTTTATTAGATTATAATGGAATTATGTTTACAAAGAATGAAGGAAAGGAGTGCCTCAAGGCTCTATCATTGGTCCACTTTTCTTCATCATCATAATAAATGAACATGCGATAATCATTAATTCGCTTTCTAATTATAATTTGATATAAAATTTAAAAAAAATCCTATGCCTCCAATCCAATGTAAATATCGTCCCTGACATACCTCTCGAGCTTCCTCTATATGTATACATGCATGCTCGTCGATTTTTCTGACTTTGAATGTGGCTACCTTTTAATAATTAATTAATTTGGTCGTGTCATGTTTCTCTCAGCTATCCTCGGCTAAGTTTTTTCATTCACACTGACGTATATACAATTTTATAATCATTATTATCTCATCCATTCATTCCATATGTCTAAACTATCAAATTGATTATTTTTAATTTTACTAAGGATGCAATCATCTGCCTTAACGAGTATTCCTTTATTTTGTCTTTCGGTATTCTATCATACAAAAATTTTATCGTACAATCTTTTCAGTATTATTATTATTATTTTATTGAATTGTTCTTTACATCATGTCGGCATGAGCCAAATCGATGTAAAGGGTATTATAGCTATCATAGCAATTTTATTGTCACGTGAATTCTGCACCAGACCAAAGATAGTGTGTAAATCACACTGCCCTCGCTGAGAATCAAAGCCGAATCCTTCGGAATGGCAGTCTATGCACTTACCACTCGGCTACAAAGGTCGTCTACGTTGTCTATCGTTTCTATGGCATCGTGTCCTAAGTTTTAAGTTTAAATCGGACGGGTTATACATTTTTCGTCGGTAAAATAAATCTTTCGTGTGATGTTCAAGCGTTTTCTTCATGTATAATTCTATATATGTTACAGTACAGTATATATTGTATAAGGATTTCCGTCAATAGTGAACTATAAAGTCGAGATCTTGAGCTAACGTACTTTATTATTCCATTAACTTCTGCAAGCACAATTCTTGTTGAACTTGCTCGCGAATTTATATTGGTAGGTACATAGACGAATGGCCTTTCTTGAATGATAAGTCACTAAGGGATTGAGACGCTACCTCTCGTTAGAACTTATTCTCAAAATTAAAAGTTAGTTGTTTGAGTTTTTAATAAAAAAAAGCAAATTTTTTTCACAGCGGTAAATGTGAAATAATTTGTGTGTTTATGTATTAATATACAAAGCAGAAGATATTGATTATATTAAACAATTATTGATAACATAATCATAGCGCCGCGCCGCCAGCGGGCATTTAGTGAAACAACAATGAAAGCTTGCATTTTTTGTCGCCAGGTAAAACTAATTAAGTGATTTGATGAGTTTTACTTGGAGGCAATTGACGAAAATGCTCAAATCGTGAGTTTTACCACTAAACAATAATGAATAACGTATTAAAATATGTACTTAGTGATTTTTTCCTGAATAGAGATTGAAAAAATATGAATATTGGTATTCATAAGTAGTTTTGGCCCAATATTGCGGTTAGTGAGTTTTACCTCTAAAGGGACGATATATTGTCTCTGGACGAGGAAATGTTTCTCCTGGCATTTGAGCGGAGTAACATGGCATGCACCTAAAATTATATATTATAATGATCGAAAAAATGTATGTAATAATTTAATAAAACGATGTTTTTTTAACTACTTCCACTTTTGTCTTTATTTCGACAACGACCGGTTTCGCCAGGCTCGCTGACATCGACAGACTGCTGTCGATGCCAGCGAGCCTGGCGAAACCGGTCGCTGTCGAAATTAAGACAAAGTGGAAGTAGTTAAAAAACATCGATTTATTTAGTTATTATTTAAAATGAACTTCCATCAAGAGATTTCAGTTAAATCAGTTGATTATCTTAAATGTATGTATTAAAAAATAGTTTCATCCAGTAAATTTCAATATAACTTATAAAACAAAATGGTCATTTTGAGAAAAGGAGTTACATTACTGTATTAAAAACTATTTTCCATTGTTTTTTTTTAATGTATTTTTTAAATGAATTAAAGGTTTCTCTACATGAGAGACTATGGTGGCTACACGTGAGTCTATCCCATGCTATTTCTAATGGGAATGCTTGGGACCAACTCTCTGCATTTTCAAAGAGATGGGTATTTCATAACCCATTTCTTTAGATTAATCAGGGGATATTTCGAGATCTCAGTCGTGCTGGAGGATCAACCTGCATCTGGTGACACCGGTAGGAAGAGCAATTAATCTGCTGGACGCGGTCTCCTCGGAGATCGACGTCTTTCTTATTAGAGAAAATACGTTCAGAAAACAAACACTTAAGAGAGTATTTTGTCTATCTAATGTCGAACCATCTCTCATGCGTACCTGGTATTATGCTGTATATTTTATATAATATTAACTTAATAATAATTTATTTATATTTTCTCTTTATATCCAACACATTGATGTGTACGTATTATTACTGACTGTTTTCATAGTAACTAGCTAACTATCACGCCGTCTCTCTGTAGGCATAAACGATGGACTGCCACACTTTTCTTCCTTACATACTTCTATCGATTCCTCAACAATCATACGAGTATATCATGTCCTGCTTGCACGTCGATTTCTTCGATTCCTCGCGTGGCCGACATTTAACATTTGATTTATTTGAGCGTGCTACGATTTCCTCGGTCTTCCTCTATTTCTAGTTCCATTTACATTGTAAACATACACTTTTTTTACCATTCTTTCTTCATTTATTCTTTCCATGTGTCCAAACCATCTTAATGATCCTTTCATTAGTTTGTTCGTAACACCATCATACGCACCGCATTCACTTCTTATATTTTTATTCGACACTATCATGCAGAGTATATACACATTCGTCTAAGAGATCTCATTTATTGATTGTTGAGGTTTTTGTTTTGTATAACTCCATTGTAATAATTACAATAATAAACGCGAATGTTGAATGGTTTTACTTGATTTAATTCATATAATTACTTATATAAATAGCAGTTACAAATTTGTTTCGCCTTGCGAGGGCATTTTCAAACTAACTTTATAAAAGTAATTATATGAATTAAATCAAGTAAAACCATTAAACATTCGCGTTTATTATTATAATAAGATCTCACTTATACTGCATTTTACCATTCAAATAATGCGATTTTCATTTAAAAAAAACGGACGAACTTTTTAAAACACCCTATACAAAGTTCAAATACGTATGATCATCATTTTCAGCTGAAGTTTTTCCAGCAAACATCTGAAATATTATATTCCATTCAAAATATAATTCCCGTTCATATTTGAATTTATGTTTATGAATTTATGTTCCGAAGCAGATAATTGTGAATTAATTTATATTTAAAAAAATTAAACTCGTTTCGACTGCCATTGTTTCTTTCATCTACAAAGAGATAAAATATTATTTCTTCTGAATAAAATTAATATTAAATTCAAAGTATAATTGAAATACGTCTTATATAATTGGTAATAGGCTTTGTTCGTGAATTAATTTCCCTTTTTATTTATAAAGGAATAAATACTTCTAGGAATATTCATAAACGGTTTTAAATGGTATATTGTAATGGTCTGAATTTTCAGTACCATTATTTTTTTTACAAAATACAAGTGTATATTTTAATTCTAGTGGAAATATAGAACCGTCAAAAGAAGAATTTGAGTGCCCCAGCTAGACGAAACACTTCATTCGAATAAAATATATTATAACAAATTATTATGGTATGTGCATAGAAGGGAAGCATAGAACTGGCAATGGAAGGATGAAAGTAGAATACCATAAATGCAGTAGAAATGATATCTTTTAGAATAATGTGTAGAAAATCTGTTTCAATAGGGTGTCAAATGCAAATATAAAAAGTGAAATATTTGTATACTCGTATAGATCGTTTGAACCAAATTGAAAATTATTGTTTATTTTTTTAATAATTACATTGATGATCATGATATGTGATAGGTAGCTAATCTATCGCCATTTAACTGTCTAAAATCATACTGCCCTCGCCGGGAATCGAACCCGGAACCTTCGGAATGGCAGTCATTGCTCTTGACACTGTGCCACGAAGGTCGTCAATAATTTAAAGTTATAAAATGAATATGAATGAAAACATGTGTATGTTGAGAAACGCTTCACATTTTTTAGGTCAATCTACACTAGCGCCATCTATTAAGATAAGATGTAAGCATTAAGCAGAAAATCTTCATTAATGCAATGTGAAAGCAATGCAATTATCATACATTGTAATATGTAATAAAACTTGTATAAAAAAGACGTTTTTATTCATATTAATTTTTAATATGGAGTTTTACATCATCATTTAAGAAACAATAAATAAATTTACTGTTATAATTTTTGCCACAAACATGATTACTATATCCATTGCAGTTAAGTGATTTATGTATGATGCCATACACGATATTACTTCATGAAGTCTATTCCGATCAATTTATCACAACGGGGTTATTTTAGGGCGGAGCTTGGGCTGGAAATTGTATTTTTCGCCAGCGATGAATGGACGCTGATTACTCGGCTGGCCGGTGTATGTGGCAGCACCGAATAGATTTTGTCCCCTTTGTTCCGAATCACGGGCTGTTCAAATGACTAAAACACACCCACATAGCTTTTTTGTCTCTGCTTAGGTACTAGCAGGCACGTTAATGGGGTATTTATGTAAATTGATGATGGGGGGTGAGAGCGTAATAACTATTATGCGTTATGAAATTGCCTTTAGGTAGTTACACGTTTTTAAAAATCATAACCATTATCACACGAGTTTAATGTAAAATTCTGTGTCGCTTTTCATTAAATATGTAATTAAAATTTCAAATGAAAATGGGTGTTATTTAATTTTGAGAGGTGTACCGATACCAGAAATACAATTCAATTAAGGGGTTACGCCATCTTGCTACTCACAACAACAACAACAGCAACAAACCATCACGCCGTTTCCCCGTAGGGATAGGCAAAGAGAATGGACCGCCACACTGCTTTATTCTGGCACACCTCTCTAGCTTCCTCCACATTCATACAGCGAGTCA
The DNA here is from genome assembly GCA_022606425.2 of Lepidostoma basale. Taxonomy (NCBI): domain Eukaryota; kingdom Metazoa; phylum Arthropoda; class Insecta; order Trichoptera; family Lepidostomatidae; genus Lepidostoma; species Lepidostoma basale. The sequence continues at coordinate 162,515 of JAHDVF020000047.1, read as the reverse complement.
TACACGCACTTAGATTCTTCCGACTTCTGACATGACCAACTTTTAAAATACGATTAATTTGGTCATGCCATGTTTTCCTCGGTTTGCCTTGACTCCGTATATATATTTTTCACTCACAATAGGAATATATATATTTTTTTAACACAGCCATTATACATAATAAAATAATCATTATTTTGTACATGTACATCGTATTTTTATAAACAATTTAGAATATTAAATATTAAAAAAAAAATGGCGGAGATATAAATCGATATGTAGAGCCCTGTTTTGAAAATCCTTGCTGATGGTGTACTCGTATATGATTTCTTTATAATGCATTGTCCGAAATAAATAAAAAAACATATAGTTTATTGTTAAGTATTGTATAGCTATCAAGTGACGTAGTGAAAAGGATTTAATTTTTTTTTGTAGAAATTGCAGCAGTTTGAAAAAAAAACTCGAATTTTCATTGAAATTTTGAGTTTGAAAATTTTATAACTTTTGAACCTGACATCCAATCAAAAAAAACTTTAATTGCATTGTAGATAATATTATGGAAAATAACTCTTGTAAATTTCAACCAAATTTCTTAAGTAGATCGGGAGATATCGTGTACACCGTTTGAAAAAAAGTAGTTAACATATCTGTAAACACATATAAATGTGTTTACAGATATGTTTCGAGTAGTCTTCTAGATAAATATATATTATTGTATTCATATGAAGGATGAAACCTATCCGAAAGATGTTTGTGAACAGTTTAGTAAAATGTTTATCATAATACGTAATTTTTACTATGTTTTTGTTTATTTTGAATTTTTCGAATAAATAACTTCATCACTATCAGAAGATAGGCGCAAAATACGAGTATACCGTTATCCCGATGATGAATTTGCCTTCGAAAGATTACAAAAAGTCACACACAACGTTTTATTACTAATACACACAATTGTTAATGGTCACACCTCCCAAGAATTTTGAAGGAAGATAAAAAGTAACCAATATGAAACAAGAATGAAAAAAATATACCGAGGCTTCCATTCAGAAAAAAAGCAAATCTTTGAATTCCATTATTAATAAAGCATTTAACATTTATGAAGATATACCGGAGGATGTCAAAAGTGTGCAGAGTATAAAAAAATTAGAATAGAATTAAATAAATATGTAAACAAAATGTATGAAGTGTATGTGGATTATTATAATTAAATGTTCAATTGTTTTTATTAGAACATGTGTTTTGTACAAGTGTATTATTTTAAGTAAATAAATAAAATAAATAAACTAATTCAAGACGAGAATTGAAAAAAAATATTAGTGGAATTAGCTTAAACCCCGATTCTTATAAAGTGTTGGTTGTGCGTACTGTAGTATCAACCAACAACTGTGCGGCTGCGGTACAAATTTGTATCACGAAAAATAATGTTACACTTTGGCGTTTACTAAAACATGACTATCACATTTCTCTAGAAAAGCATTTCGGGGGTCTAAGAATTAAGCGTTTTTCCAGGTGTACTTCCAGCGTGTGCTGTCCAGCAAGACCGCGGGCCGCGCTCAGATCCTGTCCTATGTGGCCGCCTTCGGCTGCATCCTAATGGCCATCCCTCCAGTGCTCATCGGCGCCATTGCCAAGGCGACTCGTAAGTTTAATTACTTTACTCAAATTATCAATATTCTAGGATAACCAAAGATGACAATGTGGAGATATAAATAGTTTATCAAAAAATAATATAAGCTAAAACTAACAAACTAACTACCTAACCATCACACCGTCTCCCCGAAGGGATAGGCAGAAAGAATGGACTGCCACATTTTTCTTTCCTGACATATTTTTCTCGCTTCCTCAACATTCATACATCGTGTCATGCACGCGCGTCGATTTCTCTGACTCCTCACATGGCCGACATTCAATATTTGATTTATTTGTTTTCCTCGGTCTTCCTCTATTTCTGGTTCCATTTACATCGGTAACATATATATTTTTACCATTCTTTCTTCATTCAATCTTTCCATATGTCCAAACCATCTTAATGGGTGGTGGTCTATGGGATAGAACGCTTGGCTCCTGATCCAGGGGACATGGGTTCAAGCCTGGACACGACCAGAATCCTTCTTCATAATAATGAGCTATTTTCTGCTCACATTGAAGATTGTAAAAGAAATTCTAATATCATTGATGTAAATCTTTGATATTAGTATTTAAAAAAAAAAAATGATCCTTTCATTATTTTGTTCATAACACCATCATTCGCACCGCATTCACTTCTTATATTTTTATTAGACACTCTATCATACACAGAGTATCTACATATTCGTCTAAGAGAACTCATTTCTTCTGCATTTATTCTACTTTCATCCATCTTTTGCCAGTTCCATGCTTCGCTTCCATACATAAGGTTTCCATACATAAATAGTTTATCAAAAATAATAAAAACTTTAGAATTTTACATTTCTAATTATTTAGGAATATTGTTATTTTTTTTGTTAGTCTGTTTGTAATTTTAAGATGGCAGCTATTTATTCCTTATTTGATTTCACGATAATGGAGGAAAAATACAACTTTCGAAACACGACAAGATAAAAGCCAGTCGAATAAAGATATTTGATTTATAAAAATTCTGACATATCTATTATGTATGTTCGAGTAGGCACATAACAGGGCGGGTAGCGTTTGGGCTGAAGGGTGGGCGGGATTTTCCGTGAATATTTTAGTAGGATAATTAATTAATATGAAATATTGTAAATAATTAAGAAACATGAAAGGAAAATTGTTTATTGAAGCGAGTTATTATTACAAGAGAAAAGTTTTCTTAATTAAAAATAAAAAGATAAATTTTGATTCTTCTGTTTTTGACTGGAGTGAAATGTTAGTATAAATTATAATTAATTATATCTCAAAAGAGACGAAGATGTAAATTATTTGGAAACAGAATATGGTGGTCGAGGCGTTTACAGGACTTATGACCTGGCATTGGTTGGGTTAAGCGATCGCTTTATGTTAACAACATTCCCCATTCCGACCTTCTTACGACCACCACGTCTGACAAATTTTTCGGAGATGTATATATGCTACAATGTTGAGAAACACTTCACATTTTTTAGTTCAATCTACACTTGCTCCATTTATTAAGATAAGGTGTAAGCATTAAGGAGAAAATCTTTATTGATGCAATGTGAAAGCCTATGAAATTATACAGTGCTAGATAACGCCTGGAGCTGGCTCTCCAATTTTTATTCTTTTTTAAATTATAATGTTTGTGAATTCGGAAAATCTATTATTAAAAAAAATATCTCTTATATAAATCATAGTCTTGTAATTAAAAAAAATTATCAGCCTGTATCCGGCCACTCCTGGACGTATGTCTTCTCTATCTGCTTATATCTATATCTGTCGATCCTGGGCAACATCCATCCATGTCGTATCGGCGGTCTCTTTAATGTCGTCATTTTATTGAAGTTGGGGACGTCATGAGTTTTAGGACGCCAGTAGAGAAGGCATTTTGTCCATTTATTGTCAGAACTGCGAGCCACATGGCCATCAAGCACCATAATGGCGCTGCAACTCTTCCAATGACGTCTAACACTTGTTATATATTTTCTCGGCTTAAGATGAACAGAGGATGCAGACGATCTATCGAAACTAATCAAACAGTATGACAAATATGCAGAATAATTACATACAAATAAATACATAACGATTAGCACTTTTTTCCTCTTAAATGAAACTTTAAAATTAATCACTTAAAATTAATCATTATACCGTTTATCCGAAAGGGTAGACAGAGATGACGGACCACCACATTATTATTTCTCGATATATATTATACAATAATACTTGCACTTCTACAGATCCTCGATGTTCATGCATCGTATCATGGACGGCCGTCAATTTTTCAAACTCCTTGCGAGGCCGTTTTCCTTTCACATCATTAAAATGAATACTTTTCATGATTCTTTTTACGCCAACGTTCTTTACTGGCATTTATTTTTCACAACCAATAAATGTCAGCAAAAAGTGAATATATAAGTAATACAATGATTAAACCGTAATAGGTAAAATCCAGTATTTGTCTACAAGTATTTTTATACATTAAAAAAAAATGTTGTACAAAAACTGGTCAAAGTTAAAAGCATATAAAAATTGGAGAGTTTTCTCCAGGCGTTGTCTAGTAATGTGGGATATTTGGGTTGATAGCCTTTCACATTACATTAATAAAAAATTTATGCTTAATGCTTAAACCTAGTCTCAATAGATGGCGCTAGTGTAGATTGAACTAAAATATGTGAAATGTTTCTCAACATGGTAGCATATATACAACTTTCAAAAAATAATTGTCAGACGTGGTGTTCGTAAGAAGGGCAGAATGGGGAATGTTGAATTACATAAAGCGATCGCTTAACCCAACCAATGACAGGTCATAGGTCCTATAAACGCCTCGACCACCTTATTCTATTTCCAAATAATTGACATCTTCGTCTCTATTGAGATACAATTAATTCTGAAAGTAATTTTATTTGTTCAAATATGAACGCACAACACAAAATTAATGCGAATATAGAAGAAGCTATTTTTGTATTCAATTTGGGATACAAATCTTTTCAAGTTTATGCAATTTATCCGGGTTTATGTACAATATTTACATTTAACTCTAGAATACTTAAAACTTGTATGTAAAAAGCGCTAGTACCCTTAGAATGACCACTTAGCTAGTTTTGTTTTACGGTTCTGTGGTATTCATTGTAAGTACATAACCCCAGTAAAAGGCGGTTTGAAATAAATTGAAAACATACCCCGTAAGGTCAACCCCTAGGACCACTCAAAATCTGTACCGAGATTATAAAGCTCTCTGTATTTTATTTACATCCCTTCTAAGTGAGATTAAACTACCCACATATTCAACAAGTTTCTAGTTTCTTCTGAAATTCTGAAAACATTTTCCCCGTATATTTATTACGTGTCTGGCCGTCTCGCCTGTGGGATGGGGTATTTCATGTTTCAGGGGTTGCTTGGGGATGTATTTCTTTTAATGGTTAAAAAAACAAGAACTTATGAATATTAAAGTTTTTTTATTAACTTTATGAATACAAGTTAAACATAAACAAAATGAAGGGCGCACAAGCGAAAACCATTTTTTGTTCCCTCCAAATTATTTATTGACCATACCCTCTTTTTCGTCCAGCTCCTCTTGGGAATACTTGATCTTAACGCACTTGAACTACTGTGCGAGGATTAAACAGTTTTAAAAAAACATTTCATATAAACAAAAAAAAAAATTTAAAACCCAGTTTATCATATTATTTTATGTAACGAAAACTTATTTTGCTTATGTACGGCAGTATTACTCCCTTTTTTTTAAATGCGCGCCATTCAGTCGGTTAATGTCTCGTTCGAGAGGCGAAACTATAAAGTTTTGTCCCGACACAGTTTAGTTGGCATCATGCGTTGGAACAGTGAGGAGCGTGCGTTTGCCGTTGAGGCCTACTTTTCGGACGGATGTTCAAGGGTGCGACAGCATAACTTCCTTTTTTCAAAACTTAATAAAACCCATTGTATGAATCTGAAATTTTTTATTAGTTTTTTATAATGTAGGAACATAACTAAAGTTTTGTATTTTTGTCACGGGATGGCTGTTTTGAGGGAATACTTCCCAGAGCGCTTTATCTTAATTAGGGGCGATTTGGAGTGGCCGGCCCGCTCTCCCGATTTGTCCCCTTGTGATTTTTATCTATGTTTTTTTTTGAAAACCCGTGTTTATGTGAACCGTCCAGGGACCCTAAAAGATTTGAAGACCAACATTCAGGATGAAATTGCCAAGATAACGCCTGATATGCTGGCAAGAGTCATGACAAACGCTAGAAATCGGTTTACTCAGTGTATGGAGAATGGGGGACGTCACCTACCTGATTTGATCTTCAAAAACTAAATAAAACTAAACTTTAGATATGAGCCTACATAATAAAAATCAAATAAAAGTTTTCGGATTCATACAATGGGTTTTATCAAGTTTTGAAAAAATGAAGTTATGCTGCCGCACCCTGGTAAAAAAAGAAAAATATCTCGTTTTGTTTTTTTGAAGAAGCTCCACAAAAACCGGCTGATAGGTTCATAATATAGTAATATGGCAAAGTATTTTTTATTTATATAATAATCATCATCATCGGCTGTCCCTCTTATCCGTAGAAGACTATCCTTCACGGATATGGATCTTTATATGGCTCTAGAGTCCAAATCTGGACTCACGAATTCTGGGGCATCTAGAGCAAGGGAAGACATTGCCACTGAAACCATCACTGTCTCCCGGTGGTATCTCCTTTCTTCTTCTCTTCCTTTTTGCATCGTCGTCTCTGCGTTGTGCATTGAAGTCTAGGTTATCTTTTTGTATTGCTGATCTACATCTGGGGCACTCTTCTACAGTATTGTACCAACGTTCACTGTCAATATTAGTTCTTTAGAGGTTCGCTTTCTTTTAAGCGTTTCTTCTGACTTCAGTGTGAAGGTTTTTCTTGAAAGTATACTCTTTTCTTTGGGAGTCTAGTCTCAGGCATTTCAATGACATAGCCAGTCCAGCGCAGTTGTCACTGAATAATGGTAGGCTCAAAATTGGTCACATTGATCTCAGCAAGTATGCGTTTGAACAAATGCAAGAAACGGACAAATGAAAATATCACACCTCTTTGATTTTCATTTAAGCACAGTCCTAAAAATAATTATTTATAAGTTAATAGTATTTTCGTTTCTGCAAACTTTTATGTAATAGAAGATTAAACACTTAAATCTTTAAATGATAAACATTTGAAATATTTTTCGTTTGGTAACTTGTTAACATTAAATTCAGAAGCTACGCTTTTTCACAATTTCCCCATCCCTAGTTCGCTTTATGCTCTGTGAGCCGTCGCGTCGGCTGGAGAAATTACGGTCAGAAGTGATCTTTTATGCCTGGAGTCATAAACGAAACGCAAACAGGTTTTCGCTTGAAATGACAAGTTTCATGCCACAAGGATTCCTTGAAACAGTTCATATGCTTTTCAAAGGGATGCCTCCGTTTCTTTACGAAACAGCAAACAAGTTATAAATTGCCAATCTTTAATATTTTGACAAGATTTGTTATGTTAGATAAATTTTACTGAAATACAGCAAGTCAGTAAACACGTTTGATTGAAAATATAACTCTGTTGCAATACAATGTTCAATTCATATATTTGAAATGATCTCTGAAATAGATTGGAAAACCGTTATATCGTTATCAGCCTGTATCGTTTACTTCTGGACCTAGGCCTTCTGCTTCCATGTCTTATATCTGCCTCCATCTGCTTCCATTTCTGTCGATCCTGGGCAACAAGCATGTCGTACCGTCGGTACTTCTGATACGTTCCATGTCTTACCAGCGGTCTTAAATCAAATCAATTCAGTTTATTTTATGAATAGACATTATAAAATTATGGTTTACGGCATCTATTGAGAATAGGTAAAATAATGTCTTGTATATAGTATACTGATGGTACTTATGGTCTTGAAACTGTTACACTGTCCAAACAAAGTGCCGAGAAACTACGAGTGACCCAAAGAGCCATGGAAAGAGCCATGTTATGAATAATCCTAAGAGACAGTTACACATGATACGGTGAGAGAAAAAACAAAGGTCACTGACATCATCCACCGGGTGGCGACTCTAAAATGGCAATGGGCAGGTCACGTAGCCAGAAACTCTGACGAAAAGTGGACAAGAAGACTGCTGACTTGGAGACCGTGGACGGCAAAGAGAAGTGCTGGGCGACCGCAACTACGGTGGAAGGATGATCTGAACAGACACGTTGGAATAACCTGGATGCAGTCTGCACAGGACAGAGTGACATGGAAGTGAATGGAGGAGGCTTTTGTCCAAGAGTGGACGGGAATAGGCTGAGGAAGAAGAAGAAGAAGAAGATATAGTATTCTACCAGAAACGCATGAGAAATGGTTCGACATTAGGAAGACAAGATATTCTCCAAAATCAAGAGTATTTGCCTCCTGAACGTACTTTCACTAATATGACGTTGATCTCCGAGGAGAACGTGTTCAGTATCGTCCCTTTATCAAAGTTTGGAATATCCTGGGTTTTAGGCCACAGTTTTAGGACCCCAGAAAAGGAAGCGCTTTGTTCATCTACCGTCAGAGTTGCGAGTGATTGCCCACCGCCATTTTAGCGCTCCCAATCTTCCGATGATATCCGACACTCCTGTTCTAGCTCTAATAGTGGTGTTTCTTAGCCTGTCAGCTTTACTGATCTTCAACATTTTTCTTTTTATTGTTTTTTGGTCTATCCTCAATTTATTGGCGCTTCTCAGAGACAACGTTATCGTTTCAAACCCATAAGTTAGAACCGGCAAAATACCTTTTATGAATGCCTTAAGGTTATCAAAAATTAAAAGCCAACTATATATATATAAAGAATCGGAAACTTTGATTTAATTTGATTTTGGTAATGAAGTGATGATGTAGAAGTGTGAACGTGTGTTGGTGCGCCGTCATAGTTAATTCTTCTTCTTTCCTTTTGCCATTTCCCATCATCTGGGGTCGGCCCTCCTCGTACGAAAACACCAAACTTTTCTATTTTGGGGCATCTACACTGTCAGGTTCTCGCGTTGGAGCTTCTTTACCATGTTGGCCCACCATGTTGCCATTGGACGGCCTCTTCTTCTTGGTTTTGTAGGAATGCTGAGGGCTTTTTGGACATTGTGTTCGCTGTCTTTTCGCATCACATGACCGTACCACCGGAGTCGAGATTCTCTTAATTTTTCCGTAATTTGGGCAACCTTAAAGCTACCCCTCACGTATTCGTTCCTTACGTGGTCCAGCTTTGTGACGCTTCCGGCCCACCTCACCATTTTCATCTCGGCAGCGTGGACTCGACGATCGTGAACTTTTTTGTTGGTCCAGCACTCTGCTCCATATAGTATGGCGGGCCTCACTGCAGTCTTGTAGACTCTGCCCTTAGTCCTGATTGGAATTTTTTGATCACACAGGACACCAGATAGAGACCTCCACTTGAGTCAAGCGGTGTTTGTCCTGTGTTTGACATCATTGTCTACGTTGGCGTCCGCAGTAAGGACCAACCCAAAAAACAAAAAAACAAACCATCACGCCGTTTCCCCGCAGGGGTAGGCAGAGAGAATGGACCGCCACACTACTCTATCCTGGCAAACCTCTCTAGCTTCCTCCACATTCATACAACGAGTCATACACGCACGTCGATTCCTCCGACTTCTAACATGACCAACCTTTAAAATTTGATTAATTTGGTCATGCCATGTTTTCCTCGGTCTGCCTCGACTTCGTACCCCATTTACATCATTAACGTATACTTTCTTAACCATTCTTTCTCCATCCATGCGTTCCATATGTCCGAACCAACGCAGCGATCCTTTTATTATTTTTGTTCATTATACCTTCTTCCGCTCTACATTCCTTTCTTATATCAGCATTTGAGATTCTGTCGTATATCGTTCTACCACACATACGTCTTAGGGACCTCATCTCTACCGCATTTATTCTACTCTCATCCTTCTTCTGCCAGTTCCATGCTTCGCTTCCATACATTAGGGTTGGGACCAGAACTCCATTGTGAACGGCCGTTTTCGCTTTCATTGATAAATTCTTGTTTCCAATAACTATTTTTAAAGCTCCATTCACTTTGTTACCCGCACCAACCCTTCTTTCGACGTCACTATCCGTTCGGGCATCTGCTGTGAACATACTACCTAAATACACAAATTCCCTCACCTGTTCCAAGTTCTCTTCGTTCACACTTATATTACAAACTGTCATTTGCTCTTCCCTTTCGAAAACCATCACCTTTGACTTTCCGACATTCATCATTAAATCATTTGACTTGCATACCTCATTCATTCTCGACACCAAGACTTGTAATTCGTCCGCACTATCCGCAACGAGAACGGCATCGTCCGCGTAAAGCAGACAGTTTACAGACAGATCACTCATCTTAGCACCAGCATTTATACCTTTAAGTTCTTTCATACACTTGTCCATATACAGATTGAACAACCATGGAGACATCACGCAGCCCTGCTTAACACCCTTCGTGATATCAAACCAAGGCGTGATGAACGAAGGACCCACCCTAAGATACTTAAATCGGGACACTTTGTTAACTGGAGTATTGTTAATGTGAATTGTATATTCAAGAGCCAAATCTGTAGCGATGCCCTCATGTTCACATTTAATTAGTTTAATTATTTTATCTTTATTTCACAACTTACATCTCAATATTCGATATAGATACCATCATTTATTTTCTTTTTTTGTTTCCATCACATTGATGTTTCTATTATTTTCAGTTAAATTTTATACATCTCCTATCAACTAGGAGTAATTGCATATTTCTTTACAGCCTGGAACGAGACGGATTACAAAGGCCCATACCCCTTGACCCAGGACGAGACTTCGATGATCCTGCCGATGGTACTCCAGTACCTGACTCCGGACTTCGTTTCTTTCTTTGGACTTGGGGCTGTATCTGCCGCTGTGATGTCTTCAGCTGATTCCAGCGTTCTGAGTGCTTCGTCCATGTTCGCAAGGTAATAAATTATTCATTCCTAAACTTCATTTTCCGTTAACTTGATAAAGGTTTTTTTTGTTTTATTCTTTTTGGTGTATACCAAATATCTTCATAAACATTAAAAGTATTAAATTGGTATGTTTTGTCTACAGGAATGTGTACAAGTTAATCTTCCGCCAGCGTGCATCTGAAATGGAGATTATTTGGGTGATGCGAGGAGCCATTCTTGTTGTAGGAGCTCTCTCTACCGTCATGGCATTGACCATTCCCTCTATCTATGGTCTGTGGTAAGTAATTTATGTCATTTTTTGATAAATTCGATTGTATTCTGATAAGTCTATTTTAACTCGTTTTGGCAGTTTGCTCTTATAATCTACCCTTGCTCAGCTAGTGGGGCAAGACTTTTCGGTATTCTATCATACTTAGTTTTTCCGCATATTTGTTATTATTATTGTTACTACTTTCTTAGTATTATTGGAATATATATCTTTGAGAGCATGCTAAGCTGTTATTGTAGTGACTTTTAAAAACTAATATGCAAACTCTTTTTGGTCGTTGACTTTAGGCAAAATAATTATTACCCTCGAGTAAAACATGGCATGACCAAATTAACCAATTTCTAAAAGACAGCCACACTCGAAGTCGAAAAAATCGACAATCGTGCGTGTTACAATCTACGAGTATATGGATAACCTTGAAAAGCTCATAATCATGGGCAAAGTGGAGGGAAGGCGACCACAAGGACGACCATCGAGTGCTGGTCCGATCATATCAGGGATCTGACAGGTTTCTCATTAGCAGCAGCCAGGAGACTGACTGGTGATAGGAGCGCATGGCGTGCCATGGTCAATGGTTTACAGGATGGACATGACCCTCAAACATGAGGAATACGATTGAGAAGAAGAATGCAGAAGGAGCTCGAGAGGTGTGTCAGGATAGAGCAGTGAGACGGTCTATTCTCTCTATCTATTTCTTCGGAGAAATGGGGTGACGGTCAGTTTAAAAGTTATTTGGTTTATTTAAAAGTGCCAAGTTTTCCTCGGTCTTCCTATATTTATATTTCTTCACATCAAACTATAGTTAATTATTCTAATTGTATTTTTCTTCACAGGTCCATGTGTTCAGATCTGGTATACGTGATTCTGTTCCCTCAACTGCTGATGGTGGTCCACTTCAAGCACCACTGCAACACGTACGGTTCCCTCAGCGCCTACATTGTCGCCTTCGTCATCCGCCTGACCGGCGGCGAGGCCCTGCTAGGTCTAGCGCCCCTGATCGAGTACCCCGGCTGGGACGGCAAGCGCCAGCTCTTCCCCTTCAGGACCATGGCCATGCTGATGTCCCTCTTCACCCTGGCCTTCGTCTCCTGGCTCACTAAGTAAGTTGACCATTGTTTGATTTTTTTGTCGTTTTGCTATCTTACGTTTTTTTTTTGTAAATTTACATGTACGGCGGGACATGGAGAATAAAATAAGATAGATAAAATTTGGTCTGGGTTACTGATTAAATAAAACTGATTTGTAAATATATATTAATACTAACTTAAGTCCAGTTTGAACGAAGGACTGGCCCAAGGATTGAAAGAGCGAAGCTGATGAAAGGCGCCGCAGCGCCTGTAACAGCTTCGGGTTAAGCGGTGGGAATCCTCTATGTGGGGTTAGGATGTAAAAAATATCCTGCGTAGTCGAGGTCGAAGGAATTAAGCTATGACGACGATAAGCTATTCTTGAACTATGATGACGTTAGCGATCACTATGGCAAATGTTCTCGCGATAGTGATTTTTTGAGAAGATTTACTGAAGGGGTTTCTCTTTGTTTTCTCCGGGGATTTTCTGTAGAAGTTTCCTTCCCTTAGTTGGTCAGTAAAATACGTCATACGCTCTCTCTCTATCTGTTTTATCCCCAGCCCTCTCCCTGTTTGTAAAATCAGCGATCACATTCCCGGGACTCGCGGGATCATGAGAACCACTCTTGGATGCCAAGTAGTCGGACTTGTTGGTCTTGCTGTTGTCATGCAAGGTAGCATTTAATGGTATCTTCTAAGTATATATTTTCCAGCAGGGTATGTCCCATCGTAGCACTATTAGTCATTCGAGTGCAAATAAGTAATGACGGTTTATAGGTGTCTTCTTCTTTTAGACCTTTGGTCTGTTCTTGTAGTCAGACTGGTCTCTCTTGGGAGGTTAATTCCCAGCTATTCCTCCAACTCTTTGGCGATCTTCCGGGGGGACGGTAGCAAACAGAAAACTGATGCACCACAAGGTGTGGGATTCTGGAGGGATTCATCCTCTACACGTGCACATTCTAGTATCTTCTGATCCTTACGTCCCATATTACGATATCTTCCACCTTGCAGATTTTGTGTATACCCGTGTTCTTCATCTTATCTCGAAGAGTCTTTCCTGTTATCATCCTGAGCGTCCGCATCTCTACTACCCTCACTTCAGCCTTCGTTCTCTATTAACTATTATTCGTTGGAGTCCAAATCAGCAATAATGGTTTACAATTTGTTTTTTTGAATGTATACAAATACTGGATTTTACCCATTGCGGGTTAATCATTTTTAAGGATTAATTGTATCTCAATAGAGACGAAGATGTAAATAGAATCTTAATAGATGGCGCTAGTGTAGATTGACCTAAAAAATGTGAAGTGTTCTTAACATAGTAGCATATATACATCTTTCAAAAAAAAATTGTTAGACGTGGTGGTTGTAAGAAGGGCGCAATGGGGAATGTTGTTAACATAAAGCGATCGCTTAACCCAACCAATGACAGGTCATAAGTCCTGTAAACGTCTCGACTACCATATTCTGTTTCCGAAAAAAAAAATTACATCTTCGTCTCTATTGAGATACAATTAATCCTTAAAAATAACGGTTTATATTATAGGTGTCATTGACCTAAAACACAAATGCACTAACCGCCCATGGCCTGTTTTTACAAGATATGCGATCTTTGTTATTGAGCCATCCTTACTTCAAGATGCGCAGTTGTGTAATTTCACACTTAATCCAATTAGTTTCTGGCCTGCACCTACATTCAGGGTATGAACCAACCTCTTGCATTCTATACGAATGCGTTATCGCCGTGAACATTCGCATTCAAATGCATTGAAATACTTCGCGGATTAGTTGTGGAAATAGCGGAGGTCGTTTCGCGATTTGCTATTCCTTCAAATGCAGTTTCCCTATGAACACCGTGGGCTTCCTTTGTAGAGTGTTACTGACTCGTGAATACAAAACGTCTCTAGAGAGTTTCCACTCTATCCATGGACCAATTTATGTGTTTAATAGTTCTTCGCGATTTAAATATTCTTTATCACATAATAATAATAAGCACCGCATCTTTGTATACCTAAATTTTAAATTGCAGACAAAACACGAAAACACAATTTGATGACCTTCGTGGTAGAGTGGTAAGAGCTCTGGCTGTCAATAACACTTTGTGTTTTCGTAACACGTTATTTTTAGTTAATACGAATGAAAACGTCAATTTCTAGAAGTTTTATTATATTTTATGGGAATGACATAATAATAATAATAATATAATATAGTTTATGTGATGTTATATATTTATACATCTTGCGATCATCGCGACTATTAATCATCGCGATCGCAACATGTTTCGCCCTTCTAAGGCATTATCAAATGTGACGAAATTTCAGCCCGTTGCTGGTTATATACACTAGTAAATGGAGCAGACTATGGTATTTAACGAAAACTGATGTGACTTTTTTAATAAATAATTATTTGGGTAGGCCAAGAAATAGTGGAAAGTGTTTCTCGGAACTCGTTAAGAAATTTTGGGACAATGATTACATAGTAGGGGAATACTAAATGATATTATATAAATAAAAAATAAGTTATTTGAGATAGGACGAAATAAAGAGTTTCTTAGAAAAACATCGTCTTACAAATTGTTTACAAATGATTTTACATATTTCAAGATGACTAATGATTCTAAGTATTATATATAAAATAAAATCGCCTTCTAGATCTTTATTTTATTTTATTATTATTATTATTATTATTGTTATTTTGCTGAATCGCTCTTTACACCATGATGAGCCAAATCGATGTAAAGGGAATTTATAGCTATCACGGTGATTCTCGTGACACGTGATAGGTAGCTAATTTATCGCCATTTTTTTGTCACGTTTATTCTACACCATACCTCAAAGACAGTGTGACAATCACATTGCCCTCGCCGGGAATCGAATCCGGAACCTACGGGGTGGCAGTCAATGCACTAACCACTCGGCCACGAAGGTCGTCGATTTTGGGTAGACTCAATCGATGTATTCTTCTCTTCTGCATCTGATATGTGAAATAAGTTAAACATGTCACTCCCATAAAATATTATAAAACTTCTAGAAAATTGACGTTTTAATTCATATTAATTATTTAATATGGAATTTTACATCATTGTTCAAGAAACAATAAATACTGTATTTTTAGATTTGCAGACGTTTTTCGGTTGTGACCCAATCTTTTTCGATGCACAAATTAAAAAAAATATGCATAAAAAAAAGGTTGTGTCACAACCAAACATGTCTGTAAATCAAAAAATAATGTAATGAGATGATTTTACTGATATCCATAGATGGAAGTTTAATTTATTTGAGACAAGATACTCTTTAAGTCGATCTCTGAAGTGATCATGTTCAGAAGACTGATTGTTCTTCAACGCATCACTAGTGGCAGGTTCATTCCGGCAGAAACAAGTATCGGAGATTTTTGTAGGGAACAAAAAGACACATCCCTTTAACACGGCATCAAAATATTACTGATTAATCTAATGAAATGGGTTATGGGAAACCCACCACGTCGAAGTTACAGAGAATTTAGAGTTATGTAAAATATCATGTTTTAAATAAGTCATTCAAATCAATCACATAAGTCAATCAAATCAATCACAAGTCAAACAAATCCACGGAGAAACAGGATACATCAAAATCAGTTCAAACTAATTATGGATCATTTGAAGTGATTCGTACTAATTCAACTCTGCAACGGATTAATATATAATCTATTATAATGATAAATACACGTGTTACGCAATACGGTGTTTAACAACGAGGGTCTTTAATGCCCACGTCTCATCTGCAGTATTGAAAACTATCAAATAAATCATCTCCTGACATCACGACACGAAGCAGCCATCTCGCACTGTCCTTTACCTGGCGACCTGATTACGTCTTCTCATACAGACTGATGACACATTAAAATCGTGAGTTTAATTGATTGCGAAAAATAGACTATCGTGTCATAGTTGCAATAGAGAATTACGTACAATTAGTAAACACATTCCTCGTGTCGTAATTAGAAACATGACGGGTAATTTTCAAAAGTAAAATTAAAAAATAGATAGTTTTGACATATAGAACGAATGGGCGAGAAAATAATGCTTTAAATGTTGTATACAAGCTGTGTGAGAGGAAAGAGAATCCGCGGAAGACCGAGGAAAACAAGGCATGATCAAATTAATCAAATGCAAAAAGGGAGCCACATTCGAAGTCGGAAAAATCTATGAGCGTGCATGTTACGATGTATGATGGAGGTATGTCAGGACACTACTCCTCCGGAAAAAAACAGCGTGATGTTCAGTTAGTTTTCAAGCGCATTCAAGGAGTGTCTGATTTAGAAGGAGGAATAACTTTTTGAAAACGTTGTTTCACAAACATGTTTCTATGAAATCTATTGAAAGTTGTACAAAATTACTAATGATAATATAATATGAATTTTTGAGGAAAATTCTGAGAGCTCGAGGACTAGGATAAATTAGAAAGATTTGCAGAATGGAGAGAGATGGCCAGGGACAGGGACAGTGGAGAACTGTTGTGGAGGAGGTCAAATCCCACACCGGGATGTAGAGCCTAGAAGAAGAAGAACAAAATTTATACTAAAATACTGTTTTTCTATTTGATAATTAAACTTTCGTACGAAGCACTTTCTTAGAAAATAAGAAAGCCCTTAACATCTAAGAAAGTGCTTGTGTGGGTGTATCTACCCTTAATAATCAAACAAATCTTTCCCATAGTCCTATTCTAGCAATGTTCCCCATTGAAAATAATTTTAAATATTCCCATAAAAATAAAAAATAAAATTGGACTCCCTGTCCGCCACTACAATCTGAATTGGAAATTCTTTATATTTTTTCCCTAATGAGCATGACTCACCGTTTTAACAGTCTATTCGTCCTCGCGCCCACTTTCTCCTACCCTTCACTCTTTCTCCCTTCCACTTAATATTTATTTCTTCATATATTTTCTCTGATTTTATCTTTAGTTTACTCTCTTACCCTGAGCTCCGGCGTGATCGAAATCGGTTGGTTTTACCAAATAAAGTGGTGTTAATACTACTTTTGGCATCCCCCAAGGCGGGTCGGGTCGGAAAAATCTAAGAATATTCAAAGATTTATTAAATTGACTTATATTCCGTTTATCACCCGTTTCACGGTTCATAGTTCTCGTATATCATAATTAATCTTGCTCTAATTCTCATTCCGTCTAAGTTCTGTAAGACGTAACATTAATTCCCACAACGAGATAAGATACCTTCTTTGCCAAGTACAGTAGTATTACAGAATAACATGGCAACTAACTTACTTAGTCTCCAAGTTAATGACCTGCTCCCTAGTTATGATAATGTCGACTTAAATCCGTCAGACGCTCTGTCTAATTAAGTAACGTATTCTGGCAGAGAGTAACATTAACTTAAGAGGCAATGCTTTTATTACGAACATTAAATACATATTCTAAGTAAATGTATAAATATTATATATAAAAGTATTAGCTAGAATGGCAGTGCACAATTGTACCGACTCTTATAAATGGAAGTAAAGCATGAAACTAGCAAAAAAAGGATGGAAGTAAAATAAATGGAGTAGAAATTATATCTCATGCTCTCTTATAAGGCGTTAACACTGTGGATTTCAAAAATGACGATTTTTAATGAATTAAAACACTTATTAAATGCTAAGGCATTAAACACAGTGGAATTTCATAGTAATATTCTTAGGAAATTGAAAATACTCGTAACTTTGTTTAATCCACAAAACATTAAAAAAATATAAAAAAAACGACATGTTGCGGAGGATACCTCCATCTTCAGGTGTAAAAATGTAATAAAAAAACAATGAAAGACTAATATAAAAAACGCATTTAAAATTCTAAAATTCTACAATAATTTGACGAAAACGTGGCACGATCAAATAAATCAAATATTGAATGTCGGCCATGTGAGGAGTCAGAAAATTGACGCGCGTTCATGACACGATGTATGAATGTTGAGGAAGCGAGAGAAATATGTCAGGAAAAACCCCTTCGGGAAGACGGCGTGATGGTTAGTTAGTTAGTATTCTACAATAATTAAAATTTAAAAATTAACCTGGGCTATTGGTTATATGTACTAATAATATATTTTTTTATTAGTAAGAACTAATAAATAATATTAAACAATAATAAAATATGATGATTATATAAGAAAAATATAAAAGTGTAATTTAGAAAAAAAAAATACATTTGAAAATACATAATTTATATAGAAATTAATAAATGATTAATTTGCATTTGATTAGAAATGGGAGCTCGGGAGATTAAATGTAGACAAAGTATTTAAGGAGAAAGTAATAAAAGGAGGAATTTGATTTATAATTAAGTTTTCACCCAATTTCACCGACTTGAGGATTTCTAAATTTTCAAGTTTGTTTAATTTATTGCTATTGTTAACTGTGTGTCAAAATATTGTGTCAAAATTCAATACATTGGTTAGCCATCTCAGAAAAAATTGTATGTTTGGTGAAAGCTAGTTTGTGTTTGTGTGAAAATTAAAGTAAATACCGAAGATGCAGGTATCCTCCGAAACATGTCGTATTTTTCGTGGGTTAAACAAAGTTATTTTCAATTTCCTAAGTAAATTAAAACACTGTTTTAATTCATAAAAATGCTTTACACCTTGTGTTTATATTGTTCTCCCGAATGAAGGGTAAAGCTTTCGAAACATGTCGAGAAAAATAAACTTAAAAGTGGAAATTTATAGAAAATTCGTCAATGTCTTTGACTATGTGTAAAGATTTATACATAAAACATGGTACAAGATTAATGGTTTGTGAATGGAATGATGATGGGTTTGTTTTAACTTTGTATCCAATATTAATAATATGTAAAACACGTACATAATAGTAATGATAATTGAACCTCCCATAGCCTTGTTGAAGCCACTTAGCATCTGCAATATGTTGTGCAACTGAGAGCCATATTCTTCAGCAATCATGGATCGCGGACACGTCCTGCCGACAGGATCACATGATGCATTACTTAAGATATAATGATTCGTTTATGACTATCTATGACGAAGATTGCAACACACTGAAATGACGTAGCAATCGTTTACCTAGAATATAAATTGAAGAAATATAAATTCACAGTTTTAAAAATATCAAATAAATTTCATTTTCGAATAGATTCCATTTGTTTCAAGTATCAATCCTAGGCATTGGTATACAGTAAATTCTATTTATATCTTTCCTGATTCTTGGGGTGACACTTTTTATGGTTGTTTCCCGTTGCTTTTCACATTTTTATGTACAAGAGGTTAAATGAACCCAATTACTATAGACATTTTTATCTATTGATTATCATGATATGTGATAGGTAGTAGGATAATGGTGCGAATGAAAGTGTTATGAACAAAATAAGGAAAGGGTCATTAAGATGGTTTGGACACATGGAAAGAATGAGTGAAGACATAATGGTAAAGAAGGTATATGTAAATGGTGTGAACGGAGCTAGAAATAGAGGAAGGCCGAGGAAAACGTGGCACAATCAAATTAATCAAATATTAAATGTCGGTCACGAGAGGAGTCGGAGAAATCGACGTGCGTGCATGACAAGATGTATGAATGTAGTAGAGTGTAAGAGAGAAGTATGTCAGGATAGAACAGTGTGGCGGTCCACTATTTCTGGCTACCCTTCAGGGGAGACGGCGTGATGGTTAGTTAGTTAGTTAGTTAGTAGGATAATTTTTATCCTATTAATTATATTGGTTTTTCCTTGCTTTAGAGCCTAGGTTCTCAAAGTGGGTGATAACGCCCCCTTGTGGGCGTTTGAGACTATCAATGGGGCTGTAAAGACCCAGAAAAAATAGAGAGCGTAGGCAGATAAAAAAAATATAGTCTAAAAAGACAAAAAAAAAAACACATCACGGAGGTACTAATAAAGAAAATTAAACTTGAATATTGGTTTATTTTGTTATTGTGTGTATTGTAATCATTTTCCCTTTTTTGGAATAACTTTTATGTGAGGGGGGCGTTGAATGTTTATTTTTCTTGTAAAGGGGACGGTGGACCAGAAAAGATTGCAAACCTACGCTTTAGAGGTTAAGGTTTGGCATTAAAACTCCATTATGTACTCGTAATATAATATATTGCCATTTTTACTTTAATCGTTTTATTTTATTGGCAGTTTATAATTTGAAGTTTTTGAAGCACCATCTATATTATTTCGATCATAAACCCTTCTCTAGATATCTTTATCAATTTTTGTCTCTTGTAAACATGCTTCCCAGATTCGGTAACTTGCTCCAATTTACTAAACTTCATACATTCGAAAAACCACGTTTCAAACGTGTTTCAAAAAACCATGTTAGTTAGCGCCGTTTTCGTGAATAACTGGCTTCAAGGGCGCTTCATCTTCTTCTTCTCCGGCGTTATAACCTTCTACAAGTAACGTCTTCATCCCGTCCTGTCTCTGACCGCCACCTCGCAGTTATAACCACCTAACTTACTAACCATCACGTCGTAGGCAGAGAGGAGGATAATCCTCGCGCCTCTTCAACATTCAAATATCGTGACATGCACACTCGTCAATTTTTCCCACTTCAAACATGGCCCCCATTCAGTAATTGATTAATTTGATCAGGCCATGTCTTTCTTGGCCTTGCTCGATTTTTTATTCTATTCACACTACTTGTATATATATATTTAACGATTATTCTCTCATTCGTTCGTTCCATATGTCCAAACCATCTAAGTGACCGTTCGTTAATTTTATTTAAGACGCATTAATCCGTCTTAAGTCCCTTTCTTACTTCATCATTAGATATTCTATCATAGATAGTTTTGGCGGAAACATTAGGTTTTTCAACATCATTAACTGTTTGAATAAAAACTTTGTTATAAACATCACTATTGAATATATTTTGGTCGCGATAGCTGTTTCGCTAATCGACATAATGCGACAGGTTTAACAATCAACTGATTGATTGTAAGACCTGGCGATGCTAACATCAGTTAGCGAAACAGCTGTCGCGACAAAAAATAATCAATAGTGATATTAATACGAATAAAAACAACAAATCTAAGGCATTATCAAATTTGATAATGCCTTAGAAGGGCGAAACATGTCAATCTCATATAATATAATAAAACTTCTAGAAAACTGACGTTTTCTTTCGCATTAATTATTTAATATGGAGTTTTCATCATTGTTCAAGAAACAATAAATAATAGTGATATTTATAACAAAGTTTTTTATTCAAACATTTATTCTATCATGCATTGTTAATCCGCACATTCTTCTTAGTGACCTCGTTTCTACGGCATTTATTATACTTTCATCTTTACTCTGCCAACTCCAAGCGATTCCATACATAACCATGTTTCTGTTAGTTAAATATGTGTATACTTGAATTTCTAGCATTAACCGAGTTTCTTTACCAATTTTTATTACGAAATCAGGTTTTCATAACTCTTCTTATTTGATTAGCGCCCTAGGTTTACGATCTAAAATCACCTTTCGTGTACGTCCATATAAGGATGAAGGGAATTCAAACAACGGAGAATATTTGTAACGGATTGCCGTTTTGTTGGACAATCAGTTAATGGAATATAGTTCCTCTTGGATAACATTACGTAATTGACTATTTCGCGAATAAAGCTGACCTGTTTGAATCTCAGTAGATCACGTTATTTGAGCACAACCATCTGATGAAATAATTGAGGACTGTCCTATGATTAGAACGGACTATAAACAGTTAAGGATGACTACTTGTTATTTCTTCATACATTTATTTATCGTATTTTCGTGAGAGGCATATTACAATAATTTTTAACAACCCATAACAAAATAAAATGTATTTTATATTAGATTACATATTAGTTTACTTTTTATTTTTTATTATTATTATTATTTTTTATTTTTTTTAATTTTTTTTAGTTGTATCTCAATAGAGACGAAGACGCAAACTGGAAACTGAACATGGATGATCAAGGTGTTTACAGGACTTATGACCTGTCATTGGTTGGGTTAAGCGCACGCTTTATGTAATTACAACATTCCCCATTCCACCTTTGGTATTATGATCATGCATGACAAATTTTTGGAAGATGTATATATACTTCAAAATCCATATCTATCTTCACGTGTCAGTTTCAGTCAGCCATCTATGTAGATTTGGTTGCACTTGTGAATTTTTCAAGATTAACCTATACAACCGACCCACTAACGCCATCTATGGAGAATGATTTTCGGCATTTAGCAAACTACCTTATTAACACAATGCGAAGGCTGTCGCCTAACATATTGTTAGAAGCCGCTAGGAGCTCCTTGCGGCTTCCAACGACAAAAAAATAAAATAAAAAATAAAATAAATAAAGTAGATTAAATATGGCCTAACGTCTCGATGCGCTTGAAATCTTAAATGTAAATCGCGGTAGGACGAGGGATGTTTACGAGCGAGGCTGACGAAAGGGCGCCGCTTCACCCTATAACAGCCTCGGAATGTGGTGGGACCTTCTTTGTCTGTTGTATACATAAAATAAGAAGAATTCTACACCCTTCCTTTTTACATTGTAGACTTGGTGTTATACTCGTACTATATGCGGTGTATCTATCTTCTGTGATATGTATAATATGCTACTTGTTCCTCAAACCATTACTATGGAGATTGGGGACGTAAACAAGGACTTTATGGGCGATAAAACTTTGGTTTGTATCGGTGCCAGTATCTAGCATGATCTTTTCAAGGGCTCTTGGGAAAATTTCGAGCTCGTAGGGTAAAACGAGTGAATATCTCTTTTAGAAATTCTCAAGAAGTTCTCAAACAGTACTTTACTCACAACATATTAGATAGTGTGTAATATATATATTTTTAATCATACTATTAATTTATTACAACTTATTCATGTAATGACTGCATTCATCATCATCATCAGCCGCCTGTCATCCACTGCTGAATGTAGGCCTATCCAAAAAGCACGCCACCGCCCCCTATACATTGCCGCTACCATCCATCTATGTCCAGCAATCCTCTTCAGATCGTCGGTTCATCGAGCAGCTGGATGTCCAACTCTGCGGAATCCTGTAAGCGGTCTCCGCTCCAGAACCCGTCTCCCCCATCGGCCGTCGGTTCTCCGACAGATATGGCCAGCCCATCGCCACTTCAGTCCGCCCATCCTCAGAGCCACCTCTGTCACCTGGGTTTGTTGACGAATAAATTCGTTTCTTAATCTGTCCCTCAAGGTTATTCCAAGCATGGCTCTTTCCATGGCGCGTTGGGCGATCTTGAATCTGTTGACTAGACCTTTTGTCGGTGTCCACGTCTCGGCTCCGTACGTCATGACTGGCAAGACGCACTGGTTGAAGACTTTAGTCTTGAGGCATTGTGGTATTTTAGTGGTGAGAACATGACGTAATTTTTCAAAGGCCACCCAACCCAACTGAATTCTTCGGTCGGCTTCATTCTCGAAATTGTTTCTACCTAATTGAATGATTATGCCAAGATATGTGTATTCTTGTACCACTTCGAGAGTCGACCCATCGACGGTTACTGATTTCGGGATAATATGTTCATTATACATGATTTTTGTCTTGTCCAAATTCATCCCGAGACCCACTCATCTGGATGCAGTGTTCAGTTCATTAAGCATGCCTTCGAGTTCCCCCACAGATTCCGCCAGGATGACAATGTCATCTGCAAAGCGAAGGTGGAAAATGCACTCGCCATTTATGTTGAGGCCACGTTCAAACCATTCCAGAGTTTTAAATACGAGTATATCTTCCAAAGCACAGGTGAACAGCTTCGGAGATATCATATCCCATTGTATGTGACTGCATGTGACTGCAATGACTGCATTGCTCTATTATAAATAAAAGAAAATATGTTATCAAAGTATAGTACAAATTTATATATGTCGTGGGTAATAAGATTCTTCTGAAAATTGTTTCTTTAACATCAGGTTTGTAAATATACCTGTATAAATGCTATATTTCACGCAGACAGTTTTGTATGACCGAAACATACCTTTACCATACTTTTTTTTTACATAGCCGTAATGTAGCATTAAAAACACTTTACATTTAACCAGGTATTGTTATATAAAACATTTTGAATGTATATAAATACTTGTAGACGAATACTGGATTTTATTTACCCATTGCGGGTTATCAATTCAAGGATTAATTTTATCTCAATAGAGACGAAGATGATTAATCCTTGAATTGATAACCCGCAATGGGTAAAAGAAATCCAGTATTCGTCTACAAGTATTTGTATACATTCAAAATGTTGTATATAATAAAAACTGGTCCAAGTTAGCATATAAATTGGAGTGACATTTCCACGCGTTATATAGCAGTGCGTTAATAGGCGGTAGCCTTTCACATTGCGCTATAAAGATCTTCTGCTTAATGCTTAAATCTAATCTTCATAGATGGCGCATTGAAACTGACATGTGAATTGTGGTGTTGGATATTAACATATATACAACTTCAATTTTTTTTTTATCAGACATGGTGGTCATAAGAAAGGTGGAATGGGGAATGTTGTAATTACATAAAGCGTGAGCTTAACCCAACCAATGCCAGGTCATAAGTCCTGTAAACACCTCGATCACCATATTCAGTTTCCAATTTGCATCTTCGTCTCTATTGAGATAAAATTAATCCAGGTATTGTTATAATAATTGATGCCAACTAAATTCGCTTGGGCCCAAGCTTAATCAGGGCAATAAGTTATTATATTGCCCTGATGAAGCTTAGATCCAAGCGAAACTATATGGCATTAATTATAATTAACATTCTGTGCTTTAATACTAAATGTTTTTATACTTTTATATCTATAAGTTTAAAATGTCTAACCACTATAATTAAGTTAAATTCAAAGTTCTAGTGCGAACCCTTATTCATGGAAGTGAATCTTGGAACTGGCAAAAGAAGGATGAAAGCAGAATAAATGCTGAAGTAATGAGACCACTTTGAATAATGTGAGAAAAAAAATATCCACGATAGAATACCCAATGAAGAAGTTAGAAAATAATGTAAGGCGGATAAATAAATAAATAAAATGCTCACTTAGATGATTTGGACATATGGAACAAACGGATGAGGGAAGAAAGATTTAAAAAAATATATACCAGTAGTCTGAATGGAAGACATGGCATGATCAAATTAATCAATTACTGAAAGGTGGCCACGTTCGAACTCGGAACAATCGACGAGCGTGCGTGTTGCGATGTGTGAATAAGAGGCCAAGAGTTATGCCAGAATAGAACATTGTGACTGCTCATCCTCTCTGACTACTCTTCCGGAGAAACAGCGTGATGGTTAGTTAGTTAGTTAGTTACTTGACAACATTATAAATTCATTTCTGTTAGTTTTTCTGTGATTGCAA
Organism: Lepidostoma basale; assembly: GCA_022606425.2. Classification (NCBI taxonomy): domain Eukaryota; kingdom Metazoa; phylum Arthropoda; class Insecta; order Trichoptera; family Lepidostomatidae; genus Lepidostoma; species Lepidostoma basale. Next base: position 137,310 of record JAHDVF020000047.1, on the reverse strand, counting down.
CCTCAAAATTCCCCCTCTCATATTGGATTCAAGGCTTGTAACATATTAGGATAATTAGAGTTTTAGGATAACTAAACATGTCTATGTGATTCTAAAGTTAGTTCTTGTAGTACTTGGACACTTAGACATGACTGGTTAAGTGTTATTAGAGCCGAGCTTTAAGACAGTTTGCGTAACTCGGCCCGAAGCTAAGCCCGCCTCAAGAGACCCGCAAACGACTTGAGGAGGGTCGAATTGTCCTCCAAATGTCAAGCGATTGTCCGGTCTTATGTGGATTGGGTTTCTTGAGCAAATTTTTCCCTTTGTTTTTATTATATCGCCATTTCTTTGCTTCATAGCGGTCCTTTGTCTTTTGTTTTATCAAACAGAATTCCCGCAGGGGAAAAATATTTTGAAATATATTTCGAATTTAGTATTAAAGTTTACATATTGTTGCGTATATTTTATATACTCATATTTCAAAGGAATTTAAGGTTAATATAAATGAAAACGTCTGGAGTTTTATAAATATTATATGGAATGACATTTTCACCCTTCAAAGGCTTTATCAAATGTTCTTGACATATGATAATGCCTTAGAAAGGCGAAACAAGTCATTCTATATAAAATTAAATAAAATTCCTAGAAGACAGACGTTTTTATTTAAATTAAAAGAACATTATTTTTATATTGTTATTTTATTTTATATTATTTGTTTTAGATTTATTTTGTGGACGTAAGACGATCGAAGTGTGCGCGGGAGATGCCTATTGGTGGCGATGAGGTTCGCAACCCATCCCACCACGTCTCTCGCGGGGGCGACAAGAGAAGAATGGAGTGCCGTATCGGTTAAAGTGCTGCAGTGCATTCTTTCTGCCTACCCTTTCGGAAAGACGGCGTGATGGTTAGTTAGTTTGTTAGTTTAATTATTTAATATGAAGTTTTAGATCATGGTTCAAGAAACAACCGAAAAGGATTTTAAGGTGTTCTTTGAAAACTACGCTGTCTGTAATTATATCTATCTTAATAATCAATACGAATGAAAACATCTGTTTTCTATAAGTTTTATTATAATTCAAACCATCTCAGGGATCCTTTCATAATTTTACTTATTAGCGTTACATATCTTCGCTATTCCGTCGTTCGGTATTCTATTGTATTCGGTTTTTCGCTTATTCTTCTCAGTGATCTCACTTCTACGGCATTAATCCTTTTTTTACCAGCTCCAAGCTTCACTTCCATACGTAAGGGTTGACACAAGAATTCCATTATCATTTCTGCTGAATTTATGCTATCTGCATCTTTGATTAACCATCTTCACTTCACCTTGTTTCTAGCACCGGTTCAGTTTTCGAAGTGTAATTTTTCCATATCTTGTAAACATATTAGTAGATAAAAATCGACTACTCCACTGACATTCATATTTTAAGATATTTTCCTGCTTATATTTATTTATACGATCTTATGAATAATAAAATAAGAAAAAAAATCATGAACCATGATGAGCACTCCAAAAGTTCTTGAAAGTACCTAATTCCAGTACCTACCATAAAAATGTAAATTTGTGCCTTGAATAACGGAGCACGAAAACGTTCTAATCTTGAATTTATAAGATTTTTCTCCCGCTTAGTATAACTTGACGTCTAAACGAAAATGTACGAAATTTTTGTGTGATTGTAGTGAAAATAAAAATAAGATTTTTATGAAGGTAGTGAGTATAAAAATACGGAAATCTTTCGCGTACAGGACATTAATAATTCATAATGAAAGCTCAACGGAATTCATTTAAATCTGTATTCAGGAAATACAAACGAAATATCTTTTTGATGGATGTCAAAAGAAATATTTCCTTATATATACAAAGCTAGAATATTTTTTGATGGAATAGCTTGCAAAGCTTTGATTGTTGGGTGTATTCTTCGCCCATTCATCGCAGACAATTCATCGACGACAAGTCATCGCAAGCAATTCAGACTGCTTGAATCTCCAGTGCGATATTCAAAGTATCATGCAATGGAGTAAACATAATAAATTATTCTTCAACATCTCCAAGTGTTTTGTAATGTCGTTTACACGCGCAACTTGAATCGGGTGGTGGTCTAGGGGATAGAACGCTTGGCTCCTGATCCAGGGGACGTGGGTTCAAGCCTGGACACGACCAGATTCCTTCTTCATAATAATGAGCTATTTTCTGCTCACATTGAAGATTGTAATAATAAATTCTAATATCATTGAATTAAATCCTTGATATTAGTCTTTTTAAAAAAAAAAAAAAAAAATTTAAACCATTTACTTCAGATATCTAATGGATGAAGCTAAGCTCGAAGGAGCGGTGACGTTCATGGATCTGGGCGTGTTGTTAGATGCTCAAGTTGAATATATCTATGATACACAGTTATACGAGATTTTTAAAACATGTCCTCATGACATGTGATAGGTAGCTATTGCTATAATTTATAGCCATTTTATTATCACGTGAATTCTACACCAGACTAAAGACAGTGTGACAATCACACACTGCCATTGCCGGAAATCGAACCCGGGACCTTCGGTGTGGCAGTCAGAGCTCTTGCCACTCTGCCACTAATGTCGTCAAATTAATCAAATAACACGAAAAACCTGGTTAAAATTGTGTGCAATAAACACACTTTCCCGATTTATTTTTGCTGTAGAAAATTGTGTAAAAATGGTAGAAAGATTTACGCATTTTAGGTAAAATTTTCCAAAAGTTTAATTTTCCCAATTGAAATAAAATGCCGTCTCACCTCAGATAATTAGTTCTCCCGCACAAAGGTAACGATTCCTTTGATCTTTCTAAGGAGGAAATAAACCCAATTTATTTCAATTCATGTCGAACGCAAATATTTTCGCTCATTCGGTGCGAAAAGATCACTTTATCGTTTTGCGAGTTTTATGTAACGTAGTTATTGGACTTGTTACTACATTAGTAAAAAGTATATTATTTTACGTTTTATACATCCACGTAATGGTGTTCTTCTACCGACCCTTATGTATGGAAGCGAAGCATGGAACTGGCAAAAGGATGAAATTAGAATACATGCAGTAGAAATAAGATATCTTAGACGAATGTGTCGATACTATGTGTATGATAGAGTGTCGAATGAAAATATAAGAAGTGAATGCGGTGCGAATGATGGTGTCATGAACAAAATAATGAAAGGATCATTAAAATGGTTTGGACATATGGAAAGAATGGATGAAGAAAGAATGGTAATAAAATATATGTTAACGATGTAAATGGAACCAGAAATAGAGGAAGCTTAATTTTCACACGAAGCACTCACTTTGTGGTATTTTAACAATAACAAACCATCACGCCGTTTCCCCGTAGTGGTAGGCAGAAATAATGGACCGCCACACCCCTCTACCCTTACACACCTCTCTAGCTCCTCCACATTCATACAACGAATTATACACGCACGTCGATTCTTCCGACTTCTAACATGACCAACCTTTAAAATTTGATTAATTTGGTTTTGCGATGTTTTTCTCGGCCTACCTCGACTCCGTACTCCATTTACATCGTTAACTTATACATTCTTAACTATTCTTTATCCATCCGTGCGCTCCATATGTCCGAACCAACGTAGCGATCCTTTCATAATTCTGTTCATAATACTTTCATCCGCTCTACACTCCTTTCTTATATGAGTATTTGAAAATCTATCGTGAATCGTTCTACCAAACATACTCGTACGTCTTAAGAACCTCATCTCTACCGCATTTATTCTTCTCTCATTCTTATTCTGTCAGCTCCATATTAAATGATTAATATCAATGAAAACGTCAGTTTTCTAAAAGTTTTATTTTATATTTTATGGGAATGACATGTTTCGCTCTTTTAAGGGATTATAATTAAGAATTATATCACTTGATAGTGCCTTAGAAGGGCAAAACATGTCATTCCCATAAAATATAATAAAACTTCTAGAAAACTGACGTTTTCATTCGTGTTAATCAAGAGATTTTAGTTAAATCATTCCATTCACATTGTTTTTTTTTGCTTTAGTAATGCAAAATATGATATACCCATAAAACATAATAAAACTTCTGAAAACAGACATATAAATAATTCTTTCTTTTATATATGTAAGCACTATTCTTAAAAGTGTCTGGAGAGTATGACATAAGCGGATTTCCATCAAATGAAAAGTATTTGAACTTACGCTTCTATCGCACTAAAGGAGCGCCGTACAGGAAATTTGTTCGTTAATTAATGCTCCGATGAACAATCAACGGATCTTTGCAAATTATAATTAGTAATTATAACTGAGTTATCACAACAGCGGGGAGAATCTGTGAAGGTGATTATTCCTCCGCTATCCTTTATTTTACTTCCGAATTATATTAGATATCTTATTTTATAAATTAAGACAACTGAACAGCTAAGTAAACGAAAAATAAAATTATACATGTTATGTATATACACACGGTTTTGGGAAAGAAAAAGACAAGAAAAAGAATAATAAAAATGGAAAACCTTTAATATTTATAGATTGCATATTGCAGAAAAAAAGTTAACGCAGTGTGAACAAAGGCGTTAAAAACAAATAAACAAACTTATTTATTGTTTCTTGAACAACGATGTTAAAGTCCATATTGAATTATTAATTTGTTTGAAAAAACGATAGTTTTCAAGGAGTTTTATTATAATATTTATGTATGACATAATTCGCCCTTCTAAGGCATTATCAAATGTTGATAATGATAATATGATAAAAATGATAATGCATTAGAAGGGCGAAACATGTCATACATAAATATTATAATAAAACTCCTTGAAAACTATTGTTTTTTCATGCATATTTACAAATAAACAAACGTTCATTAAGATGGTTTCATTATGTCGGTCACATTAGGAGTCGGAGAAATCGACGTGCGTTGATGACACGATGTATGAATGTTGTGAAAACGACACAAGTATTTCAGGAAAAAAACTGTGCGGCAATAAATTCATTCTGCTTACTTTTTCGGGGAAACGGCGTGTGATTAGTTAGTTAGTTAATTTTTGGTGTAGATATGTGAAAATAATTATTGAATAACTAATGGTTTCGAATGTATATTTTATCATTGTGAAATTGTGATAGGCTTAGGGAAACGTGAGACGATCAAATCAATCGAATTTTTAATATCTTCCCACGAGTCGGAAAAATCAACGTGTATGCATTCCACGATGTATGAATGTTAAGGAGTCGAGAGAAGTATATCAGGATAGAACGTGTAGCAGCTTATTCTTTTCAACATCACAAATAGACGACCTTCGTGGCAAAGTTACGAGAGCTATGACTGCCACACCGAAGGTCCCGGGTTTGATTCCCGCCGATGATAGTGTGTGATTGTCACATTATCTTTGGTCTAGTGTAAAATTCACGTGACAATAAAAACGACAATAGCTATCTATCGCATGCCACGAGAACCAATATAATAAACAGCTAAAAACAAATTTTATTTAAATTCCTGTGAAAAAAAGTTTAAATACGTTAGTCCAAATCGTTTATAACTACAGAATAGTAATAATAATAATATATATAAAGTGTATGATTAATAATGCAAGAATAATTCGAAAGCATAATGGAGTTTTAGTGCCAGCTCTTATGTATGGAAGTGAAGCTTGGAGCTGGCAAAAAAGGATGATAGGAAGATACATGCCGTAGATATTAGATCACTGAGAATAATGTGCGGGAAAACGATATTTGATAGAATACTGAACGACGCAATAAGGCAGATGATTGCATCATAAGTAAAATTATAAAAAGGATCCCTCAGATGGTTTGGATATTTGGAACGAATGGGCGAGAGACGAATGGTTAAAATGTATACAAGCAGTGTGAGCGAAAGATAAGTAGTGAAAGACCTAGGAAAGCATGGCATGATCAAATCAATCAAATACTGATAGGTGGCCACATTCGAAGTTGGAAAAATCAACGAACGTGCATGTTACGATGTATGAATGTGGAGGAAGCAACAGAGATATGTCAGGACATAACGGTATAATGGTATTATATAATGGTCCATTCGCTCTGCCTACCCCTCCGAGGAAGCGGCGTGATGGTTAGTTAGAAAGTTAGTTAATTAGAAAATAAAAATGAAAAATCAAGTACAATTAAAAAACACATGAATAAGAAAAAACAATATATTATATTATATTCGAAACAGATACTTTCTGAGGGTAGCCTCTATATCGTAAAAAACGTCCACATAAGAAGCGATGCGGTTAGAAGGATTATTACCTTCCCGAAGGCATTACATTAGATGGATTGGTTCTACAGAGTAGCAAGAGAAATAATCTATTTTTCCGTTGTCACAGATGATTGTTAGTCGTCACGTTGCGGCTCTCATGGACTGATATGGTCACCAACAATGAGGTTCTACATAGAGCCAGAGTAGGAAGAGAATTGCTGTTTGATGTAGAGTCTAGAAAGATGGCATGTTTGGAACACATTCTCTGCAACGAGAAAAACGATCGGCTGCATCTCATCATAAAAGGGAAGATCGAGGGTAGGCGCGGTGTGGGAATACCCCAGATATCCTGGCTCGAAAATATCAAGGAATGGACCAGAGTTCGGGGGGTGGGGGAGTTGTTCCGTCTGGCACAGGACACAGAAGCCTATTAGGGTTATAGCCGACGTCAGGGGAACCTGACATAGCACTTGAAGAAGAAGAAGCTACAATGAACTTCTACCGAGAAATGTTAAAAGCCAACTAAATCAAATCAATTTGTTTTCTCAAAAGATATTACAAACAACAATTTTAGTTTAAGGCATCTATTGAGAACAGGTATAACATAAAAATAAATATTACCAGGAACGCATGAGAGATGGTTCGAGATTAGGAATACAAGATATTCTCCAAAGTCAAGAGTATTTGTCTTCTGAACGTACTTTCACGAATATGCAAGACGTCGATCTCCGAAGCGATCATGTTCAGTAGTTCGATTGCTAAATATTTAACAGTAACTACGTTCAGCATATACTGTCAGTTTTTAAATACAAGTTACTTAACTGTACTTGGAAGGAAATATCGTGCAATTACGCGTCTAACTCCTACGTGCCTTACACGCTCCTTGTTAACACGACATTTCACCGGTTTATCCTTCAATACACCAGAGAAGAAAAATAACCTCTCTTCTCGCGTAGGCGGGGAAACATCTTACAATTTAATCTATTTTCGCCTGAATACTCTTGACGTATTTTGAATAAACTGAGATAAATCTTTTCTTTATTTTTCAGAAGTTGGTAAAAATCTCCGCGAACGCAAACATAAATACAGAATAAGATTTCCAGATAAGTAGGAAAAATCTCAAAAAACATTTCAATAGATGTGACACGTGATTTTTGTGCTATTTTTATTGATGGAGCGTAGGCGTTCATACTTTATATTTATAAACGTAAACGTAAATGTAAAGCTTATAAGAAAATATGCATAAATGTTAAGTTAAAATTTGGTACATTGATAAAGGTTACTTGTTACCGAAACATGTCCGTGTTAAGTGAAGTTTAAATAAAAAAAACTCTCTCTCTCTCTCTCTGTTTTCAATCCTGGGATTGGTTTGCAGCAATTTCCTCTATTATTCTTTTCCATTATTCCCTGTATTGTGCGGTTCTTTTAAAATCTGCATATGATGAGCAGCGCACGTCCACCAAAAAGTCCTTCAGGTACTCTCGGCGTGGGTGTCCCCTAGAGTTTGTCCCCTCGGTCATACCCTCCATTATGGCATGCAAGAGACCTTCTTGTCGTATTACATGGCCGATCCATCTTGTACGCCTTTCGGACAAGGTCCTGAGCAGGTGCCTTCCTCTTTCGATTCTTTGGAGAACCTCCTCATTTGTAATGTGATCTCTCCAAGAAATTACTAATAATTTTCTATAGGACCACATCTCAAAAACCTCTAGTCTCCGTTTATCTCTTTCGGAAAGGCACCATGTCTCGCAGCCGTATATAAAGATACTCCATACATAGGTCTTGATGAGTATTCTCAGTTTTAGGTCTATATTATTAGATTCTATTATTTTCGACCTTTTATTAAATGCAAGCCTAGCCTGATGTATACGGCTGTCGACCTCGCTCTTACAACGACCGTCCCATGTTATTTTGCTCCCGAGGTAGACAAACTTCTTGGTGTTCTTTAGTGGAACTCCTGTCATCACTACTCTCATCTGAAAAAAAAAACTATGTTATAAATATCATAATTGATTTTATTTTGTCGCGACAGCTGTTTCGCTAACCGATGTTAGCATCGTCAGGTCTAACAACCGACTTAAAGTTTTTTATTCTATGTTTGAGATAACTTGTGTTGTAGATGTTTAATGTTTCTTTTTTTTATTTATACTTTGTATTCAACACTCACATTTATTTATAAAAAAAAAACGGAAAGTTGGAACGTTTGTGATTTTGTTATAACAAATATTATGAATAAATTAAAAATTAAAAATAATAATTTAAAATTCTTTTTGGGGTTCAGGTCCAACAAAAGAAATAAATCAAAGATTGAACTTGACGTTAAATTTATTTGATCATTTATAATATTTTCTTTATTTTTAATTGATTATTAATTTCTAAAATTTCTAGATTGTTCAAAGTTATATTTCTTTTATTAACATGCAAAACTTCAACGTCATTGATATTTGATGATAAAAGTTCCAAAATAAATCATTATAACATCTGTGAAAACCGACATTTGTTTAAAAATTTCAAATTATTTTAAATATTTATATAATATCACTGATGAAGAGCTAGTTAGTCCGAAACATGTTTGATACATATATATTTTTTAATAAATGTGAGTGTTGTATACAAAATATATAAAAAAAGAAACAATAACAGTTTTTTTTTTTATTGTAAGACCTGACGATGCAACATCGGTTAGCGAAACAGCTGTCGCGACAATATGTAATCAATTGTGATATTTACAACAACAACAACAAACCATCACGCTGTTTCACTGCAGGGGTAGGCAGAGATAGTGGACCGCCACACTACTCTATCCTGACATATCTCTCTAGCTTCCTACACATTCATACAGCGAGTCATACACGCACGTCGATTCTTCCGGCATCTGAGATGACCAACCTTTAAATTTTGATTAATTTGGTCATGCCATGTTTTCCTCGGTCTACCTCGACTCCGTATTCCATTTACATCGTTAACGTACACTTTTTAAACCATTCTTTCTTCACCCATGCGCTCCATTTGTCCGAACCAACGCAGCGATCCTTTCATAATTTTGTACATAATACATTCTTTCGCTCTACATTCCCTTCTAATATCAGCATTTGAGATTCTATCGTACGTCGTTTTACCACGCATACGTCTTAAGGACCTCATCTCTACCACATTTATTCTGTGATATTTATAACAAAGTTTTTTTTTAAACAGTTAATAATGTTGAAATATCAAATTGTTTCCGCCAAAATAATGGATTATCTATACTTTTACCTAGTTTTGCTTAAACAGCAGATGTCGTGCATTGCTAAATATAAGCCTCCCCATACTTCTCCGTGTATTACGAGTATTATTTTTTATTTAAAAAAACCTTCTTTTACAGATGGCTCTTCACAACAGGACGCCTTGCTCCTGGTTACGATTGGTTCCACTGCGTCGTGAACATCCCAGAAGACATCCAACGCGTTGGCGACAATTCCGAAGACGGAGAGCAGATGGCGGTGATGACTACAGGAGCCATGGGCCGGCTGTACGGAGCGGCCAACACCCTGGTGGGGCCCGACGAGATGAACGGGAGAGTGAATCCTGCCCTGGAGGCCGATGACGATCTACCGGCTGAAGAGGTGAGGGAGATCGGCTCTCACGCTAGGGGCGCACCCCCTGAAACGCAGAGGGGCGGAGGGTCAGACTTGCGGTCTCGGGGAGCCCCTACTCACGGAGACACAGTAAGAGCTCTTAAGCAAGCCAATACTGCTTTCTAAATCAATGAACACACTCGGATTTACCATGGATTTGATTTTGTTCGATTTCTTTTGGTTTGAAGATATGAAAGTACTGTTACGAAAAATTTGTTAATTTAAAAACAACGTTTGATATGATTATCCATTGTTTTTGCCGAAAAACTATGATTCTTCGACATTTTTAAATGTTTAAATTTGAAACACCGCTGATGTACGTATCACAATTTATTTATACGAGTTTGACACAACAGCTGTTTTGCCAAATCCATGTTGGCATCATCAGGTGTTACCATCAAAATAAATTGTGTTACTTACAACAATAGTAATTATTATAAATCAAAATGTCTGTCTTCTAGGAGTTATGGAATGACATAACGACCTCCGTGGCCGAGTGGTAGGTGCATTGATTGCCACCCCGAAGGTTCCGGGTTCGATTCCTGGCGAGGGCAGTATGATTGTCACACTGTCTTTGGTCTGGTGTAGATTTCACGTGATAATAAAATGGCGATAGATTAGCTACCTATCACATGTCACGAGAATCACTATGATAGCTATAATCAATTTGGCTGACGCTGTCATGATGTAAAAGAGCGATTTAATAAAATAATAATAATAATAATAATGTTTCGCCCTTCTAAGGCATTATTACAAATGCTACATATTTGATAATGCCTTAAAAGGGCGGAACATGTCATTCCATAAAAAAACTTAATAAAACTCTTAGAAGACAGATGTTTTCATTTATATTAATTGATTAATATGGAGTTTTACACCATTGTTCAAGAAACAAAAATAAAATAAGAGTGTTACAAATTTTAAAATTTAACTACTTTTTATATAATTAATACGAATTAACGTATGTTTTCTAGAAGATTTATTATATTTTATGGGAATGACATTTTACGCCTAATTGTATTATTACAGTGCATGTAATTCCCACAAAATATAATAAAACTTCTTCAAAACAAACGTTTTCATTCGTATTAATTATTTAATAAACAATTATTGAATTCAAAATACAATAAATATCTTTTGATGTACCTACATTACAAGCATTGACGTGGTATAACAATATATTTTCTTCTTTATTACAATGTATATTCTAGTACTGAAAGCTGGCATGCATTGTAATGATAGCTGGACTATATTTATTTAAAACGACAGTATAACCAGATCTCTGCATTTTTTTAGAAATATTCAATTCTATTTTCACCATAATTATCTTATAGAGAAAATTACGCATAAAATCCTTAAATTATAATAGATTGCATCAATTTAAATTTAAACAAATTAAAGTATCGTACATTTTTTCAGATTTACTAATTATATATGGTGGATTAGAATTACACAAACTGTTTGTGTATAGACCTGACGAAGCTCGTTACAGAGTGAAACCGGTTGGCGCTCCTGACTCAAAATAAAATGGCTTTATACAACGTTTTAAAAGTGTTTAATTCTAATTTTAAATATGTCAAACCACCAAGTAATAGGTTTTTTTCAAAGTTTATATAAGGAAGAGTTTGAAATTACGACGATAGAGCATTAAAGTACAATGAAATACATATTTCTTTTCTTTTCACTCTCATTATTTCAACGTTAATGGATTGATTTGTCTACAATCCAAAAGAAATTGTATCAAATCTAAGCAAATACAATGAATCTCTCGCTCTTGTGAATATCATTTAGTTCTACTGATTTCATTAGAACAAAGTTGCACAAACTGAAACGTCTAATTTTATTGTTTTGTTTAGAACATATTTCGTAATATGTTTTAGGAATGCAAAGAGCATTTTAGTGGACTGTTGTTAATTTACACACAATTAAACTATCATATCTATAATAGTTGTAATATATGTAATTTGTTATCATAGGTATTGCCAACATTAAAAAATGATTCGTTATTTTACAAAATATGTATCAATTTTAATATCAGCAAACTTCTATGACACATTTTAATAAGTTTGAATTTTTTTATGAGATCTGAATACTAAATTCGTTTTAATATTCTGTGTTAGCTATGATTTTTTGAAAAATCTTCGGAGAAAACAAATTCATTATAAAAAATATTCAATTTGTTTTTTGAATGTATACAAATACTTTCACATTTACATTAATAAAGATTTTTTGCTTAATGCTTACAAATAATCTTAATAGATGGCGCTAGTGTAGATTGACCTAAAAAAATGTGAAGTGTTTTAACATAGTAGCAAAAGTTTGTCAGATGTGGTGGTCGTAAGAAGGGCGGAATGGGGAATGTTGTTAACATAAAGTGATCGCTTCCTGTAAACGCCTCGACTACCATATTCTGTTTAAAAAAAAAAACAATTTGTATCTTCGTCTCTATTGAGATACAATTAATCCTTAAAAAATATTCAATTACAAACTTGTGAAAACTGTTTTATTTAATTATTTTTTATAAATTATTTATTTGTACATGGGAGTATATACACTAAAATTTGTTGATTGAAACCCCATAATCAATTAATTATTTTCCAAGTATGATAATCAGTTTTGATATTTTGTTATCACGTTAAGCAAAGAATGACCATCTTATAAAATCATTTTAAGTATAATTGGCAATACTTTTGAACCAGAATTGCCCTTGTTAAAAATAAATGCAAGTTGTAGGGTATGTATAAATATACTGTTACATTGTAGTTTTGGCTTGTGTACATAATATTAAATGTATAGCTTATCCAATGTCTAAAGAACTGGCATTTAATGCTATCTAACATACTAGACATAGTTGGAAACTACTAAAATTTACAATTATAAGATTTTAAAAGTTTTGTGGAATTACTTATTCGTGTTTATAAAATGTTGATGTTATTGAAGTAATATGTGTATCTTAAATGGGCTTGAAAACGTAACGAAACATATCAACCTAGGATTATAAACTTTAAAAAAGTTTAATTATAGAGATTTAAATGTGTTAAAGTATACAATGAATATCCTTATATTTATAGTTCATTTTGTGGTATCATTATAAAGTTTAATAATTTACATTCTCATTGTTAACATAAAGAAATAATTTAAGAGTCATCTTTGCAAAATCTGACGTTTAATAAGTGGTCATTAATTTAACGCGTTAAAAAACTGTTAATATGAACAGGAGCGGAAGGTATAAATCAAAGAAAAGTAAATAGAAAGTAATATTAAATCAATAGGCGATCGGCGGGAAAAGTAGAAAAAGAAAAACATTGTGAAATCAGCCATTCGCGTGACGCGTTGACTTTTCATTTATTTCAGTACTTGATTTGTATAATATAATCGGTATTCGTTTTACACGTCAAAATAATTCGCTTCCTAATTGTATCAACGCAAGGTTGAAAAAAAATGTAAGCTATAATTTGCTGAGAGTACGCTGCTTATATCATAGAAACAAGAGTTGATATTTGTGAAACTATTTGATGTAATATGTGTAATTCACTGTTTTAGATAGAAAATATGTCTTAATTCACTTTAATGTATGTATTGTACTTACGTGAATTTGAATCATACCTACACCCGTCGAATTATTAATTTAGATATTCATAGAATCGCATAAATTCTGGGTGCTTCAAAGTATTACGTATATTTTGTCTTAAAGAAAGTAACTTTATGAATGTTGAATGATAAAAGGCTTTATTGTAGTCGAAAGTTGAAAGTATATATTGAAAGATCGACTTTCTTAGACGCTATTATAATAAGCAATTCAAAAGATTTTTATCATATTATTTCCCCAACTAGGGTAAGTGACCCAGTAATTGACAGGCAAATGGTCACCAATCGGGTCATTTGTCAAATACTGGATTAATTACACTATATATTTTTATTGTCGTATAAACATTCAGAATTTTAACATGTGAGGATATATTGAAGTACATGCAATGTACATAGATTAATTTTAAATTTAATCAGTGTAATTTTTTTAGCATGTACATTATATAAAAAAATATTAATGTATTTGAACTAAGTATACCAGATAATACTATTGTGTTACGGCATCAAAAAAAAAATAATTAAAAAAATTGGTCTTACATTATTTGCTGTGAAAACATTATTCTTATCGTATACATGGTTAAGAGTGTATATTGTACACAGCGATTCCCGCAAATAAACATATTTCGTCATGATTATTATTTATCATTTTGACTATAATAAAAATAAAATAAATTTTCAATTGATTGCGCTATGAAAACGGATCCATGAGCCAAATTGTCTTAACTCTAAAATTTGCATTTTACAGTTAATGAAAATAATTTTAATTACCCTTTTTAAAATTTTTTATAATTATAAATTTAGAAAATCAATATTTCAATATTAAATATTTAGTTACTGAAACGTTTGATATGTTAGAACTGAAAGATTCAATCCTGGGATTGGTTTGCAGCAATTTCTTCTATTCTTCTCTTCCATTCTTCCCTGTCTTGTGCGGCTCTTTTGAAATCTGAATATGATGAGCAGCGCACGTCCACCAACAGGTCCTCCAGGTACTCTCGGCGTGGGTGTCCCCTCGGTCATACCCTCTATTATGGCATGCAAGAGACCTTCTTGACGTATTACATGGCCGATCCATCTTGCACGCCTTTCGGACAAGGTCCTGAGCAGGTGCCTTCTTCCTTCGATTCCTTGAAGAACTTCCTCATTCGTGATTTGGTCTCTCCGGGAAATTCCTAATAGTATTTTATAGGACCACATCTCAAAAGCCTCTACGCTATATAGGCACCATGTCTCGCAGCCGTACATCAAGATACTCCATACATAGGTCTTGATGAGGAGTATTCTCATATGTTAGATATTAATGGTTTCAAGTTTTTTTTGCTGTAAAAGTGTGGTGCCATAAACGGATGCTTGTATGGATTTATGTCAAACAAAAAACAAAAAACAAACAAACCATCACGCCGTTTCTCCGGAAGGACAGACACAGGGAATAGGTAACTAAACTAGTCAATTGGTGTAAATTTTTTTGACGAGTTATTTTTGAAATTAATCACAAAGGTTTTAAGACATTATGGATGTATTTTTTGTAGTATTCACCCTAATGGGATATATTAAGCGATATTCCGATACGAATTTAAGTCAAGTTTGACAAATATGGATTTAAGATAATTTGGCTCAAGAGTGCACCGCTTTTTTTATAGCTTGCATTTTTAGATATCTTTATAAATAAAACGTATTGTCAAAAACTGTATTTAAAAGACTAAGGACGCCTTCAAACAAGGCAAAGCTCCTAATCTTGAACAAATACATATCACAATGACTTAAAATAATAAGAATAACATAATAAATGTCAATTTACTTTACTTTGAACTTTAATGTTTGAAAAGTATATTGTAAATGTATTTTTAGAATGTAAATCCTCCGCCGTAATCTAAATATTATGTGATTCAAAATATCTTATCTCCCGTTCAGGGATATTTTATTTTTGGTGTGATTGTTATAAAAATATTGTAATACGTAATATACATATCATCTTGATTAGTCTTACCATAGCGTGTATAGATAATGTGCTTTGAAATCACAAGTTACCCAATCAAATATATACTTACCTTATAATAAGCTTACTTATTATTATTTGATATATACTATTTCATATTCGTTCACTGTGATCGTCTGACATTATATAACAACTCTTAAAATTATCACCCTATTTTCAGTTTTGACAACAGATTACTTAAAAAAATAATTACTTGCATTGTTAACAGTGTGGGGTGATACATGACAGTTGTACTGCCAGTGTTAACTGAGGTGTCTAATTTGATTTACGTATGTTTTTCTTACTTATTACTATTTGTACATGCGATGATTTGTGTACCAACAATAAATAAATAAATAAATATTTGGAAGGAGGAAAACTGTTATATTTTTAACTGAGAAGTATAAATGTTATATTTTTACATCTGAGGATGGAGGTCACCTCTGAAACGTATGAATTATTAAAATAAAAGAACAAGTGATGCGTTTCAAGCACTTAGGTGTTGATGAATCAAGCAGCATTGACCTATACGGAAAATTAGGTGATCTAACAAACAGGGCCGCCGTTGTGGCGGGCTGCTTGACGAATGCTGTTTGGAAAAATAAAAAATATGCTAAAGGAGAGCAAAATTCGAATCTACAAGACATGCGTACGTCCTATAATGACATATGGAATAGAAACGAGAGCTGACACCATCAGAACAAAAAGTCTCCTAAGAACCACAGAAATAAGGACTCTCCGATCCGTTGCGGGGACGAAACTCCGAGACAGAAAAAACATTCTGAAATAAGAGAGATCTGCAATGTAGAAGATGTCATGCGATGGGGAAGACACAATGTTGGATTTACACCCGGTTGCCTTAGACGCCAAAACCGTGCCCTTCTTTAAAGGATTGTATCTTCATCATATATTCTTCTTCTTCTTCAAGTGCCCTGTCGGGTCCCCCCAATGTTGGCGATCACCTCGGCGAACCTGTCCCTGTTCTGCGCCGCTCGGAACAGCTCCTCCACACTTCGGGTGCCGGTCCATTCCTTCGCATTTCGCAGCCAGGACATTTGTCTCCTTCCGAGCCCTCGGCGTCCCTTATTTTCCCCTCCAATGTTGGAGAAGGTGGTACTTTTCCCCATGCAGTATATGACCCAGATATGAGATCTTTCGAACCTTGATATCTTTCGAACCTTGATAGTTGATAACAGTTCCCTGTCAACTCAAGCTCGCCTCGGGACTTCGGCATTGGTAACCATGTCTGTCCAGGGAACTCTGAGCATTCGGCGATGGAGCCACATTTCAAATGCTTCCAGTCTGTTCATTGAGCTAACTTTCAAGGTCCACGTTTCACCTCCGTACAATAAAACAGACCACACATACCATTTGATCATTTGATCATCATATAAGTAGAATTAAATTGTCAGTCTTTCACAGTGTATTAAAAGGAAATTTTTTACGGCCTAAAACCAAACATATGTTTGTAATTATATAATTAAAAAAATATATATTCATATGCAAATATGTATTATACTCGTATGTATATCTGAAAAATATATAAAAAAAACTACTTATTGTGTAGTATATATATATATATATATATATATATATATATATATATATATATATATATATATATATATATATATATATATATATATATATATATATATATATAATATATATATATATATATGTATATATATATATATATATAATAACATATATATATATATATATATATATATATATATATATATATATATATATATATATATATATATATATATATATATATATATATATATATATATATATATATATATATATATATATAAACAATGTATTTGCTATGCCCTGTTTTATCATATGAATTGTTGATTTTATATGCATATATTTTATAATAATTTTGTGTATTAAACTATTTATGATAGCACTTTAAGCAATAAATTGTTATTCTGTCCCCTTGCCTTTGACTTGATATATTTGTGTAACCCTATCGCCTTAATAAACAATGATAACAATTATGGAAATGTTTAAAATACTTTGTGTCCAATTTATATTATAATACAAACAATCTATTAAAATCAATACGTCTATCAAAATAAAGGACTTTCACCTTATGACTACTTCGGTACACTTTGCAAAAGCCTTAAAATTATTTTATACTCTCCTGTTAATTGCCTATCTTAATATGCAATGGGTAAACAATCACGTGTTCTATTATTTTGATTATTAATATAAATTCTAACTCATCTGAAAGATTTGATTTGTTTAATCTAATCTAAAAATTGTAAGATATTCAATAATTTAAATACAATCGATAGCCATCGATTGCAATATAACAATGATTGCAAATTATTGGGTGTTTCGGAATGTTCGTTTTTTTTTGGTATGAAAATCACATTTATATGAAAGGTATAATTAAAAAAATATATCAATCAAAATATTGTCCATCTTTAGCCACTACATCTTACCATCTTTCTGGCAATAGAAGAATCCATCGTCGAAAAAAACTTTTTGTCTCTTGAGGCAATCCAGACATCGACCCAATTCTTGATCTGCATATGAATGGAAGTGATGCTCTTTTAAGACATGCGTCATGGATCAGAATAAGTGATAGTCGGACGGAACCACGACTGGTGAATAAGGCGGGTGCGGTAGAATTTCTCAACCTCATGTAGTTTTTGACCGCAATTGCGATGTATAAGTAAGAAGAATCAGCGTGCTGTGCCTCTTGCTCCTTGATCTTTGTCCACTCTAAATCACCGGCCTTAAAGCATCTATACCATTTTATGCATGATTTATCAGATTGATCGCCATAAATTTCCACAAGCGTTTTATGCGCCTTAACAATTAAAACAGAACATCAAACTTCCCGCAAACGCTTCTTATTTAGCACGACAGCCGGCGTTTTAAGGAGTGATAAAACAAATATTGTTATGAGAATGAGAAACATGTGTGAACTGAACTTAATTAACAGAAGCTCTGGCTTGAAGGCTTGAAGCAGTCAAAGCTCTCTGTTGTAAAACAGACCGAAGTTTCCGAAACACTTAATATTATGGGTAATTACAAGATATTCGAGGTATTATCCGCGATTTCAAAAGTTCAAGAATCAAGATTGCAATACCTTAAAAATTCATAAAATAATCATATATAACAAGAAATCGTAAACTCCTTTTAAAAATATATATTTTCCTTAAAATAAATTAATTATTTTGTATTATTCCACAATATACAATGAATATTTTTATGTGAATTTTATCCAAAAATCTTGTGAGGTTTACATATTGTTAATGCACATTTTTGTTTTAATTAATGCTTTAGACGTTAAAAAAATTAATATATTATAAATTGTTGAAATTTCATCTTATATATTTTTTGTTTAGAATTTATTTCAAACGAAATAAAAATCTTCCAAACCGTTATTCAAATGCGAAATCGATTACTCCTGTTTTGTCAGCATTATGTATTTATTCATTATATTATATAATTGCTCATCTGCAATGATTGCAAATAGGAATATTGTCAGCTGTGGAGTTTTGATTTCTGATATTGTGAAGTATATGTATCAACATGTAGGACTAAGTGTATTAATTAATGATTATAAAAAAATAGTAAGTAATTGTTGTTGATCTTCGAAAATGTAGTTGTGAGACAGGTATCAAAATATATAATCAAAATATATATCTACTAGAATGTTTGAAATATGTGTTTTATTTATGAATCTCATTCGCCATTTGCTAACCTTTTCAGATGCCCCACGTGATCGAAATGAAAATCCTCAGACGGGCTAGTGTTTGAACAAAGTCTCCAAAGAGTATATCTGGAGAAGTTTTTAAGATTCTCCTGAAGCTCAGATTCTCAGAATCAGTCATGGGTGGGCGGCATATAGCAATCTGAAGAAGTTCGTTGATAGTAACATTCCCCAATGTCTGAAACGCAAAATGTATGGTCAATGCGTACTTCCAGTACTGACATATGGAGCAGAAACGCCAACCCTCACCAAGTTGACCATAAGGAAACTCCGTGTAGCACAGAGGAAACACGAAAGAGCCATGTCACATGTGAGACTCTCAGACCGGATAAGAAATACGTAGAAGGTCGGGAGTAACAGATGTCGTCGAAAGGGTAGCTTAGCAAACGATCATTTGCGGGACATGTTACCGGATTGGTAGACGATACATGGACCAGAAGGGTGGTGGAGTGGAGACCCCGCGAACATAAAAGAAACAGAGGGAGACCCCCCACACGATGGTCCGATGACATTCGAAGAATTGCTGGCGATAGATGCGAAAGGCACAAGACATACGTGGAGAAGTATGGGGGAGGCCTATGTTCATAAGTAGACGACAACGGCTGTCTAAGTAAGTAAGTAAGTTTAAAGTCGCCTGTATAATTTATAAAGAAGAGCAAGCCAGGGTGTGGTGGTTTGGCGACCCCAATTGAAGTGTGAAATAGCAAAAAGAAAGAAGAATAAATTTTGTTTTATTTTGGAACCATTATTCTCGAATTGTTAGTTAATATTTTTTGCCATTTCTCCGAAGGGGTAGGCAGAGATGATGGAACACAATACTGTTCTATCCTGAAATAATTCTCGCGGTCCTTCTACAATAATACACCGTGACACGCACACAAGTCGATTGTTCCGACTTCGAACATGGTCACTTTTTAGTAATTGATTCATACCATGTTTTCCTTGGCCTTCTTTGGCTTATTTTTACATTCCAGGACTTCCATATGTATTTTTAACCATTCTTCAATGGTCTAAATCATCTTAGTGACCCTTTTTAAATATATTCTTGTGAGGTTTACATAGAACGCATTGATCTGCCTAACATTCTTTGCTTAGTTCTTCGTCCGGTATTTTATTATACTCGTATATCCGGTAACCTTTTTTACGCTCATTTTTCTAAGCGATTTCATTTTCATATTACTTAATTGTTTATTCCTAAATCCAAAATTTTTAATTAATTATATTAAAATAATTTAATGCGGATTTATTTAAACACGAGGTTTAATACATTCAGTTTATATCGAGATCGATATACTGAACAGTAGAAAAGCAGAATTTTATTTCATATGTAATGACATCATTACCATCAGCAATTAGTCGTGCGGGGTTGGACGTATGTCTTCTTTCCCGACTTCCAGAACTCTCTATCCCTCGCTATTCGGTGCCACTATTTTAATGTCATCAGACCATCTCGCTTGTGGTCTACCCGAGTTTTTGTCGTCACTCTACGGTGCTTCTTGTCCAACGGTCATTCACTCTCCTCCAGTAAATAAATTAAACTAACTACTTCTCTCGCTTCCGCAACATTCATACATCGCGTCATGTCGATTTCCCGACTCCTCACGTGGCCGACTTTCAATATTTGATTTATTTAATCGTACCACGTTTTTTCTCGATCTTCCTATATTTATACCTAATTCAATTTATAACAAAAACAACAACAACAAACCATCACACAGTTTCTCCGCAGGGGTAGGCAAAGATAATGTCTCGCCACATTACTCTATCTTGACACACCTCTCTAGCCATCTGAAGAACGGCGTCGAGGTAGACCGAGGAAAACATGGTATGACCAAATTAATCAAATTTTAAAGGTTCGTCATGTTAGAAGTCGGAGGAATCGACGTACGTGGTAGTCATACACGTATGCCATGTTTCCCTCGGTCTACCTCGACTTCTTCATTTACAACGTTAACTTTTACTTTCTTAATTCATTCTATTCAAGTGTCCAAATCATCTTATTGTTCCTTTTATTATTTTGTTCATAGCACTTACATTCGCACTGCATTCTTCAATAGTCTTATTTCTTCTGCATTATTTCTACTTTAATCCTTCCTTTGCCAGTTCCATGCTCCGCTTGTATACAAAATGGTCGGTACAAGAACACCATTGTGCAGTACCATTTTAGATTTTTGGATAGGCTTTTTGTTTGGCATGAAAAGTGCACCATTCACTTTGTTATTAACAAATTATGAACAATATTTATAAAATACACCACATGGAAAGGAAAGGAGAGAATGAAACGAAAAACTGTCGTACAAAAATATTTTATTTACACATCAAATATTGGCAGTGGCATGTAAAAGACAAGAACACAAAATTTACCCTCAGTTCATAGAACATAAGAGCGCTAGTAAACGCCCGAGTAAATACAGTATAAAATAAATAAATTAATAATTTTCGCAGGCTCACCAAAATAAATAATTCGATCTATTCTATTATTTCTTCAAAAAATTTCTTGTTTATTGTATGTCTTTCAACAGTTAAAAGATCACCAGGAACATTCAGCCATTGTGAATATATTGTAATATTTATTGAAAACATGCAAGCACCCTAATAAATAAGTAAGCCAAGAATGAGTATTGAAATTCGTTAATAATTAACATAAAACTAAAATAAATGCTTAATAAAAATATTTTTAAATACTGTTTGATCTATGAAATACAATTGATTGATTCGCGTGCGCCGGAATGGGTTCATAAGACAACATGAGATGGTGAGAACCAAATGGTTAATTTAATTATTAATTTGCTTCAATCGCTTCTATTTGTTGCCAGTGTGCACCGTCGATGAACACGCTTTAATAAGATTAGATGTCGCCTCTAGTACACGTAGCCACCGCTGGAGTCGTAGGACTGGTTGATGGTGGCGGGCACTCCTCCGTGGCTACCGCCGCTGGAGAAACCTCCCGAACCACCGCCGCTGGAGAAACCGCCAGAGTGACCTCCACCGCTAGAGAAGCCGCCGGAGTGTCCGCCTGAAGATCCTCCGAATCCACCGGAGTGATCGCTGGAAGATCCGAATCCACCGCCGATGCTGGAGAATCCGCTGGAGATGGGAGCGCCATAGCTAGAAGAAGGCTTGGAAGGAGCGCCGTAGCTGGAAGAGATTCCACCGCTGAATCCGCCTCCGTTAGATCCGTGACCACCGCCGAACGATCCGGAGAATCCTCCCTTGGATGGGCCAGATGGAGCTCCATAGCTGGAGGAAGGGGCAGAGTAAGACTTGGATGGAGCGCCGTAAGAAGATGATGGGGAGCTAGAGAATCCTCCTCCGAATCCGCTGCTTCCATGACCACCGCTGAATCCGCCGCCGTTTCCTCCGTGACCGCCAGAGAATCCGCCTCCGCTGGAGGGAGCTCCGTAAGATGATGATGGTGCTCCGTAGGAAGAAGACGGGGCTCCGTAAGAGGAAGAAGGCTTGCCACCAAATCCACCGCCGAATCCACCGCCGTTTCCTCCGTGTCCACCGCCAAATCCACCACCGTTGCCTCCGTGTCCACCGCCGAATCCACCTCCTACAGAAGGAGCGCCGTACGAGGATGAGGGTTTGCTGGAGAATCCACCGCTGCTACCGCCATGGCCGCCTCCGAATCCACCGCCGAATGAGGGAGCTCCATAAGATGAAGAGGGCTTAGATCCACCGCCGAAGCCGCCGCTTCCTCCATGTCCACCGCCGAAGCTGCCTCCGAAGGATGGGGCTCCATAGGAAGAAGAGGGTTTGCCTCCAAATCCACCGCCGAATCCGCCGCCGTTTCCTCCGTGTCCGCCTCCGAATCCACCGCCAGGAGCTCCATAGACTGAAGCGGGTTTTCCACCGCCAAATCCACCGCCATTTCCTCCATGTCCGCCTCCGAATCCTCCTCCGTTAGAAGGAACTCCGTAGGAGGAAGAAGGCCTGGAAGCACCACCCCCAAATCCACCATGACCGCCGCCGAATCCTCCGCCACCCCCTCCGTGACCTCCTAAGCTACCGCCGCCATTGCCTCCGAAAGAGGGGACTCCGTAGGAAGAGGAAGGCTTGCCACCGAAGCCGCCGCCACCACCACCTCCAATAGATGGAACTCCATAAGAAGTTGACGGAGGGAGGTAGCTATTACCAAGAGGGGCTGAAACAAAAAAAAGGTATTATAAATTTTTATATATTTTTCCTACATCAATATATATTTTAACTTATTTGAAAAAAAAAAAGATAAACTTCTATAAGTATTTGAATCAATGACATTAGAATTAATTTTACAATCTTTAATATGAACAAAATATAGCTCATTACTATTGGTTGTGTCCTAGCTTGAACCGAAGTCCCCTGGATCAGGAACCAAGCGTTCTGTACCCTAGACCACCCCATTTGATTCGGGTAAACAAAAGTATACTATAATTTAATAATGTTTACTTTAAAAAATGTTTACATTCATTGGGTGCAAAGTTGTATACTCGTACAAAAATGTGGAAAAGCCCAACTGGCATCCCAAAAACCAGCAAAGATAAAATATATTAGACTTTGTTGCGAACCAATCCCTAGGATGAATGGCTTTTACTTTTATCAATTTTAATTTAAAAGAATTTTAAGCTCGCGTTTGAAACATCCCAAAGGATTAAAACACAAGCTCATTGCTATGGAGTCATTTTCATCTTTCTCTAACATATGTTATTTATGTATCAATTGTGTATTTTCTTTTGCTGCTGTATTGCTATGTGTGTATGGCGGGACACCGAGGGAGAGTAGCGTAGCTTAAATGTGGTCTGGGTCCCCCTTGGTTGCAAATATACATATATATATATATTTTTTTAACGTAAGTCCCGCATGGACGGGGGACGGGCTTAGGGAATGCACGAGTGAAGCTGACGAAAGACACCGCTGCGCCTATAACAGCTTCGGGTAAGCGGAGGGAGCCCTCTATGGCCCGGCCAATAAAAAAAAGAGTCATTACTTAAGTAAACAATATAATTGAGCGTGTATTACCTTCTCCTATCACGTTACTGGCCAGCAGGCAGAGAGCCACCGCTACATTCTGTAAGAAAAAGAAGAGTTATATCAGACACCGTATACACAGGCACAACTAGTATCTAAATCTACGATATGACGGTAAGAACTGGCTTCCTGATCACGATGTTTCGGTTGGACGCAAAAAATGTTTCCTACTAAAGAAGCAGACAACGATCTAATCTGGATTTTGTTTCTGCAAACCTATTTATAGTAATGGTAATGTTATTATTACAAAAAGTGTTAATTTAACAAACATAAATAACTTTTTTCCCATAATTTATTCGCTTTAATTTTTTGCTATGGCTTTTTGTGTTAGATTATATGGATGATATTTGAATTAATGTTACATAGAAAACCCATCTTTTTCATATTTCATACCCAATTTAATCGTTTATACTTTGTTATACTATACTTTTTAACCGATCGCGAAAAATTAGATGCAGCGTTCACATTTAGATTTAAAACACGTCTTAATGCGCCCTTGAGGTGATTACATCACAAAAACGGCGCTATAAAAGTTAGCATATTATTATTATTATTATTATAAGGTCATACATAGAAATAGATATAGAAATAAGGGTTGGTGCTGGGAATAAAATTTTTGGGGCTCTCAAAGTTAGCACTGCAAATAGAAATATCGCACGCTTAATAGAACACTGGCTTAACTCAAAAAAGCAAGTTTCGCTACATCTGACATGATTTGGTGTTTTAACAAAAACAGTCGAAAAACACGTACGAACGAAAAAGACCGATATAGTGTAATGGAGGTCAATTGGCGGAATTTTGACTTAATTTTAACGCCAAACGATGGATATCGTTAACACAAGCCTCTGTCTAATGTTAAGTCAATTATGACCTAAACTATAATCGGTCAGTTTACTATTAAGCGTGCGATATATCCACTGAAGCAAAGGTGGTAGTACATAATGGAGTTCTAGTGCCAACCCTTATGTATGGAAGTGAAGCATGAAGCTGGTAAAACAAGGATGAAGGTAGGATAAATGCAGCGGGAATGAGATCACTGAGAAGATGGGTAAATCGAACGACGAAATAAGGAAGAAATGTGAGGCAGATGATTGCATCAATAGTAAAATTAAAAAAGGATTAAGTAGAATGGTTAAAATATTATGTACAAGTAGTGTCAGAATCCGTGAAAGACCAAGGAAAACATGGCATCACCAAATTACTCAAATATTAAAAGGCAGCCACTTAAGTTGAAAAAAAAATGACGAGTATGCGTGTTACGATGTACGAATGTAGAGAAAGTTAGAGAGGTATGTCAGGACAGAGCAGTTTGGTAGTCCATTCTCTCTGCCTAGCCTTCTGGAGAAATAGCGTGATGGCTATTTAGTATGTTAATTTTAAATAATACAATATTTTGTTATTTCACGATTTATTTCACTATTCGTCGACATATTCATCATCATCATCATCATCATCAGCCGTCTGTCATCCACTGCTGAATGTAGGCCTCTCCCAAAGCCCTCCACCGCCCCCTATCCATTGCCGCTCCCATCCATCCATGTCCAGCAATCCTCTTCAGATCGTCGGTCCAGCGGGCAGGGGGACGTCCAACTCTACGGAATCCTGTACGCGGTCTCCACTCCAGAACCCGTCTTCCCCATCGGCTGTCGGTTCTCCGACAGATATGGCCAGCCCACCGCCACTTCAGCCCGCCTATCCGTAGAGCCACCTCAGTCACCTTGGTTTGTTGTCGAATAAATTCGTTTCTAAATCTATCCCTCAAGGTTATTCCAAGCATGGCTCTTTCCATGGCGCGCTGGGCAACCTTGAATCTGTAGACTAGACCTTTTGTCAATGTCCACGTCTCGGCTCCGTATGTTATGACTGGCAAAACGCACTGGCACGACATATTGTCACTTGTAAAATTTTTCTCAAATATAAAATTAAGATTCTTTAATCAACTAAGCCTAATTTATATGTTAATCTTGTATTCTTTGCAAACAATGATGAGACCGAATGATACGAATGCATTTTGTAATAATTTGTATGAGGAGCCTTACAAAATTAATTCAAAGTGTTACAAAATAAAGCACGCATTGTTCTACTATGGCATTCTAGATTAGAGATATAAACTCCTTTTGTATGACATCTTTTAAAAAATTGTGCATCGTTACAGGTCAGCTGTTGAATGCGCATTGCAAACGAAATTGGTGACAAAACTAACTATACTTAAACGAATGCGAGAACAGTGGTATATTCCTAGAACAATGCATTTTGAAATAGACCTCTCATCATTGTTTCCCCATATGGATAGAAGATTTTATCAATTAAAATTATAAACGATGTAATGTTGAAACATTACTTGTGATTTGTAAAGTAATACTTAGAATTTAAAGCGTAGAGCTCACTAGTAAAAAATAAATACTAACTCACTCACTAACCATCACACGCCGTCTCCCCGGAGGGTAGGCAGAAATAATGGAACGCCACGCTGTTCTGTCCTGACATACGTCTCTCGATTCTTCTACATTTATACATCTTGTCATGCACGCACGTCGATTTCTCCGACTCCTCACGTGACCGACATTCAATATTTGATTGATTTGATCGTGCCACAATTTCCTCGGTCTTCCTCGATTTCTTGTTGCATTTACATCGTTAACATATAATTTTTTTACCATTATTTCTTCATTCATACTCTCCATATGTCTAAATCATCTAAATGATTACTCTAATCTAAAACACACTCTATCATACACAGAGTATCACACATTCGTCTAAGAGATCTCATTTCTACTGCATTTATTCTACTTTCATTTTTTTTGCCAGTTCCATGCTTCGCTTCCATACATAAGTATATATTCCATTATACACTGTAAAATTAAAAATTTTGTTTTATGTATCACATGTATCACGATCAAATAAATCAAATATTAAATATAGGCCACGTGAGGAGTCAGAGAAATCGACGCGCGTGCATGACACGATGTATGAATGTTCAGGAAGCGAGAGAAATATGCCAAGAAAGAAAAATGTGGCAGTCCATTCATTCTGCCAACCCCTTCGGGGAGACGGCGTGATGGTTAGTTAATTTAAATATACCTTGAATTTATAAAAGAGAATTGATTGATTATCAGATCAATTTGTCGTTTACATGGTAATTACAATGGTAAGACGACAAACAACGCTGTGCTTTTCGTGATAAAAACAGGCGATTCAAATCGATCTAATTCGATTTGGTGCATTTCACCGCGAAATCGATGTTAGCCGTCAATACGAATGAACGAACGCGGCAAGTTCAGAGTATTGACTATTGACCTCGTGCAAGCGTGACGTTCGGCGCTACACCGTAACACACATAATAACAGGTTCTCCGCTCGTAATACTACGGCCTCTTGTAGTAAAGTGAGACACACACCATACACGATTGCGTCAGACGTTGCACGATCGATTTGGCAATGAATGGATCTGAATTTACGGAAGAGAATACATACAGAGCAATGAACACACCTTGATCGACGATATGAGTTTTAAAAAATATCATTTCACTACAATTAATATAATTAAAAACACATTATTATTATATTCAATTCTTAATCTAATATATTCAATTCTTAATCTAAACTTGCGAAATAGAGGAAATCGTTCATTGGAGTAGATCCAGAAGAAGATACAGGAGGGACCATGTAGCCAGAATGGATGGTGACAGTCTTGCATATACAGCTTAAGAAATCCCCTCCGGACACCGCCCACCTGGAAGACCGCCTAAGAGAAGGACAGCTGGACCTCATCATCCGATGAGAGATGATCTATGTGTCACAGATTTATTAAAAGAAGAATTGTTAATCGGATCGTTCAGCTGCTTACTGTCTGGTAAATAAATTTATCTTATTTTATATTAAAGGAGTGAGATGTTCCTTATAATATAATTATTAAATGTTATATTATATATAAGCACTGTTAATGAAAAAAGAAGAAGAGGACGGTCGAAAAAGATATAGCATGATCAAATTAATCAAATACTAAAAGGCGGCCACATTCGAAGTCGGAAAAATCAACGATCGTGCACGTGAATATAGGGGAAACTCGAGTGTTACGTTGAGATTGAGAAGTGTGGCAATTCAATATCTCTGCCTACCCCACCGGAGAAGCGGCGTGATGGTTGTATAGTTAATTATAAAAAAATCATAAATTTCTCAAAATGATATATTGTTTAAAATAAAAGAGTATTGAGTTATTTAAGATTAAAAACTGAAAAAATATGTTAATTAAAACTTTTAAAATGATGGTCTTTTATTAGTAAAAATTTGTGCATTATCAATTGAGGGCTGGATTTTACAAAAGTGCCAAGTATCAAAAATGTTCAAAATGAGTTTTTGATCCCAATTGGTGTTAAACATAAAGGCCAATAACTGCAAACGTGTAAAGTGATAGTGAAGTTCAAATGTTACACTAAAGATTCCACCCTTGGTTCATTACAATGAACATTATTTTCCCTTTTTTTGTTGTTTTATGTTTAAACCACTCAGTACCTTACCTACCAGCCTCCTTGCAAACGTTCCTAAAGTCCATGTTTCTATCCAGAAACACCAAGCTGCTTATTTATAACACCATAATCAAGCCAATGGTGACATATGGTTCTGAGTCGTGGAAAAACACTCTAAAAAAACAACAAATAATCTACTGATTTGAGAAAAGAATACTAAGATTGATCCTAGGACCCAGACCCGGTGGAACTTGGAGACATAGGACCAACCAAGAGATCCGTACGATGACCCAGCAGCCCCATTATAACGAGCACCGTAAGAGCCGGTCGCCTAGCATGGATTGGGCACGTATGACGAGCCAAAGAGACCAGAGCAATCAAGACCCTGAACACGTCTAGACCGACTGGAGTAAGACCTCTAAGGAAGGCCTAGACAGCGCCTAATGGACAATGTTCTGGCTGATTTGGCTAGGTTGAGCGAATCGGACAGCTGGGATCAAAAGGCGCAGGATCGAGGAGCTTGGCGAAAAATCATCAAGGAGGCTAAAACTCTTCAAGAGTATGGCCATAGGAAGTAAGTAATAAACTATAATTATAAGATTTAAAGTAACTATAAATAACAATACGATTAGTGAAAGAAGTAGTAGTTAATACGCACATATAATTAATTAGCGCTAGCTAGTTAACGGTATACGTGGATAGCGGAAAAACCATTAATTGGAACCTTCGCAATAAAACACATTTGTCGGAAGAGAACAAAGTGCGGCCGGAGCGGTTACGGCACCGCTGTGAGCGTGCCTTTACGGTTCATAAATCTCAAGTGATTCGTGACGGGTTTTTGCTCTCGGATCTCCGGAACAATAGTAAAAGTGATTCAATCACTCCGGCAGTGGAAGATTTGAATCTAACCCACTAATGCTGCGGACTTGTTTCTAAGTTCAGTGGCACGGCTATTTTGAAATGCTTAATCTAATTGTTTTTTTCTACGCTCGTATGCATAACGTGGTACTTAAAGGAAAGGAAATTGGATTTTGTTAACAAGTTGAATAAATTGAATTACATGTGACGAAAGTAGTTCTTAAACGTACTCGTATTTGCATCATTGTAATTCGTTGAATTTAGAGAAGAACAATTTGATCGTATAGTTTGAAAAAAAATCCATTACAAAATATCGTACGAGTATACCGAAACCATTGCGAAATACGAATATAACAAACAACGCACAGTCATTTTATATTTGATAAAAAAAAAAAAACATTGCAGGTTATCTAACTGTGTAAACCATACGAATTTTAGACTGTTTTTATTGGTAATAATTGATTATATTGAGTTGCATATCCTTGTTCAAACCATAAATAAGTGCAGTTTACCTAGGATTTAATGAGATATACTTATGAAATTAAAAAGAACTATCTTTAATTAACTAATTATTTAAAAAATATTTAAAAAAACAAGACAGGTTTCGGGGGATACCTCTATCTTCAGGAGTAAAAATATAATAAGACCTAAACAAAGAAATACTATTATAATATAAAAACGCTTTTAAAAGAACGCATTCTTTATTTAGTTTTAGTATTTGTGTTATTTAAATATTTTTTTAATAATTAGTGGATTAAGCAAAGTTATTTTTAGTTTCTTAAGTATATTACTATGAAATTCCATAGTTTTAATGCCTTACTGTCAATAAGTTGAATTAATGAGACTTATAGATTTTAAATAATTTTTAAATCTCTAACCACCAAGTGAGCGCTTCATATGTACATTTAGCAATTAATTCTTTTATAATTTTTATCATTAGAAATGACCTTGTAATAGTTGTTTAATAGTTTATTCTTGTATTTCAATATAGACAAGAATAAATCATACATTACTTAAAAAATAAGATTACATTTTGCTAAACTGAAACAAATTGATAATATTCTCACAATTAAAGAGAAAACGAAATATTGTATTTGATTTTTTTAATCGGTGAATGGTCTTTGTAAACTAATCGGCATAAATCAATTGAAATAAATGAATGGTCTACAGTCTTTTAAAGTGGAGATCTTCCTTGGATAGCAAAGAATTTGTTGGAGAAAGAGATTGAAAGTTGAGGTATTTTGCAAGATCCAAATTGAGCACAATGCGAATATAGACTCCAAACTAGATTTAAAAGATATGACATAATATATCTACTTAATGACATTAACCTTTCCCTTACGGTGCTAAAATAAAAACGTGCGTTCCGGTGTAGGGTAGTCAGTACGCGTTAAAAAATTAGCGATTTTAAATCGGAAAAATAGGAACATTCATAGCTAATCCCCTTATATAATTATAATTGAAGTCAAAAATTATAATAATTGAGATTTAATTGCTAAAAACATTAAAAAACATCTGGCAACGCTCACGGAACGGGCATAGGTCCGCTCTGGTTGCAAGCCCGAAAACAATTTCCGGCGCGGCGGGACGGCGAGAGTGAGAACATTGAGCTAGAACATATGCAAGAGTGAGATGCGAATATAGTGTGAATAAATCGCTGATTTTCACAAAATACCTCCGATGTACCCGATAAATTCTGATTATTATTAATATTATTTTTTAAATCAATGCGTAAATATATTATGGAGGAATACCTAAAATCTTAACCTTGTATTTATTATATTTATAGAGATATTGATGGTTTTTAGAAGCAACGTGTAGAAGATACTCATCGTAGGGAAGGGAGGGTTAAACACGATTAGGAAGTATAAATATTTATTATGTAATGTAAAAGTAAATATACGATCAACATTCTCTTCTCTTTTGTCAATCAATCGAATCTGAAATGCCTTTATTGCCCAATTTAATATTTGAACGTGAAATACTCCGCAAGTGGCTGTAAATATGATTGTCAAATAAAAAGCGTAGTTAGCGCTGGTAACCAAACAATAAACTGACCGGGCGGGAGATTACTACCGGAGAGGCAGAAAGAGAAATTAAGATGCAGCTAATATCTCACGACCCGCGACTACAATCTTCCTCTCCGTACTCTAATATCTTGTGCAATTTATCTATCACGACTTCGGGATTGACAACTTAATAATAATTTGGAGTGTAGCGGCACTTTCTAAGTTATAACATATTGTGAACCGTTTGTCAAATTGCTACGAATTCGATCGAGATTTAGATCACGAAAAAGAATGCACAGAAGTAATTATGTGAATAAAACGTAGACATATGTATCCGCTGTTGAAAGGAAAAGTACAAATCGATCATAACAGATAAAAACAGATATTGATATAACTTTTTGCAATTGCTGCATGCAGATATTCCTAGTGGTTTGCCTATCTCAATATAATTATGTGGGAGGCCATTAATCTAGAAGAAATCTTAACTCCTTTCCAAAAACATAAAGTTACAGATTCACAATTCTTTCGCCATAGAAGTAGTGATATACCATAAAGCTCGTAGATATTAGGTAACTGTTGATTATAAAAAATGATGTTTTGGCATATTTTATGTTGCCCTGATGAAGCTTAGGTACAAGCGAAACTAGTAATAATATTGTAATTCCGTGGTAATAAGTAAACAAAGTGTTAGTGTTTTGAAAATTTGGTTTGGTTCATGTGGTGCTTCCGTAAATTTGGAGATATTTCGTGTATATGTGAATTGTTTTGGTCAATTAGATTGTTGCCACACTAAATTGGATGAATGCCACACTAAATTGGAACTAACGGATTATAAAAAAATGATCCTGGTATCAAGACTGGGTATAGCAATTGGAACATGGAAGAACAAGAACGATCAGACTTGTACTTTATAACCTTGGTCCTCTTCGCCAAACTGCAGTTCAAACAAGGAGAAAACCGTTAGTTCTAGACAGCGCTACATGAAAAACGTATATGATGAAATAGAAAGCTGAGTCGTGAAAAGTGAAATAACAATAATGATAAGGCAGAGACCCTACAAGAGGTAGAAAAGTTAGTAAGTTAAAACTTGGACTGTTCACCTGGACTTTCTGGCTTATATAGGTTCAGCTCTTGTGTATTCCTCTTACGTCTGATGGAAACATTGTTAGAAATATGATTTGGTGGCATGTTGGTTTATGCGGGGGCTTGATTTGTGTGGCCTGGAGTGTTCCTCTGAAGAAGGGTCGATGTTGGGTGCTTGTGGCGGCTGGAGTTGTTTGGATCGTAATTTGAGATGTCTTTTATTATGGGGTTAGGATGAGAAAGGAGTCCTTTGTGTTTTCTTCTTCCTGTACGGAAATCTATATCGTTATAGATACTAACTCACTTACTAACCATCACGCTGTTTTCCCGTAGGGGTAGTCAGGGATGATGGACTGCCACACTGTTCAATCTGACATTCTTCTCGCGCCTCTTCTACATTCACACATCGTGACATGCACGCTCATCGATTGTGACTACTTCGAACATGGCCGCCTTTCAGTAATTGATTCATTTGATTAAACCATATCTAACTTGGTCTTCCTCGACATCTTATTTCATTCAAACGACTTGTATTTATCTTTTTAACCAAGCTTCTCTCACCCATTCGTTCTTTCTTAATTTTATTTAGGACGAATTCACCTTACACCTTGCCTTACATTCTTTTCTTACTTCATTATTAAGTGTTCATCATATATTGTTTTTCTGCATCTTAATAAACAGTAGATGGTAATTGAAAATAATTAATTTGGAAGTGACATTTATAGATGTAAATCCGATCATATTTCCTAATTTTTAGCTATAATCTCAAATCTGAAAAGTTAATTATATGTCGTGTCACTAATGATTTCGACATTTAAACTCTTAATTACGATTGTTGACGATTGCTATCAACAATCAACAGGTCCTCATCACCAGCTCCGGCCACTCGAGGTGATGCAAGTCACCGTGGGAGAAATGGTCCATAGACAAACGTGAGAAGAGAGATATTTGACCTATTAGTTCAAAA
Organism: Lepidostoma basale; assembly: GCA_022606425.2. Lineage (NCBI taxonomy): Eukaryota > Metazoa > Arthropoda > Insecta > Trichoptera > Lepidostomatidae > Lepidostoma > Lepidostoma basale. The sequence continues at coordinate 103,816 of JAHDVF020000047.1, read as the reverse complement.
CATGACCAAACAAAGCACATACTAGGCGGCAGAAAACGTTCAAAGATTGTCTTCTGATCCCTAACCCTGTAATGGCTATCTTATTAAGATTCATAAAAACTATTTACTTTGATGTAGGTAATTCAAAATCAAAGAGAAGAATTTATGTAAACAAAATTATTAAAAGATCACTTCTTTAGTTTGGACATAACATATAGAAGATGAAGAAAGTTTATGTTAACGATGTGAATGAATCACGGAGTCAAAGAAGTCGGAAGAATCGACGTGCGTATAAGACTCGCTGTACGAATGTGGAGGAAGTTAGACAGGTGTGCCAGGAAAGAATAGTGTGGGAGTCCATTCTCTCTGCCTACCTTTTTGAGATCTTTGTATGTTCTAATCACAGTCTAGACGTCATATACAAGAAACAAGGAACAAAAATTCATATAGTCACATAATAAAATGAATAGGGTGCGAATGATGGTGTTATGAACAAAATAATGAAAGGATCATTAAGATGGTTTGGACATATGGAAAGAATGAATGAAGAAAGAATGGTAAAAAAATTATATGTTAACGATGTAAATGGGACCAGAAATAGAGGAAGACCGAGGAAAACGTGGCGCGATCAAATAAATCAAATATTGAATGTCGGCCATGTGAGGAGTCAGAGAAATCGACGCGCGTGCATGTCACGGTGTATGAATGTTGAGGAAGCGAGAGAAATATGTCAGGAAAGAAAAGTGCGGCAGTCCATTCTTTCTGCCTACCCCTTCGGGGAGACGGTGTGATGGTTAGTTAGTTTTTTTTATTTATTAATAAAATGAATGTTACAGAATAGTGCATAACGGAAGACTTCTATTCTAAATTTAAAAATTGAATCTAGTGACTACAAATATAATAGACAAAACATCTAATAGATTATCCATGGTAGTACAATGAAAATTCATTGTACAGTCTGAAAATAATAACATAAATAGTATAATTGGATACTGCAATTTGACGTCTATAATGTTGGAAATTACTTCTCAGAAGGTCAAGACCTTTTTGGTTTCTAGATACTTATATTGAAACTTACTATTATATTAAAGATGGTACTTTAAACTTAGAATTTTCTTTGGCTGTTTTATTACATATAATGAGTTTTGTTTTATAGTATTCTCATTATAAATGGACGAATCAAGTAACTTTAAAAATCAATACAATAGTGTGAACTGCGCCAGAAATACACGGTTTAAAAGACGCAGTCGAATAACCCACTCGAGGTGAAAAGCAGACTGAAGAAAAATGAAAACTGATTTCACGGTATTCAGTGGATTTATAATGAACATTGGATAATCCCAAAGTATCATGATGTGTCAGCCAGTAGACACTTTCACCTTAAAAGAAAGGAAAATCTGTCAAGTTCACACATCCATCTGCTATAATTACTTCCTTTTGTTGGCTCTGTACGCTAACTACATAAAAAGCTACACTTATACGAGATCATTTGATAGTACTAAAAACCTTATGTTATAACTAAAGAAATTATTATTATGATATCATAAACAAAATACCGAAAACATAGCAATATAATCATGTCTAGAAGTGTCACATTTAACATACATAAATCATCAAATCAAATCAGTTTATTTTCTCAAAAGATATTACCTACAATTTTTATAGTTTAAGACATCTATTGAGAACAGGTAAAATATAATAAATATATAATACCAGGAATGCATGAGAGATGGTTCGACATTAGAAATACAAGATACTCTCCAAAGTCAAGAGGATTTGTCTTCTGAACGTACTTTCACGAATATGAAAGACATCGATCTCCGAAGCGATCATGTTCAGCAGTTTGATTGCTCTGCCCACCGGCATCACCAGAGGCAGGTTGGTTCTGCATGCTGGGAGATAAAACAGTCTGTGCTGACGTTGTCGAAGATAACCATCCGGAACATAAAGATGGATAGCCTCCAAGGTGACGGAATTCTCAAAGAATCCCCTGATAAGTCTGAAGAAATGTCATAAATTGGTGAACATATTAGAATAATAAATTGGTAAACATGTGTAGACAAATTTTAAAGTGTATTGTTGCTTTTACATTGATGTAAATCTCAGATTTAAACTGTTGATTTTTTCTATCTTAAATATGTCGCATTAAAATAATGAAATATCAGTGCGCAAGTAAGGTGGTATTACGCATAAAAATGTTAAGTAATCTTTCTTCTCTAATGACGGATATAAGTATATCGCATTAACGAAGTATTTACAGTTACAAAAGCATTTGAAATTCCGCGCAGAAAGTACCAACCGTCGTGCCTTGTGTGACTTTCGTTCTATGTATTGTGAATAGGAAGAAAGTTTTCACTTTCGTTGTGTTTGACCAAAAATTGGTCTCCTCGTGGTCGCCATTCCGTGTGAATCTCAGAGCACACAATGGCGGCGTAATCCGATGCATGCGTTTGGTAACGTGACTCCGTGGACCAGGTAACACACACATCACGATCTGACGTGCTTGTGATAAAGCCAGACGCCTTTGTGACGCTGGACCTTTTGATACGAGTTCGTTCACTCATAAGATAATACTTCAGAGATCCGTACAAGGCAGTGGCTAGCTGTGCAGTCGGAAGAGAGTTATTAATAATATATTATGTAACATCGTATTTGCAAAAGAAAATCAGACAATGTTTATACAAAACCACATACTATCCTGATGAATCGTGATATGAAAAAATCTTAAGCTTTTGAATACATTTTTGGAAATATTTTTTTTTGAACCCTCTTTGGCACTTTAAAAAAACACATATTTTGGGACACAGACGTCCTTCTTCAGCGTAGAAATATATATGTATATATATACGAGTATGCATGTACTTGGATTGCGCCGATTTCGTGAATAGCTCACCTCATGGAAGCTTTGATGATATTTTTTAATCATGGGAGCTGCAGCTGATCTGCGTCTCTCATCTGCATCTGACACCAGTATATTTTATGTTATATAATTCGCTATCTGGCTATGCCAAGCGAATATGAACTCTAAAAATTGGACTCAGAGCTTGATTATTAAGGTTAAACATTAAAAATTGGACTCAGAGCTTGATTATTGGCCTGTACTATGAAAATTATCAATTAATTGATTTATTTATAAAGTTAATTAGAGCCTGATTCGTAACAGAAACCTATAACCACCGCTGGGTTCCATTTAATCAATTCTGAAACTTTGAGCTCGATCTGCTGGCTATTTGCCGAATGGTCTTCACAATAACACACTTTTAGTTTTATTTATAAAGATTTTTGCCTGGTTTAAAGTCATTCTAATGTGAATCCACAACTCAATGAAAATGAGTTAAATGACTTTAACTCATTTTCATCAAGAATAAAATCTTTATAACATCTGTCAGATCATGTAAACAATTTTATAATATTTTAAATATGTATCTTTATAATACGTATCACTGAAGAAGGACTGGTTGTCCGAAACATGTCTAAGTAAATTTATTTTTTAATATAGGTAAGTGTTGTATATACAAAGTATATAAAAAAGAAAAAGAAAAATAAAGGATCATAACAATACAAAGTATGGCGAATATAGAAGAAATTATTTAATTAATCTAACTTAATAACTTAATTACTTACTATTAATTACTTATTATATTTATTCAAGCCAAGATTTTTGAACAATCCCTATTATGAGTAGGAATAGCACAAGGGCTTTTTTTATTTATTTAAAAATGGTAGAATTAAATGCGAAACATTAGAAATAAAGTAAAGAAACCAAAATAAAATAAATAAAATATTATATACACAGTAAAATAAACGAAATTTTAGAAACACAATAAAGAAATATAAAATACTAAAAACAAAGTTATTGAAATTCGTTTCTGTGAAAACAGAATGAATGGAACCCGATTCTTCTTTTCTGTTTTCTAGACTACCATCTGATTTTATTACATTCACTTATTGAAATCACGCCATTATAGTTTACAATAACAAAGACTCTCCGATGATGAAGGTGTAAAACCTTTGAAACATATCGAAGAAAATAAACTAAAAAAAGAAATCGTAAAAAAATTGTTTAGCTTTTATCAGCTATTTCATTTCTTAAATTTTTGTTTTTATTTATTAAGATTTGATTCAGAGTAAACTCAATACAAAATGACATAAATCAAGAATTTATTGGACAGTACTGATATTAAGATTTTTTCAACTAGGTACAGAGATAGTTTATTCATACAATTAACACAGCTTGATTTAAGTTGAGAAACTGAGAATACTCCTGAGAATACTCCTCATCAAGACCTATGTATGGAGTGTCTTGATGTACGGCTGCGAGACATGATGCCTATCCGAAAGGGATAAGCGGAGACTAGAGGCTTTTGAGATGTGGTCCTATAGAAGACTCTTTGGAATTTCCTGGAGAGACCACATCACGAATGAGGAAGTTCTTCAAGGAATCGAAGGAGGAAGGTACCTGCTCAGGACCTTGTCCGAAAGGCGTGCAAGATGGATCGGCCATGTAATACGTCAAGAAGGTCTCTTGCATGCCATAATGAAGGGTATGACCGAGGGGACAAACTCTAGGGGACGCCCACGCCGAGAGTACCTGGAGGACCTGTTGGTGGACGTACGTTGCTCATCATATGCAGATGTCAAAAGAGCCGCACAAGACAGGAAAAAATGGAAGAGAATAATGGAGGAAATTGCTGCAAACCAATCCCAGGATTGAAACCAGAGAAGAAGAGAGAAGAAGAAGAAGATTTAAGTTTATCTGTTTGTAGAATACTCCAAATTACGCATGTACACATAGTAAAATGGTGTGAAGAAACTATAATTATTCTATATAATTGTGTAATACATTCCTTTCAGAGCACATTCACAGCTCAGTAAACAGAGTGTGATAAGTTCTGGCCAACTCGACTACTTGGTTCCCCTTGTCTGCATTAATTAACCTACAACAAGTTCAAACAAAGGAACAACACTGCTGTTGAAGTTTGCTAATTGTTTCGAATAAATTTAATCACTAGAAGTACGTAACCTTTATGATCTTCTGTGCGATGTTAAGCGAGCAAGTACCGCGCCAGATAACATCAGTTTTAAAAGTACTCAGGAGTCATATATTTTGTTGTCTAATCTTGATAATGCAAAAATCTACCTAATTATCGCTTTACATATTTTGCAAGAAAGTAAACAACTTATTTAAACTTCTTACATAATTTAAAAATAAATAAATCCTATAATGATCGTTCTATTAAATATATTTCCCTAGCCTTTCTTTGTCTGTTACTATTGCCTAGTTTTAGTTAATTTGGATGTTTCTTTATCTTATATAAATGTCTTGTTTTATCTAATTTAATACATTTTTTATTCCTTATTACTATTGTATAAAAGATACTTTGTGTACCGACAATAAATAAATATATAAATAGATACAGCGTGACGTGGAAGCAAATGGAGGAGGCCTTTGTCCAGGATTGGACGGGAATAGACTGAAGAAAATGATAAATAAATGACCGGGAATTTTAAGAAATAAATACAACTTATAATTATTACCTTCAAATCACTAGATCACTATTATAGTTTGATTCTATAAATTTTCCTTTTTTTGTATAAATGTAAGAAAACATTATACAATTCGATTAAAGTTATGTTACAAAATTGACAAGAATTCTACTAGCCAGATATGTTTTTTGAGGTTTGTATATCTCGACGATAGATCTCCCATAAAATATTAATTAATGAGGATATCGGTAGGATGAGGATATCGGTAGGATGAGGATATTGATATCATCCTAAAACCAGGGACCTATTCTATAATTCTGGGACAGACTGAATAGACTGAGATGGGTTGGTCACGTACAGAGGATGCCGTCATTGCGAACCTCAATTTTACGACCAAAGCTTCGATGGGAGGATGAAGTTGGGAGAGATGGAGCGAAATTGTTACGAGTGTCAGATTGGAGGGTTGAAGCGGAGGACAGGAGTAGTAGGAGGCGAAGAATACTGGAGGTGAAGGCTGTATGGCTATCGAAGAAGAAGAAGATCGGTAGATAAAAAGATTCACTATAATAGTTAAAAATGAAGTAATGTATTCAAAGAAACTGAGGTAATACAAGAACAAAACAATTGATCAAATTAGTATTTACATTTTACCATAAGTTATTATATTGATAGTCATATAAAATACCATTGATCACTACGTTTGAATTTGTTTTACGAAAACGCAAATATAAAATAATTAATTTAATCTCTTAAAAATCTTAAATCGTTCTAATAGTTTAAGTATGTTAGGAAATATTAGGTAATTATTTTAGTTAATTGTAAAGACTATAGTGAGACATTTTAACGTTCTTTCTAATTGGTAATTAATAAAATAATTGTCTTTTCATAATCTCGGCGATGAGATAAGCACTTCCTATGTTGTATAATGAACCCTCTTATAAAATCTTCCAATTAAGAATAAAGCCGATAGCTTCAAAGGAGACAAGAGTTAATAGATTTTATTCAAAAGCTGCCATTTTCGCCGCATATTAAGTAACGAATTTCTCTACTAAATTAAATTAACATTTAAATCTTTGAAACTAAAGAAACCCAAGACATTAAAATCTTTAAATAAAACTCTGTCACTTAATGCTTATTATGTAATAGGCGTATTAAAACTTTGACTGGGTGCTTAAATTTCTCTACATCTAGTAAAGTAGTTTTTACATAAACAAAAAATTAACACGCTGGCTTGGCATTAGAAAAATCTGTGGAAGAACCCTCATCAATTAGGGAAGAGATGTTTTTAAGTGTTTTTGTGAGATTTGTGAAGAAATCTCCCAGCCGCTAGTTATTGGGATACCTTCTAATTAGTGGATATGTGAATTTGTAAAATCAAAGATTTGACAAAATAGTTTGCTGCAAGATAAGATATCTACATAACTTATTTACTCACTCTAATAAAACATTTTTTTTACATTTTTTTAAGGAACAGCTTAACTTAACTTGAATTTATTTTAATTAATTTACAAAAAAATATGTTAGATGCACCCTAAGATGCAGGAATACAATTGGAGAGATTCGCAGAACCTGTAATATTAATCAAATCAAATCAAATCAGTTTATTTCATCAACAGACATTACAAATTTAATTTTTAAGGCATCTATTGAGAACAGGTAAAATAATATATTGTGTATAACGAAAACAGAAACGCATGAGAGATGGTTCAACATTAAGAAGACAGGATACTCTCCAGAATTAAGAGTATTTGCCTTCTGAACGTACTTTCACTAATATGAAAGACGTCGATCTCCGAGGAGACCGCGTTCAGCCGATTAATTCCTCTTCCCACCGGTCTCACTAGAGGCAAGTTGGTTCTGGCAGCCGGTAGGTAAAGATATTGTGAGATGGAGTAGGCTGAGAAGTCGGTTCTGGAGGGACCACGTCGAGAGCAAAGACTTAGTGAGAATTCCCGAGATCGTAATGCACGATATTTCAGAGGGCCGTCGGCTATTAAGACGACCATCAAAGAGATGCAGAGAAAGTTGGACGTCTTCATCACAGGAATAAAATTGATATCCTGTCTGAACAGATCGAAAGATCGATAGAAAGAGGAAAATGAAGAAATAGAAATCACAACCATATTAATGAATGCAACTTATTTAAAAAATGTTTCTTCGGCAAAGGTTTGTAATCGATGTTATCTCTAATATTGAATTATTATGTAAGTATTGCATGGCATCAAAACTTATCTCAATAATCTCCCAAAGAGCTTGTCTGTTTTATGGCTCAGGTTATCAATACATGATTTTGTCCACCTGTTCATCACGATTTGATTGACAAACAGAAAAACATCTGTCCTCTTCTGTTGATGAACTATGAGATATATTTTCTATTAAAATATATATATGTAAATTTTCGTCCCACGTTCATTGGCACAGGTCACACTGATGTTTTAATATTCTCGTAAAATATTTAATGTTTCAGTATGAAATATTTTTTGTTACATCACATATACGACTGTTTGCAAAATAAAATAATATTATGCATGTTTTGTTTTGTATGACAAAATTAATACGTATACATCGATAAGTTTAAAACATAAGAATAAAGAAAATTATTAATCATAAAGAGTATTTCTTACGATTTCAGATACTTTATTTTATACGCCTACAGAAGATTTTTTTTAAACCTGGGTCATGTATTCGCTTCTTCATCAATCTTTATCCTGTGATAAAGGCGTACCACTATCTCTCCATTTCTTTGGTAGTCTTCCTGGATTTCTGGAGTCTCACGCACCAAGATCTTGGGAATCATAGCTAGGTCCATTCTCTAAACATTATCTCCTGAATTGGACATCTTTGCCAACTATCTTACAATGTCCTCTCTATTGAAGGTTCTGCAAATCTTCGTTAGGTATTGCTAAGGGTTCTTCTTACTCGTCATAGATCGCAAAAATTTCATTTCTAATATTCTAAGCTGAATACGCATGTTCTATTTAAAATGAGAAGATATTTTTTTCCGTTTACCAATTCCCATGAATAAATTGGCTTTATAATAAATCAAAATGATACATTGCTTAGAAAAAATAAGCATTATTAAGCATACACTATTTAAAAGTTAGCGTAGTTTCACATCATTGCTCAAGCAAGAATATACTGTTTTTCCCGTAATGTCCAATTTGTATAGCAGAAAGAAAATATGCGTAAGAACTGTTTACGTAATAAGAAATTAATTTATATATGCGGAATCTACAGAATGGCATTGCATGTTGAAGGGTAATTGAACAAATGTAATGTAATACGTACTATTGCAGACATGAAATCTTCTATTTTTCCGCTGCGCAAGAAAATGAAAACTTATCTAAATAAATATACAGCTATTTTCTTCTATGTTCGCCATAACTTTGTGTTGTAGATGTTTACGGCTTATTACATTTACAACTTTGAGTGTTACTTGCTAAAACATATGTATGGAGCATCTTCATGCACGGCTATAACACATGGTGCCTAACCAAAATAGAAAAACAGACTTGAGGCCTTTGAGATGTGGTGCTACAGAAGAATATTAGGAATTTCTTGGAGTGACCACATCACGAATGACGAGGTTCTCAGTAGAATCGAAGGAGGGAGGTTAACTTATTAAAACCATCTAAGAGAGGTGAGTCAATGGATCAGCTTCATATGCGCAATGGGTGCAGGGTGCAAGACTTTGTTGTAAACCAATCCTTATAATTGAAACAGCGAAAATTGTGAATTTAATACACAATATATTTGTGCTGTCATTTATTATTTTTTTACGTTATTTTCTTCGTTTTGCGTTGTTAGGTCCTTCAATATTATATCATCATATAACAATCAAAACAAACAAGAAATTGTTATACCTTTTTAAAAATACCTCCAGTGAAACTAAGAGTTTTATAGCCATAGTAAACGGCACATTTCCAAGGCTATTTTGCAAACATTAAACAAACAAAATTGCTATTTTTGCGGTTTTCTTATCAAATATTTATTCTATAATAGCAGAGTTTTATGATGAAATTAACACGAGCGTCCGGACTTTTGAAATGTGTACGAATTGTAAATATTATATGCAATGTTCAAACACAATTCTTGGATTTATTTTATTCTTGTTCAAATACAATTTACGGTATTTTTTAGTAGAAAGAATCTCAAGTATTCTTTTTACTTTCAATGTAAAAGTCTACTTCAAATATTAAATGTTACTGAAAACTTTGATATGAAGCAATTACTTGGTGGTTGGACATATTTAACACTTAATTAAACACTTTTTGTACTTGGTATACAACCATTTTATTTGTTAGGATGAGGGCCTACCGGTTTCACTCTATGCGAACCTCCTTACTGTTCAGTATGTGTAAAGCTCTGAGGAAGCTCGCATAGAGCGAAACCGGTAGGTCCTCATCTTCACAAATAAAGTGGTTGTATACCAAGTACAAAAAGTGCTCAATTAAGTTTAATGAAAACGTCTGTTTTCAAGAAGTTTTATTTTAATTTGTGGAAGTGACATGTTTCGCTTTGCGAAAACGCTATTAAATAGATGATCAAACATTTGTAATTTATCCAGAAACTGATATATTGACTTTTAAGAAATATCATAATATTTTTAGGTATTAAAAAGGTAGTTTTCGTTTTCCTGATAACGAAGGAATACTTTTTCTAAACTACATCTCAAGTTTTTCGCGCTTACAGTGTTTGATTAATTTTTGTTAATAATATTCTTTCCATCCCGGAATGCATATAATTATCTGTTCAAAAGAGTAAACCTGCTTTTTTATGTGTTATTTTTGGCTTATTTAAATTATTTTATTCATCGAATTCTTAATGTAAGCATTGCTGTCCGTTTTTTCAAGAGCCTGACCTTCTGCGAGGTCGATTCACAGCTGTCTATCCATCTTTTGGTGGTCTATCCGGACGCCATCTACCTTGTAATAAGCCGTGCAATACAATGTGAGGTAGTCAAAAAGTTGTTCAGATTATATTAATAAATTATTTGTTTTAGAAGCCATTAACAGGATGTAATTTATAGGAAGATCAAAAATTGCAATAATGCACTTTAAATAAGGATAAAAAAACATAAAAACATACGGATGAAAACGTCTGTTTTCTAATGGTTTTATTTTAAGTTTCGCCTGTATACGGCATTATCAAATGAAACGCTTGTCTAAAGTACTATCACATTTATGAATTTTTTTTTTTAAATAGTTGTTTTATAGATACAATATTTAATTTCGCTGATGGAGGGCTTCTGTGTCCCGAAACATTTTGTTTTAATTTTTAATTTTATTTCTATTTTAAATAAAGTGTTGTGTTACAAGTGAAGTGAAGTGGCCGTGAGCTAACCATATCTGTCGGAGAACCGACGGTCAATGGGGGAGACGGGTTCTGGAGTGGAGACCGTGTACAGGATTTCGCAGAGTTGGACATCCCCCTGCCAGTTGGACCGACGATCTGAAGAGGATTGCTGGACGTGGATGGATGGGAGCGACAATGGATAGGCGGCGGTGGCGTGCTTTGGGATAGGTCTACATTCAGCAGTGGATGACAGACAGCTGATATTACAAAGTTTAAAAATATTTTTTGTGAATGTATACTTATACTTGTATACGAATACTGGATTTCACCCACCGTGGGTTATTAATTCATGATTTAATTGTATCTCAATAGAGACGAAGATTCAAATTGGAAACTGAATATGGTTGATCAAGGTGTTTATACGAGTATAGCGTTAGTGTGTGGATTATATAGAGTAATCTTAAAAAGATTAACATATGTAATCAAAAATCTCATAGATGGCATGTTGAAACTGACATGTGAAATTAGGCATAGATTTGTAACATATATACACTTCCAAAAAATTTGTCTTACATGGTCATAAAGAAAAACAAAAGGTGGAGTGGGGAATGTTGTAATTACATAAAGCGTGCGCTTAACCCAACCAATGACAGGTCATAAGTCCTGTAAACACCTTGATCAACCATATTCAGTTTCCAATTTGCATCTTCGTCTCTATTGAGATACAATTAAATCATGATTTAAAAATATTGTTCAGTTTTCATTAGTATTAATTATTTAATATGGAGTATTAAATCATGGTTCAAGAAACAATAAATACGTTGAATGAATTCGTTCATGCAAAATTTAAGGTTAACCATTAATGTTATAATGTAATTTAACACAAAGAATCTTCTTGAAGTAAACGGTGTCGGAATGTGAATAGGTATGCCGGTATTTAGCTAAGTACGGTTAAAAGCAAACAAGCAGTGTTGTAATTTATCTTGTGATGAATACCACATACATAAGATGTCAACCATTTTCTCTTTTCGCTAACGTATTTAGTATTTACATTCCGTGTGTGAGAAGAACCGTTCCAGAGCTACGTGAGACATTTTGTAATGCTTGCTTTTGCTTTCAGTCGGCTCAATCATTACCTATGGTAATTTTATAACTGTTAGGGTCATTGCCTCGGCTCGTGGTTTCAACACACAAAACACAAACAAACCATCAACCCGTTTCCTCGAAAGGGTAGACAAAGAGAACCGCTACATTACTCTATCCCATAATATCTCTCTAGATTCCTCAACATTTATACAGCGAGTTATACACGTACGTCGATACTACCGACTTTTAACGTGGCCGACCTTCAAAATTTAATTAATTTTGTCATGCTATGTTTTTCTCTGTTTTTTCTACATCCATGTATTCCATGTGTTCAAACCAATGCAGTGATCCTTTCATATTTTAAACACGCATATATCTAAGGATTCTCATCTCTATCACATTTCTTCTGCCAGTTTCATACTTGGCTTTCATACATAAGGGTTGCAGGTAGAACTTCATTTTGAACGGTCGTTTTAGCTTTCATTGATAATGTATTGTTCAGAAATGTTTTCTTACAATAATTAAAAATACACTGAGTAGCTAATCTATCGACACTTTATTTTCACGTGAATTCTACACCAGACCAAAAACGATGTGACAATTACACTCCCATCACCGGGAGTCGAACCCGAGACCATCGGTATGCCATTCATAGTTCTTACGACTCTGCCACGAAGGTCATCATCATTTTTTTTATGAATGTATTTGATACCTTGACCACCTTTGTGGCCGAGTGGTGAGTGCTTTGACTGCTACACCGAAGGTTCCGGGTTCGATTCCCGGCGATGGCAGTGTGATTGTCACGCTGTCTTTGGTCTGGTAAATAATTAACATGACAATAAAATGGCGATAGATTAACTACCTAACCCATGTAACGAGAATAAAAATGATAGCTATACCTTTACATCGATTCAAGAATATAATAATAATAATAATACGAATATATCGCACCTTCCGTAAAACAAGGGCATAATTGTTAAAAATTCTCAAAAAGAGTTAAGTATGCCAATGTATTTTAAAAACATCCCTTTGTCTATAGGAACAAAGTCGCTCATTAAATTCAGTCTCATTTTGTCAGAGGGCGATAGTGTATGATCAATATAGCCAGAATAATACGATATTATTTTTTAAAATCTTAAAATGTCTAATGAAAAATCACAAAACGTGCAATTGTGCCCTTGTCTTACCGAAGGTACGATATAAAGAAACGAAAGTCTATGACAATAGAAATGGTTCCATAATCTCACCACATACGAATTAATAAATGATATAACCAAACTTTTACGTCCGTAATAGATATATGCTAACATAACCTCAAAATGCACATAAGTACATGGCTATCATAAAATAGGCAGCTTTATGAGACACGCAATACTCTGTCTAATAAATTTCACGTTGATTTAACTTTACGGCTGTAGATTTAAACTTTTTCTTATTAATCAGAATTTAATGAGGTTTTCACGCATCTACTATGGACCAAGCAATATTCCGGGTTCAAGTCGCTTTTTTCTTAGTTCCGCGCTAATCTCATTTCCTCTTAAGCCAGGTTAGGTCTGTAGCTAGATAATTGTGCAAGGTATGTCACTTGGCGACCTGAAGTTCGTGAAATCGAAAGTAATAATGTCAGTATATGTTTTAAACGTGTTTAATCACACTGACTGTAAGTGAATTTCGAAAAAAAAATTAGTTTTTCGTTTATATAAAGAATTTTGACAGGTGTAAAATAAAATTTTCATTTGTTCCAATGATAATTTGAATAATTTCTTCAATATTATTTTAAAGTTCTTACTGGTGTTGGTTTGTTTTAAGTGCCTAATTACTACTAATTTAAATAAACGGTGTATACGTGGAACATTAATTAAATAGACAATATGTGCACCATCTAAAAATAACATTTTGTGATACATTATTTTTGTTTTGTTATTTTGTTATTTTATTTTGTTATTTTATTTTATATCATTGTGTTTTATATTATTTGTTTTAGATTTATTTATTTATTTAAACGGTTAGTTATAGATTTATTTGTGCTTTCTTCGATTATATTATTTGGAAAATAAACATAATATTGCCGAAATATTTTATTTCATAAACTAGAGATAAGAGTTTTGATTATAAAAAAATCATATTATCGTTAAAATGATAAGTAATTAGTCTTTTTTTAACTGTAAATTATTGTATGGTTTTATTTATTATATTAAAAAAATATATATATTAACGGTAAGAATAAAAGCGAAAACGGCCGTTCACAGTGGAGTTCAGGTCCCAACCCTAATGTATGGATGCGAGGCATGGAACTGGCAGAAGAAGGATGAGAGCAGAATAAATGCGGTAGAGATGAGGTCCCTAAGACGTATGTGTGATAGAACGATGTACGACAGAATCTTTAATGCTGATATGACAAAGGAATATAAATGGAGTACGAAGTCGAGGCAGACCGAGGAAAACATGGCATGACCAAATTAATAAAATTTTAAAAGTTGGTCATGTTAGAAGTTGGAAGAATCGACGTGCGTGTATGACTCGCTGAAAGAATGTGGAGGAATCTAGAATTATTTACTATAGAAGTTTAAGTTTAAGAAACAAATTTCTACAGCAAAGCCAACAGCATAATATAGAACAGGTGCTTAACTATCTATTTTTTGTAGCTAAACTACTTAAAACGTGATCTTAAAGAATATTTCATTAAAAGTTATTTTCTTAACAAAATTTGTGTTCTTAAAAAAATGAAGGAAAAAAGAAGTTCGTATTAATTCAACTGATAACAGAACGAATAATGCACCCGTAGATTTCCTTCCTTTTATTACAGAATATTACTTCCGAGTTGTGTTCCTGATTAAAAAATACTCACCAGAAAATTAGATCTCGCCATTATGAAGAGTCTGTTTCGTTTGTTGGGACTTTTACTGTAACAAAAGAAAAAAATAACAATATTAATGTTTAGTTACATAAAATGTACAATATTTGAAATGAACATGTTAATCTAATGCAATCGTAATTTTATCATAACTGAAAATAAAAATAAAAATATTTTGTACAAATATAAGAAATATTTAACTAAAGTAAACATAAACAGCACCGCTTTTTTACGTACTTCGATTGCATATACAAAACTGTGGGTTAGGTAAGATGCATTGAGTTTGTTTTCAAGAAAATTTATTATAAACTATTAATGATTAAGCTTTGTTTTTTGTACACAATTGTATTTTATTTCACGCGACAGCTGTTTCATCAACCAATGTTGACATCATAAGTTGTTACAATAATACGAGTATATCAAATGTCAAATTTCGTGATTTTTCAAATCTTTATGTGTATTTGTTTCTATGTCAATTTAAATACAAAAAACAAAGTTTATTCATTAACAGTTTAAAATGTTAAGGTATCATAGTGTTTCGGCCAAAACAATGGAAGATTTATAACATTTTATGGGAGTGAAAAGTACTCTCTTACAAGAACAATATCAATATTTGTATAATGTTTGGCAAAGTGAAATGTTTAATTAAGACAAAATAAAACAATTATTATTAAAAAAACGAACCATCTTATCATTTTAATATTATTATGACTAGTTTCAATATTACTGATCGGTTTGCAGCAATGTATTTTTATAACTTTGCTGTTCCTTTTTAGTATAGTAGTTATAACGTAATAATTATCAATATTACGTATAAAATTTAATTTTTATTGGATTTTAACTATTCAAGAGCTCCATTTCGGTGACCATTATCCTCTCTTACGTTGGAAATTGAATTCTTTGATACTAAGGTTACCATTAATATTTGTATTGTTTCAAATACATTATACCTTTATTATCAAAGTTAATTTATTAGATTACATTATTATTTCTGTGATTTCTGTGAAGGATTAATATAATAAGTGAAAATGGCAATCATTGGTTAGTGAAATATCTGTCGCGACAATTTTAGAGAGATTAAATAAATACATTTTGATAGTATAACAGCGTTCCAAATTAAACAATTAATAGGTCAAGCTACCATAGTGTTTCTGCCAAAACAATAGATTATCTTATAAAAAATATATAAGAAAATTTAAATGATTTAACATACAAATAAAAAAGCAGATATCCAATTCGTAACCATTATAATTAAATTAATAGTTAATCCAATTTATCTCATCGAATTTCAATCATCTCGTGTGATTTGGGATTTCTATTTAATAATGGGGTACAATTTTTTTCCCGTTTCTCTGTTGACTGGTTTATACCAAGTTTTTTTATGGCTTATTTCAGTCAACTTATGATTAATTTGAAATGAAATCGTATAACCTAACGTTAGAACCGAAAACTTTTGTTTCATTATATCAATGGTCTACGCTTATTTGAAACCGACATTTCTCTAGTTTCAATTAGCGTAAGTATGTATAATCTTCGTGATCATTAACCGTCTACAAAATAGTAAGAGTAAAAATTCCCAGAAAGCATAATGCATCAGTTAAATGGCTGGGAGTGCATTTGGTATTTCTGCGTTGTCATAGTGAAATGTTCTGAACACATTCACCGAAAATCATTACGTTGGAGATGTAATGCTCAAATAAGTGCTCTGAAAAATATCCAATTTGCATGTTACAAAGAAAGAAAAATTAATTCTACATCGCACAATAGGAATTAACGTTTTTAATAAGTTTCACATACAAATCCATTACATCAGACATGAATGTATTTTATAAATATGTTACATTACAAACTGGCAAGGAAATGATTTGCGAAAATGATTAAAAAATCAATAGAAAAAATGTATGGTATGAATTTAAAATACAATAATGTATATAAGTTAGTATTTATAGTGCCTTTTACAATGATGTAAGCGTTTAGATGTTTATAAATACCCTACTGAGGTTGTTTTGTTACCCTAACGATGGTCCATTTTGGAGCGAAACCTGTAGGTTTAAACACTGAATTAAGTGGTGTTAAAAATATATATTTAAGAAATTTATATTTTTATTTGAAATTTCTTGATAGAAGTATATTTTAAATAATGAAAACAAAAAAAAAACTTGCTGACCAGAAGATGGCAGCAAGCCGAAACCGGTCGACGATAAACACAAGTGGAAACACACAAAATATATAATAATAAAGACATTTTCTATCAAATATTTTTTGTTTTCATTATATATCGTGTGATTGCTGTTTCCTGAACAATGACGTAAAACACTTTCTTAAACAGTTAATAAGAATGAAAACATCTATTTACTAGAAGTTTTATTATATTTACTAAAATGAGATTTGATAATGCATTAGCAAGGTGAATCATGCCATTCTCGCAAAATATTATAAAACTAAAAAAAACAGATGTTTTCTTATTATATTCAAGAATAAAACTTTGTTTGATTGGATTCCGTTATTTGAAATATTATCAACACATCACAAAGTGATAGCAATATAGAAAGGATTAATTTACATTTTATCTGAAGAACAAAATTCTCTGTATGCGGAACTCCAAATTTGGATCTTTGCCAAATGTTTTAAGTATGTATGTGCATAGCAACACAGTGACCCAATTTTATCTCAAGATTGCACGTGGGTAGCAAAAAAATATGTGTAGAAAATATGTATTATTGAAACTGTGCATGCTGGCGAAATCGACGTGTGTGCATGACACCTTGTATAAATGTTGAAGAAGCGAGAGAAGTTTGTCATAAAAGAACGGCGTGACGGTTCAGGATGTCTACGTGATCGTTATAAATTCATACAATAATTTTAATATTAGGAAGTAATTTGATTATCTGAACTGAAATTATGTAAATGTTATTAAATAATTGAAATTCTGCATGTAAAAAAAAAAAATAATAAAATGTCAGCCAAATTCAAGATATTTTCTCGTATAAAGGACTAAATATGTATAGTATACTCTAATCCTTCTTCTGCCAGTTCCATGCCAAAAATCTAATACACTTCTATAATTTGTTTTTACATCACTTTATTTTATTTTATCGAACCAACCGGTTTCGCTAACACAGAGTTTCGTCAGGGTTATAACATGAACTAAAAAAAATGTGGAAGCATTTTTTTAATTTTATATTTGTATCATGAATAACACACGAAAATTTTTGAGAAATATAAATATTTTAATACGTCATATATTTACCAAGTTAGCAATTACCATGAGAGTGGAGTAACCCATAAAAAAATAACAATTAAAAAAATATTAGAGAATATCAATTTACTCCAAGGCCCCGACGAGATTCGAACTCGTGATCTCCTGTTTACTAGACAGGCGCTTTAACCAACTAAGCCACGGCGCCGATGACACCTCGCGACCTATTATATCAACATATTATTTTGGCGTTTACTTATCATATCATAATACCCAACGATAATCCATACACGGCGTATATTTTTAAAACAGCTGTCCAGACTGTTATCATTTTTATGTTTGTTTTACGCACGTGTAAGATTGATTGTTCTTAAGTCATAATATTTAAAATCAAACAAAACATATTCGCAAATGTTATCGTATTGGCTGCTATAAGCATGCCGGACGAATGTATAATGCAATAAGTTTTATTGAAAGATTACATGCAATAATTTTTTACATTTTTGCTTGAATGCTTGTTTTACTTGAAAACTTCTATAATTTACACATTTGAAACCGATTATTGCGAATGATATAGTATCAACTGAAAGTATTTAAACGAATCAAAACGTCTGTTATCTAGAAATTTATTATATTCTATGTGAATGACATGTTTTGCCTGTCTAAGGCATTCAAATATATCCGTGTATTCATTTGATAATGCCTTAGACAGGCAAAATAGGTTTTCACTCGTTTTAATTATTAAACATAGAGTTTTACATCATTGCTCAATAAACAATGAATATACAATAATTATTTATCTAATTAATTTTTGTTATATTAAATTTCGTGGTAGAACTTCATTGTAAATAAAGAAAATTGAAAAGTTTTGTAAAAAATCTTTTAAAATATACTTAATTGTTAAAATCCACTGATGATATTTAGTTAAAATCCACTGATGTTGACACCAGCAGATGACAGCAAGCTGGCGAAACCGGTCGAAGACACACATATTAGTGGATTTTAACTAAATATTCATTTTAAAAAGATTTTTTCATTTTATTTTTATTTTCGTTAATAATTTATCTGCTTTATTTTAGGTGTTATTGAGAGTCCCTTTATTTTTTTAAATTTATTTAATTTGACATCGGTGGTTGGTATGCAATGTTCTACTGGGGCTTAGGTATTATTAATATTAAGAACACAAAATATATACAACAATTCAAACTGAAAATACATGTTTTGTTAAACCGAACATACGGAATATCAGATTTCAATTAGGAAATATACATTTTAATGAGAAGTAAGAAATGAATGAAAGGCGATGAATGCGTTCTAAAAAAACTAAGATGGTTTGTATATATAGAACTAATGGATGAGAGAATAATGGTTAAGAGATATATAAACAAGTAGTGTTAATGAAAAAATAAGTCGAAGAAGGGTAATGAAGATATGGCGTGACCAAATTAGTCAATTATAAATTAATCAAATTAATCAATTACTGTAGAAGATGTAAAAGATGTCGTGCGATGGAGAAGACTGAGAAGACGCTACTGGAGAGATCATGTGGAAAGAGTGATAAATATAGCCGCAAATAAAGTACCAACAGGAAATCGACCTGCAGGAAGACCACTTAAAAGATGGCGAGACAGTTGGACAGCTGCATCCCAGGAACAGGCCCCGAGATATAAGAGGACATATCCAAATAAAGCAGATGAAGAAGAAGAATAATCAATTACTAAAAGGCGGCCATGTTCGAAGTTGGGACAATTGACGAGGGTTCGTGTCATGGTGTATGAATGATGAAGAGAAGTTATGATTGAACAGTACCCATCTCTCCGGAGAAACGGCGTGCTATTATAGTTAGTTAAGAACAATGAGTTTGCTCTGTTTTACTTCAGACATATGTGAGCTTGGTATTGCAATGTTTGTTACTAATTATTTGATGTAGAGATGAACTACTGGGAAACTCAGAACAGAGACAATGATAAAGTTAATTAAATTGTTATTAAATAATGCAACAAGAAAGCGCCTCACAATGAGATCGTGTAAACAAGCGAATACGTTGTTTAAACAAAAAAAAAAACTTCAGGGAACATGCGCCGAAAGGCAAAGGGCAAAGTTGAATTACGCAGCGTTGTCACAACCAAAAGAAAGCGATCACACAATGTAGATGCTGATAACGCTTTCTAATTATCACTGCAAACAGCCCATTAACAGACTCTTGCGGCAGGCACACTATTATAATATTATTATACTTAGCTTCCTAATATACGCATCTACAT
The DNA here is from genome assembly GCA_022606425.2 of Lepidostoma basale. Classification (NCBI taxonomy): domain Eukaryota; kingdom Metazoa; phylum Arthropoda; class Insecta; order Trichoptera; family Lepidostomatidae; genus Lepidostoma; species Lepidostoma basale. Next base: position 83,652 of record JAHDVF020000047.1, on the reverse strand, counting down.
ATCATTTACCTGCGATTACGGATTGCTTTTCTTGAACCAGAGTGACCTTTCGAAAACACAATTACTTAGATAATACGCAAGTGTGTTTACCTAAACGCAAATTTCTTTTCTAGCAGAATTGTGTAATTCCAAAGTCTATTAGTTTAACTATTTGAAAATGCGAATTAAGTTAAATATGTTTGCACAAATGAGATGGTTGTCATTCAAGTGGTCGTAAAAAACATACTCAAATATACTATTTCATACTTCTTAAGCAATTGTTGTGACATCATATATAATATTATATCATTTAAAAAAAAATCATTTATTTTAATTTTAATAAAAATCTTTTTACAACAACAACAACAAACCATCAGGCCGTTTCCCCGTAGAGGTAGGCAGAGAGAATGAACCGCTACACTTCTCTATCCTGGCACACCTCTCTAGATTCCTCCACATTTATACAGCGAGTCATACACGCACGTCGATTCTTCCGACTTCTAACATGACCAACCTTTAAAATTATATTAATTTGGTTATGCCATGTTTTCCTCGGTCTGTCTCGATTCCGTACTCCATTTACATCATTTACGTATACTTTCTTAACCATTCTTTCTCCATTCATGCGCTCCATATGTCCCAACCAACGCAGCGATCTGTTCATGATTTTGTTCATAATACCTTCTTCCGATGTACATTCTTTTCTTATATCAGCATTTGAGATTCTGTCGTACTCGTATATCGTTCTATCACACATACGTCTTAGGGACCTTATCTCTACCGCAGTTATTCTGCTGTCATCTTTCTTCTGCCAGTTCCATGCTTCGCATCCATACATTAGAGCTGGGACCAAAACTCCATTGTGAACGGCCGAACGAGGATTTGGATTCTTTTTGGTATAGGAATTTGGTCATTCCAATTCTTCTTCTTTTTGTCCTGTCACACCTCCGTGGTGCATAGGGTCTCAAGGAACCTTCTCCACCAGACTCTCGCATGCCTGGTGCTAAAACATCATCCCAAGTGAGGCCTGCTGCTTTAATCTCGTCCTGCAAGGCTGTTCTACAGGTGGCTCTAGGTCTGCCTGGCTTCCCCTTTCCCCCCACAGGGGACCAGTCTAGTGCGCTCTGAGCGATGCAGGCTGGGTTCTGTCTCAGAGTGTGACCGATTCACTGCCATTTGCGTCTAGCGACTTGTTCTCTAATTGGCTTTTCGCCTGCCATGGTCCAGAGAACGGATTTGGTCTTTCATTATCTCGTGAATGTTATTATTTGGATCTGAATTTGATTATGGAATGAACAGAAGTTTTATACAACATTTTGAATATAAACGAGTACAAATACTTGTAGACGAATACTGGATTTCACCCATTGCGGGTTATCAATTCAAGATTTGCGCATTGCACATTAGCGCATTGCGGTTTCTAGCAATGCGCTAATGGCGGTAGCCTTTCACATTGCGTTAAAAAAATCGTCTGCTTAATGCTTAAAAAATACAATCTTCATAGATGGCGTTAGTGTGTCGATTGAAAAAACTACCATGCAAAGGGTGGTGTTGTAGATTTACATATATACAACTTCCAAAAATTTGTCAGACATGGTGGTCATAAGAAAAAAGGTGGAATGGAGGAATGTTGTATTACATAAAGCGTGCGCTTAACCCAACCAATGACAAGTCCTGTAAACACCTCGATCAACCATATTCGGTTTCCAATTTGCATCTTCGTCTCAATTGAGATACAGTTGATTCTTGAAGAAGTAATATAAATTGTATGAACCGCTTTCTGGTCTAACTCTCGTTTTCCTCCGCAGCGTGCTGCACACTCGTGTCACATTATAATGCGAGTATATACCGATGACCGCAGCCGGCCGGCGACGTTACAGAACTCTGGTAACGCACGCGTTATGAGATTTATAATGGTAAGTCGACTTGTCGTGTGATGGCGAATGCTTTCTCCTGCCAAGAGTACCCCATTATAATTGGTAATTGCGGAGCCCCGATGCTAGTCAACCGTCCTGGGATGTCATAGCTAATGCAAACACGAAAAATATAATTAAATTTCTTTGAACGTACTCTTACATACTCGTACGTGTATCACATGTCTTGCAGTTTTAAACTGGACACAAATAGTACTTGTAATATACTGAATAATGTGTTTATTTCGTAGGTGCACAATGGTATTCTTGTGCTGACCCTTATACATTTTATATTTTTATATAATATTTATATATATTTTTGTTATGTAAACAACAGGTCGTTTGAACCCTATTACTGTATACAATTTATATTTTAGCTATTATATTGATTCTCGTGACATGTGATAGGTAGCCAATCTATCGCCATTTTATTGTCACGTGAATTCTACACCAGACCAAACGACAGTGTGACAATCACACTGCCATCGCCGGGAATCGAACCCAGGACCTTCGGTATGGAAGTCAGAGCTTTTACCACTCTGCCACGAAGGTCGTCACGAAACATAAGGATGTAAGTAGAACAAATTCAGTAGAAATGAGATCTCTTAGACGAATGTGTAGTAAATCTGTTTATGATAGATTGTAAAATGCAAATATAATAAGTGAATGCATTGCGAATGACAGTGTTAAGAAAAAATAAAAAAGGGTCATTAGGACGATTTGGACACATGGAAACAATTAATAAAGACAGAATTGTGAAGAAAGTATATGAATGATAAGAGATCATACCGAAGGTCCTGGGTTCGATTCCCGCCGATGGCAATGTGATTGTTACACTGTCATTGGTCTTATGAAGAATTCACGTGACATTAAAATGGCGATAGATGAGCTGCTTATCACATGTCATGAGAATCAATATTATAGTTAAAAACAAACTGTAAATAGTAATTACGTTCAAACAACCTATTGTATATACAAAAAAAGAAGGAAAGCTACATGGGATGCTTGAATTGTAAGGTAATGTAATGATTCTACAAGAAAAATAATAGTTTTCTTCTCCGATACATAACTCTCTTACCGTCACGCGTTTTATGAGTCGGAGATGACGTTTACTATTTTCCTCTTCCGCCTATAAGCATATACTAAGAAAATTGAGTGAACAAATGCATCTCGGGTGAAAGACGAGCAAATTTGCATGACAATAGCCGTCACAAATGTTTACTCGTAAACTATGTATGAGCCAACACTCAAAGGAAAGTGAAATACATATATATAGGTAAGAGCAGTGTTTAAACTTACATATAATGTATTTATTGAGTTTCATACAAATTATGCTAGATAAGAGAAATATGCTGCGAAAATTTAATCTTATTGAAGTCTATTTTTATAATTTTATTTTAATAATCTTAACTTGAAACTCCGACAAAGAATGATCACATGTTATATATGGTCTAATCTACTATATGGCTGCAAAACTTGGACTTTGAAAGTGAATGTAATGAACCGGTTGGAAGCGTTCGAGATGTGGATATATCGCAGAATGTTCCGTATACCGTAGACCGATAGGGTCAGTAATGCAGACGTACAACAGAGAACCAGAGCCAATAGAGAGCTGTTGTCGAGTGTGAAAATAAGAAAGGTCAAATATTTGGGTCATGTGCTAAGGGGAGAAAAATACCACCTCCTTCGACTGATATTAATGGGTAAAGTGGAGGGATGTCGGGGAGTTTGTAGAAAGCAGCTGTCCTGGCTGCTACAGTTTCTCCGTTCAAATGAATTGAAATCGAACTGATTTTTAAACTAACTAACCATCACGCTGTTTTCAGAATCAAGCAGAAAGAATAAATCGTCACACTTACTTTATACGATTCCTCAAAATTCATAAAATACATCGTTTCGTGCATGCATTTCGATTTATCCGACTTCTCACGAGTCCGACATTTAATACATGATTGATTTGAACATGCTTCGATTTTCTCGGTTTTCTTCTATTCCTTTCTTAACTTATTACGAGTATATTTCATAAATACACATTGTTACAATATGGTGAATTCTCAGATATGATACAAGTTTAACACAACAATAGCGATTTCTATATAGATTACTTGAATTATGTAGTGCGAACTATTTTTATAATTGACATTTTAGTATACACTTTAGTTATAAAAGAACCTTAAAAGGGTTTACGACATACTTGTCAAAATATAAGTTTTAAAAGCACATTGTCTAAAAGATGGCAATCTTTAACTATCTTTGTATGAATATGTATCTCACGGTAACAGTAGACTACTTTTATTATGAGAAATTACAAACTTTATACTAACAATCTTCCTCTCGCATTATCTAGAAAATAATCTCTGTGCGTACTCATGTAAGTATGATCATATTGTAAGTAGCTTGTAAAAGGGTGTTCAGAAGTTACCAGCACTTTTCAATATTAAAGTAATAAAAAAAATACTACGTTTCTTAAAACTGACGTTTAACTTTACTCTATCTCGTTTTCCTAGCCTTTCTTCGATTTTCTATTTTGCTAATTAAAAAAATAATAATCTTGTTATAAATTTGATGTTATAAGAAATTGTTCATTGAAAAAAAAAAAAAAATAACTAACCAACTTCCACTATTTCAAGTTCCATTTACATCGTAAACATATTCTTTTTTACCATTCTTTCTCCATTATTCTTTTCATGTGTCCAAACCATCTCAATGATCTTTTCATTATTTTGTTCGTAACACCATCATTCGCACCGCATTAATTTATTATATTTTCATTCGGCACTTTATCAGACGCAGAGTAATTCACATTCGTCTAAGAGATCTCATTACTATTGCATTTATTCTACTTTCATCCTTCTTTTGCCAGCTTAATGATTCGTATTCAAACATTAGGTTCGGTACAAGAACACCACTGTGCACTGCCAAATGACAACTTTAAGTTGTAACCATTATATCGATATGATTAATTTCTTATATCAGAGTTCTTCATTATGCCACCATAAACAAACAGTTAACACATCTAAGGTATTGAATTTCTACGAAACATTCTTATTATTAATATATGTGAATAATTTAAACAAATAAAAATGGACTTTTAAGAGAAAATCCTTTTACGAAACAGGTAATATAATGAATTTTTTGTACACTGATTTTTTTAATATATGTAAATATCATTCTTGTTTTAGGAACGCCTTGTACACCACAGAGCCTGTGACAATGTCCTCCGATAATCAGATTCACGTACTGCTGACAGAATTTTGCTAATATGCCTGCAAATGCGGCTTGAATGTCAAGTTGAATTGTGGGAAAGAGCTTGCGGAGATCGTTAAAGCTTCTAAACTAGAGTCATCCTTGGAAAATATACATTTTCAAGCATTGTGACAAGAATATGATAATATAAATGTTTCCGGAATTTCAAGCAGAAAATTCTAAAGCGAATATTATTAGACGACCTTCGTGGCAGAGTGGTAAGAGCTCTGATTTCCATTCCGAAGGTTCTGGGTTCGATTCCCGGCGATGGCAGTATGATTGTCACACTGTCTTTGGTCTGGCGTAGTATTCTCGTGACAGTAAAATGGCGATAGATTGGCTACCTGTCACATGTTACGAGAATCAATATATCAGCTTAAAAAAAATGTATACTGTAATTGGGTTCAAGCGACCTGTTGTATACGTAAAAAAAAAAAAAAAAAAAATTATACTTTTACTAAATTAACTGTAGTAAAAGTGAAAATAATGAATAGCAAATGCTAACTATCTTGTTTCTTGAACAATGATGTGAAACTCCATATTAAATAAATAATACGAATGAAAACGTATGTTCTTTATAAGATTTCATGTGAACGACATGTTTCGCCTGACGAAGGAATAATAAAATGTGATTTGATAATTCCATTTCATAATACCTTAGACATGCGAATCATGTTATTCACATAACATATAATAAAACTTCTAGAAAATAGAAGTTTTCTTTCGTATTAATCAGCTAACTATGTTATTTTTATATGTGTTTGTGAAACAATAACAACATTAAAAATATACAATTGGAAATATTATATTGATGAAAACGTTTATGCTCGTATTCTAGAAATTTTAATATATTATAATATATCGGAGTGACACACTTAACATTGCTAGGATATTTAATCTTACCCTAGCAGGGCGAAATATGTCTCTCTTATATATTATATTTTAATGAGTTTTGATGTTTAATTAATTTGAAATAAATAGTTTTTTCTTCATAATAAAAATGAAGTTTTATTTCACTTCTCTTCTAGTTCAGACTGGTAGTTATCTGCTGAAATCGCTCGATATAAGAAGTTTTTGAAAACAGAATTGTGTATTTATTAGGATACATATTTAAAAACATAACTTAACAAAAACGTTGGATTTTTTTCAGATTTTTTTATCAGATGTATTTTTGTTTTTGTTTATTCTCATCTTTTATTTATAGATTCAGATGATCGTTTAATCCATTTCATCATTATAAAATATAATTATTTATAATTACGTTAAAATCAATTAAGAAAAACAATTTTTTACTTTTTGAAAGAAATTCAATAGAACCTTTATAATTTTTACGAAAGACTATTTTTATTTTTTATTTTTAAAGTTGAAGCGATTTTAAATATAACTTTGAACTCAACTGCTGGCGTTTTACTAAGCTGATGTTAAAACTGTAAAAAAATATTAAATTTAAATCTATTGTTTTAGAAACGAAAAATATCTTCAACATGTCATATTAAGACAATTGTTTTTGAATGGAATATAAGTGTTTTAAAACAAGGTCATATATAAATTTGAGCTGTTTGAGTAATACGTGAAGGTTCCAAGAGTGTTCCATGAATATGGATTCATATTGGGTCTCAAGTGAATATTTCACTTGTTTGTATGTAATTAAACTTTTTTTAAATAGACAAATAAATTTTACATTTATAAGATACACGTCAGTTACGAATATGTAGTTTATACGCATAATTGAAAACGAATGTTTTCTAGAAGATTTATTATATATTTCTGGGAATCACAAGTTTCACATTTCTAAGGCATTATCAAATGTCAAAGACAGATATTTTATAATGCCTTAACGAGACTAAATATGTCATTTCTCTAAAATAAAATTAAACTTCTTGAAAATAGTTCATTCGTATTATTTATATATTATGGACTTTTGCATCATTGATCTAGACATAATAAATACTATTTTTGCAAGTACAAATATAATTATTTATCAAATAAATCTTATAGCAAATATTTTCTTATGTGTATATTATAAACCATACTTTTGTATGGTTTTTACATTGCCGAAATGCATTTGTAATAATAATAATTTTAAAATTAATGGTACATTATTATATTATACATCGACAAACCAATTTAATTTTTTTCGTTTTTATTAATAAATAGAAACTTTGTATTTTCTTCTCCCATTACTTTCTTAGAAACAAGTAATGATAAATAAATTTAAAATTGGCGTCTTTTAATTAAAAAAAAAGTTTTACTATAAAAAGTGTTATGTAATTAATATTTCTCAGACCAGAAGATGGCAGAAACCGGTCGATATTAAACACAAGTGGAAGCACACTAAATATATTGTATGTATGGTGGTCTAGGGGATAGAACGCTTGGCTCCTGATCCAGGGGACATGAGTTCAAGCCTGGACACGACCAGATTCCTTCTTCATAATAATGAGCTATTTTCTGCTCACATTGAAGATTGTAAAATAAATTCTAATATCATTGATTTAAATCCTTGGTATTAGTCTTTTAAAAATAAATAAAAATAATAATGTATTTTTTGACATGCAATATTTTATAATTTGATTGAGAATAAATAATTGAACAATTATATATTTTTTACTGTAAACGCATATTCTCGTGTTACATCCTCTCATTCCTATTTTTCATTAAAAAAATTATTTAATTAAAAATCGCTTATTTTTTGTATGATAAAAATAAATTATATCATTTTTGTGAATAGTTCGAACGAAGAGAATATTACAAATAAAGAAATGATTTAACCGAAAAGAAACATTTTTTTAAAAATTTATTTGTTTAAAAATAATGTTAAGTTTTGAATATTACCGTTAAAGGGATATTCTCAAGGCACCAAATACGAGCACACTGCCGATGTAAAAAATGGACCACTTGCACTTTCCTCGGACCACTGAGACCACTAGATGCGTCCTCTGTCGGAGCAAAGAACGCAATGCTTCCGAAAACTGATGCACCAGCTTTTATACTCTCTGTAATGAAGATGGATTCCATTTTCAAATCTTTTGCGGCGTCCGTTCTGCCGAAGTTTCAAACGAAATCGAATGGCGAACCCGGCCGGCAAAGGCGGTAATGCCTCTACATGTAAAGTGGCCGCAAAGAGTAACAAGGTACAACACAATATACTGATAAATATTTACAACCTTATAAATGATAAAACTTTTTTGATAACTGTTTGATATTACTATTATACATTGACGGTAGAATATACTTCACGTAGAGGGGAAGATGATCGAAAGTAAACGCGTATTTTTTTTTACAATTTTTCTTTTGAATATAGCGTCGCGTCGCGTCGGTATGTTTGAAACTAAAAAATGTATCTTTTTCTTTTATCTATGGAAATCCTAGATTAGAGTGTCTATTATCTCCTTTGCGGATCTCGTTAGATAATAAGTGCACACTTCTCTTGAAGGGTACCCATTGAAATGGGCTAACCTTCACTTATAATTGTATTGCACGTATGCAAAATGGTTGCTTATTATCATTTCCATTCATTTGTTGGTTAAAATAGTTTACAGCATCCGTGTCATCTGTAATATTCAACCACAAGATATTATTAAAGATGAGCCGCTAACCCATTTGATTTTAAAATTTCACAACTTAGCAATAAAACAGTTAATTGTGGAAAAAGCTATTTAATTATTATGATTCCAAGTAGCATTTTTGTAATTAAATATCACACGTAATTACGCTGGTGAAGATAAATTAAGAATCGAAGTTATGTATAGATAAATGTGCAGTAATTCTAAGAATTTTTTTTTCAACTATAGTTTATTTATTATTATGATGTTTTGTATTTTAAGTGCGCCGTTTTGTAAAATTAATTACTCCAAGGGCGCACTAGGAAATGACTGACCGAACAGTGCAGTCTTCAGAAGTTTCTTAAATTTAACTTAGTTTAGTCTGAAACCTATAATATAACAGCTAATTTAAAAAACGGTGGATACGTGTAACATAAATTAAAGAAACACAAAAGTCCGGATCGTCCATGTCAACATGTGCAACATCGGAAAAACATTATGTGTTATTACATTATGTGCTAAATTAAAAAAAAAACGGTGGATTCGTGGAACATAAATTAAATAGACAAATGTGCCCCATCTAAAAAATAACATTTTGAATTAAATTATTTTTCTTTGTTATTTTATTTTATATCATTGTATTTTATATTTTTTGTTTTAGATTTATTTTGTGGATGTTGGAAGATCGAAGTGTGCGCGGGAGATGCCTATTGGTGGCGATGAGGTTCGCAACCCATCACACCGCGTCTCCCGTGGGGCGAAAAGAGAAGGATGGAGTGCCGCATCGGTTAAAGTGTGACAGTCCATTCTTTCTGCCTACCCTTTCGGGGAGACGGCGTGATGGTTAGTTAGTTAGTTAGTTAGTTAGTCTGAAACCTTTGATTACATGATGTAAAACTCCATATTAAATAACTAATACGAATGAAAATATCACTTTTCTTATATTTTATGGGAATGACATGTTTTGCCCTCATGTTTCGTTCACCCTACGTATCGCCGTCGGACATTTGATAATGCTTTAGAAGCGCGAAATATGTCATTCCCATAAAATATAATTAAACTTCCAGAAAACTGACGTTTTTATTCGTATTAATTATAGACAATAAACCTTTATAATATAACATTTGGTTTTAAAAACTGGTTAATTAAATAACTTTGTTTTGTATCACAATTATATTTTATTTTACGTAATTGTGATTGTAATCTAATTGTAATCCTTAATTGTAACACCTGATGATGTCAACATAAGTTGATGAAACAGCTGTCGCGTAAAATAAAATACAATTGTGATAAAAAAAACAAAGTTATTAAATTTAACAGTTTTTAAAATATTAAGGTATCCTAGTGTTTGGGCCAAAACAATGTTGGTTCTATTACACCCCATCTAGATTTGACCGGTTTCGGCGATTAGAATCACTGGTGGAAAACAACTAAATGTACCATGTATATTAAAATGATTAAAATTATATTTTAATTAACTTCTACCAAATTACAAGCAAATTCGTTAATGGAAAATATTCAAAAATATAATTTTTAAAACTGACAATTAAATTATTGATATTATGTAATTGTTAACGTATTATTTTTAGAAGTTAAATTATATTTGGTGAATTTTAATAATCAATTATCATTACATAATACATAAGCAAAGTAGAAATATAATTCTAATAAAATATAATGAAACTTCTAAAAAACAGATATCTTCAATAATTATAATTAAAATTAACGATATTAACGTTTTTAAGTGTTTTATTTTAGTTTCAAAACTATAAATTCAATAAATGTTTGATTGACGTTCTTATGTTTTAAAACACGTGAACTATAGTAACATTTTTTTAATAGTCATTAATTTTAAAGTAGCTATGTATTTATTAAACTATAATAAGAGACGAACATATAATAACTAGAAATTCTTCACATAGGTTTTTTGGCTTAGTAGTAAATCTTGTGAAAAATATTCATAATATAATAATTAAATTTGTATGGAGAGAAAAACTGTTTTTTAGACGAGCGATATTAATTAAGTCGAATTCGAAATATTAAGTGTATAACAGTCAGTATATTGAAAAACTAACTAACTCACCATCACGCCGTCCCCGAAGGGGTAGGGAAAAATAATCGACTGCCACAATTTTCTTTCCCGACATAATTTTCCGAATCCTTAACATTCATACGTCGTGTCATGCACGCACGTCGATTTCTCCGACTCTTCACGTGATCATAGTATATAAAAAAAAATTGGAAAATCATTTAAACATGTACCTGTATATATTTTTTTGATATTTTTAACCGTGGAATTCTATAGTGATGATTTTTGGATGAATTAAAACACTATTTTTTGTTTATTGAACAATGATGTGAAACTCTTCAATATGAGCAGAAGATAGCTAATAATTATGAAGAGGGAATCTGGTCGTGTCCAGGCTTAAACGCAAGTCCATCGTTTTGTCCACTATACCACCACTCGGTACTTTCAATGTTTTTCATTCATAATATTTAATTAAAACACTGTTTTTCTACTTTCAAGTTTATTTTTCTGTTTATGTTTTTTATCTTCATTATCGGGGGAACAATATAAAAAAAACATATTTAAATATCGTTTGGCCTGTTAACCCTAGAAATGTATCAAGAAAAATTAACTCAAAAGTGGAAAAAAACAGTGTTTCAATTAATAAAAAAATCGTCACGATAGAATAATTAATGAAAGACGTCGTTGTGTTTAAGGTATTAAACTTCAAATACATTTTACTTTCTATACTATTAGATAAAAACCTTTTAAAATTTAAAACGCTGTTTTACAATATGATAATTTTTAATATATTTTCTATTTTTCGCAACAGCTGCTTCGACAACTGATTTTGGCATCATCAGGTGTTACAATAAATTTAAACGTAAAAATATTGTAACACCAGATGACGCCAACGTCAGTTGGCGAAACAGCTTTCGCGAACAATAAAAAAAAAATTGTGATACCATAAAACACCGTTTTAAATTTTAACAGTTGATAATGTTAAAGTATTATAGTGTGATAACCAAAAGAATGGATTATTTATTAGAGAATAGATAATAAGTTGATAATATAGTGTTAATAAGAGACGACCTTCGTGGCTTAGTGGTAAGTGTTATGACTGCTAAACCGAAGGTCCCGGGTTCGATTCCGTTCGACGGCAGCGTGATTATCACGCTGTCTTTGGTCTGGTGTAAAATTCATATAACAATAGCTCCCTATCACATGTAATGCGAATCAATTTGCTAGCTATACCCATTACATCGATTTGGCTTCGTTGTAAAAATAATAATAATAATGTTATTTATTGTTTCGGCATTCACTTTGTGGTAGGACATGATTAAATTGTAAATAAAACACTTGTTTTTCACCACTTGAGTTATTATATTTTACACGATTAGTTTTGGAAGCTACAGATATTTCCATATACAGGTTTAAATATTAATTAATATTTAAACCTGTGGATGGAAGCATCTGTAGCTTCCGAAACTAGTCGTGTAAAATATAATAACTCATGTGGTGAAAAACAAGTGTTTTATTTACAATTTAATAATAATAACAATTGGCAAATAAAATTATGTACGTTTGGTCATTGAGCATTGTTGATTATTCGCATCCACAAATTCAAATACCTCGTTAATAAAAATGTAGAATTTGTTGGTAATAATAAAATAATATGATCTATATCTTTAAATTGGCATATGAAATCGCATACAATTGTAATCACACAATATGCTTATCTCATCGGATACGAGAATTTTTAAGTTTCACAACGAATGATTTAATTCTAAAAAATATTTTGCAAGATTTAATAGCAATACTTTATATTCGTTGTTTTCTAAACACATGTTAAATTTAATGAGTAGGAAATGGGAAATTTGCAATAAATTACTTAATCACGCGTTCTTAACATAAATCTACAATTATGTTAGCTTTTTGTGTTATAAATATTACTGAATTATTAGTGGTGATTTTTATATGTTACCAATTGAACCGTGTGGCGATGAATAAACAGAAAATATTGATTTTAATTTCATATTGGCAAATTATCGGAAGGAAACTATTCTAGCTAAGCAAGATGTCTCCATGTGTGGTGCTCTAGGATCTTGTATTTATGGAGTATCAGTCTGAAGACTATCATTCATCATAATTTATTTATACAAAGATCACAAACATTACAGACGTTTTAATTTAAGTCGTCTCTAACCTCACAATTACGCAATAATGTATTTTTTTAACAATAGTTAACAATAGCAATAAATTAAACAAACTTGAACATTTAGAAATCCTCAAAATTAAGCAACGAGATTGCTCTACCCACATGCATAACTTTTGGCAGGTTGGTTTTGCAGCGTGACGAATAAAATAAAACAATTTGTGCTGCTATAGCTCCCCTCCCGTGTTAGAAATGACAGACATGGATACCAATACCGAAGTCCTGAGGCGAGCTAGAGTTAACAGGGAACTGTTATCAACTATCAAGGTTCGGAAGATTTCACATCTGGGTTCACCTTCACACAGTATATGACTGCGTGGGAAAAAGTACCACCTTCTCCAATCTATTGGAGGGGAAAATTGAGGGACGCCAAGGGCCCGTCGCGATACTCCGGTACGAGACAAATGTCCTGGCTGCGAAACGTAAGGAAGTAGACGGGCATCGGAAGTGTAGAGAGGGACAGGTTCGCCAAGGTAATCACCATCGTTGGGGGGACCCGACAAGGCACTTGAAGAAGAAGAAGATTACAATTACTATAACACGCCTATGCCTTTTGCTTTTTTTCTGGTGCATTCCCCAGCTAATGTAAGTCCCGTGTGGATGGGGGCAGGCTTAGGAATTGTATGAGCGAAGCTTACACCTTCATCACCAGGAGAACGACATAGTTTAATTCATAAAAAAAGTATACGTAAATGATGTAAATGGAGTACGGAGTCGAGGCAGACCGAGGAAAATATGGCATGACCAAATTAATCAAAATTTAACGGTTGGTCATGTTGGAAGTCGGAAAAATCGACGTACGTGTATGACATGCTGTATGAATGTGGAAGAATCTAGAGAGGTGTGCCAGGATAGAAGAGTGGCGGTCCATTGTCTCCGCCTAACCCTACGGGGAAACGGCGTGATGGTTTGTTTGTTTAATTAAGTGTATACGATTGTGCTTTCAGCGTTGCGGGTTCGTGTCATGGAATAACCTCCAAGCTATTATTAAGAATAAGGATAGTGACGTCAAATTTAAGAGACTACCAAAGACCTAGTTCAGGCACTCTTTTCCAAAGGTGCACATTTTACAAAACGGGACACATAAAAATAATTTTATCGTTTTTTTGCCAGGTCCATGCTCACTGACAAATTATTACTTTTACAGATGATATGATAAGTGAAATATTGCAATTGTATAATAGAAGAAATGTGTAAAAGTATAGCACTGTCACTCGGTAGCTGGTTATCAGTGAAGAGGTACTCTCTCTTAAAGAAAATTGACGTTCACACGAACATTCGAATCGAGAATTCTACAATTATATTGGTAAACACTAGAGGAATGTGTGAAAATAAATCATATTCATTGAACATTATACTACTGCAGGTGAATATATCAGTGTCTTACAAGAAATTATAACGACTTGTGAGTCGTTTTTATCATAATCGTGTCGTAAAACATCGTTTTTTCGACATTTAGTTTATTTTTCCTTATGTTCTGAAGTATTTACGAGTATATCTTTATTAAATCAAAAATTTTATATCGTTCTTCCGATGATGACGGTGTAAACCATTGAAACATGTCGAGTAAAATAAATTCAAAAGTGGAATAAACAGTGTTTTAATTAATTATTACCACAACTCCATCCAGGCACTGCTTGTCTTATCTTCCCCTCGGGAACATACTTTTTTTTTATAAATACAATCCTAACCATAACTGGTCTTCCATTCCTTGACAATAATGTAAGACTTTATCATAAACCCTAAATCCCCCCTCGCTCTCTTTCGGGGAGACACTCCGGGCCATACATTTAGCATAAAACAACTACCAAATCACATTCCAACAATGTTCCTACAGACGTAAGAGGAATAGCCATTAGAGCTGAGCCTCTGAATCTCTCGTCAGAAGATTCAAGTTCCAAGTTAATAAAACAAATTGTCATAATGGAATATCAGTGTCAAGTTTATCAAAATGTATCAAGGTTTTTTTAATGAATTAAAACACCGTTTTTCCACATTTTGAATTATTTTTCTCGACATTTTTCGAAGGTTTTATACCGTCAAAAATAGTATTTTGATTGAAAAAAATTGCCATTATAGAATTCCACAGTAATACCTTCAGTATGATATATCAAAAAGAAAAAAACTAGTTGTACCACAAGAAACTCATGAAATGAGATTAAAATCGAGGAATTGAACTGCATACATTAGATTTTAATAACGGTTAATAAGTGTTCCCATATTGCATCATATACCACAACAACAATAAAACATCACGCTGTTTCACTGGCAGGGTAAACAGAGGGAATGGACCGCCACACAACTCTATCCTGTCACTCCGCTCTAGCTTGCACACACTCATACAACGAATCATGTATGCGCGTCGATTGTTCCGACTTCTAACATGGCCAACCTTTAAAATTTTATTAATTTAGTCATTCCATATCTTCCTCGAGTCCATACTCCATTTACATCGTAAATGTATACTTTCTTAACCATTATTTCTTCATCCATGCTTTTCATATGCTCAAACCAACCCAATGATCATTTCAGAATTTCGTTTATAATACTTTCTTCACCTCTACATTCCTAATGTCAGTATTTGAAAATTTGTCGTGCAATGAGAAAATAAATGCTGAGGAACCGAGAGAAGTATGTCAGGAAAGAAAAGTGTGGCAAACCATTATTTCTGCCTACTACCTCGGGGAGACGGCGTGATTGTTAGTTAGTTAGTTTGTTTTATAATAAAATTTCCAGAAAACTGACGGTTTTATCAATATTTAGTATTTAATCTGGAGTTTTATATAATTGTTCACAAAACAATG
The DNA here is from genome assembly GCA_022606425.2 of Lepidostoma basale. Classification (NCBI taxonomy): domain Eukaryota; kingdom Metazoa; phylum Arthropoda; class Insecta; order Trichoptera; family Lepidostomatidae; genus Lepidostoma; species Lepidostoma basale. The sequence goes on along the minus strand of JAHDVF020000047.1, from coordinate 67,942 downwards.
ATAAATTATTAGAAACAATAAGTATTTGTATAAAGCTTTTACAAACATTCTATTAAAACAAACGTAACACGGGTTTAACTAGTGGGAAGAAAAAAAATAGGTAATAAGGCAGCGAGGGAAAATCCATTTATCTGATAATAAAGAAGAAAAAATCACTACGGTAATGTTTTCAGTATAATTAAACCATATTTTGTGTAAATATCATACAGCAAGCAAATAAACTCCAGTCTGCATTCAATGCAGCAGCAAGACTGATAAAGGGTGTGTTGAAGATTTGTCATGTCATCACACCATCTAAAGAAGCGTTTTTAGCTGAATGTCCAGAAAGGATACAATACAAGCTCCGTTAGTCGGACTTTAAGGCGTTGCATGAAAAGGCACCAGTTTATATATAAGTCTTCTGCGATCGGTAGATTGTCTGTGCTAAAACGCTGTCGAGCCTTCGCGGTAGCCGGCCCTTCAGCCTGGAACAATCTTCCAGCAGACCTTAAGTGCTTTGAGCATCCGCCAGAGTTTAGATCGAGACTTAAAATGCACATTTTCAAATTATCCTTTCGTAATGTAAATGTTGATCAACTGCGTCAGGTGCCGCCACCATACTAAATATGTTTATTTTTCTTCTATATTTGCCATGTTGTGTTGTAGGTGCTTTATTTCTATTTTTCTTTTGTTATATACTTAAAATTACATAAACATGTTTCGGACAACCAGTCTTCTTCAATGATACATATTATAAAGATACATATTTAAAATATTATGAAATTGTTAGATTTATTTATAAATAAATCGTTATAACATCTGTCAGATCATGTAAACATTTTTTTAATATTTTAAATCTTTAAATCTTTATAATATGTATCACTGAAGAAGGACTGGTTGTCCGAAACATGTCTATGTAATTTAAATTTTTTAAATGTAAGTGTTGTTTATACAAAGCACATAAAAAGGAAAAGAGAAATGTTTATTTTTAACTAGTTTATAAAACGGAGGATTTTCTACAGCGCTCTTGTGATGATTAATTTATAAAAATAGCGCTTCATAAATTATACAATTTATTATTATAATTATTTTATTCTATGTCGGAGTTTCAGGTTAAGATTATCGTTGCGAAATAAGGTTGTTATTTTATTGAATGTAACACATGCAACTCCAATTATGTATTTTATTTCTATATTCGGGTCAAGCGCATTCGTTATAAACACTGACTATAAAATGTTCTAATTGACGAAATTCAACATCAAAATCACCAAAGGCAGGTTGGTTCTGCATGCTATATTATATGAACAGTCAATACTGGGCTTTCTGCGGGTAATCGTCATGAAAAAAATATACTTATTTGTTCCAAAACGCAGGAGTTTATAAAATAATTAAGTATCGTTTAAACGAATAAAAACGTCTGTTTTTTAGAAGTTTTATTATAGTTTATGGGAATGTCATATTTCGCCTTACTAAGATATTATCGCCTTACTAAGTCCTTAGGCGAACTAGAGTTGACAGGGAACTATTATCAACTATCAAGTTTCGGAAGATTTTACATCTGGGTCATATACTGCGTGGGGAAAAGTACTACCTTCTCCAACTGATATTGGAGAAGAAAATTAAGGGACGCCGAGGGCCTGGTAGGAGACAGATGTCCTGGCTGCGAAACGTGAGGGAGTCGATCGCCAACGTTGGGAGGACCCGGCAGGGCACTTGAAGAAAAAGAAGAAGATATTATCATTTTATAATGCCTTGGTAAGGCAAAACGTGTTATTCCCATATACTCGTACTATACTAAAACTTCTAGAAAACCGACGTTTTAATTTGTATTCATAATTTTAAATGGAGTACAAAGTGCCACGGTTATTCGCGAAATCTGAAAGGTGGAAGTTGTCGTGAGATAGGGCAGACAACGCAGAAGATACTGGAATGCGTAGAGGATGGATCCCACCAGAATCCCACACACTGTGGCGCATCAGATTCCTGCCAGCTACCGTCCCGCCGGAAGACCACCAAAGAGATGGAGGGATATCTGGGAGTTTACTAACATATTCAAGATCTATTGGCCCCAAACAGTGTCACATGCCGTTCTCTGGACTATGGCAGGCGAAAAGCCAATTAGAGAACAAAACGCTAGACGCAAATGGCAGTGGATCGGTCACACTCTGAGATGGAATCCAGCCTGCATCGCTCAGGGTGCACTAGACTGGTCCCCTATGGGGGGAAAGAGGAAGCGAGGCAGACCTAGAGCTACCTGGAGAAGAACCCTGCAGGACGAGGTTAAAGCAGCAGGCCTCACTCGGGATGATGTTAGGCATCAGGTATGCAATAGAGTCAGGTGGAGAAGATTCCTTGAGGTCCTATGCACCACGGAGGTGTGACAGGATAAAAAGAAGAAGAATACTAACCATCAAAAATCATCATCTTGAATCTTGAATAAATGGACTGCCACAATTTTTTTATCTGACATACTTCTTTTGTTTCCTCAACATTCATACATCGTGTCATGCACGTAAATCGATTTGTCCGACTCCTCACGTGGCCGACATGCAATATTTAATTCAATTGATTGTGCCACGTTTTCCTCTTTTCCTCGGTCTTCCTCTAAACTAGCAACCTGATTACAGGAACAGACCAAAGGTCTAGAAGAAGAAGAATAATGAGAAGAGTTTTAAATCGTTGTACATCAAAACGAGGTCGCAGAGAGCCCTTTTCTTGTCTGTTTCGGAGAATCGTTCTTCATGATCGAATTGCACAATGGTTAGAATGATGTGAAATAATGTGTTTGCAGTAAGATCAGAAGAAAGTAGAATTACTCAACATTAATGCAAATGAATAATACGTATGTTAATATGACAAACGCTAAAGTGATAACTAATTCGCATGCTATATAATAATTAACATTAAAACACAATTTATAAACAATACTGTTACAAAGTTTGTGTATTTTATATTCAAAGATTAAAACTCTATTTTGTAAACAACGTTTAACTAATTTAAATATTAGATTAAATTTATGAACCATAAACTTGTTCACGACAGAAAATTTCTATCAAAAATGATGAATTTGTAGAAAAGAAAACGGTAACATTTATTTTTTCACAATATGCAGTGGCGTTGCATGTGTAATCTTTTAAAAAAGTTTTGAAGATTATTATAATTTAACTTATAATATTGAATATGGTGTTATGAACAAAATAATAAATGGTTTGGACACATGGAAAGAACGAATGAAGAAAGAATGGTAAAAAAGTATTAATTAACGATGTAAATGGAACTAGAAATAGAGGAAGACCGAGAAAACGTGGCACGATCAAATAAATGAAATTCATAATGATGATTTTTTTTTATGTGTTTTCCACTTTTGAGTTTATTTTTCCCAATATTTTTCGAAGGCTTACACCTTTATCATCGGGAGAATGATATAACTTGACGATGAAGATGTGCCTTCGAAACACGTCGAGAAAAATAAACACAAAAGTGGAAAAGACAGTGTTTTAATTCATAAAAAAATTCGTCAAATCAAATATTGAATATCATGCATTCACTTCTTCACTGCATTCAATTTGTTTTTTTGCATTTGACATTCTACGAGTATCATATGCAGATTCGCAATAAATTCTTCTAAGAGATCCCATTTTTTACAGCATTTATTATCCTATCATCTTCTTTTGTCAGTCCTATGCTTCACTTATAATGATATAAAAATAACCAAAAGCAAAACAAAATAAAATATATAAGCAGAAATGGATTTTGCGGAATAGTACACTTGACTGATAATGGACTCCCGGGTATTGTTGAAGATTTATCGAAGGAGTTCAATCTATACATATTGGCGAAAAGAGAAGGATGGAGTGCCGCATCAGTAAAAGTGTGACAGTCCATTCTTTCCGCCTACCCTTTCGTGGAGACGGCGTGATGGTTAGTTAGTTAGTTAGTTAGTTCAATCTATACTTGGACAAGTGTATGAAAGAACTTGAAGGCATAGACGCTGTAGACAGTAAAGAAAATTTGCAAGTCTTAGTGTCAAGGATGTATGAGGCATGCAAAAAGAGTGACTTCGTGATGAATGTGTCTAAATCTAAAGTGATGGTTTTCGAGAAAGAAGAATGTATGACGATTTGTGATATAAGTGCGATGGGCGAGAAATTGGAGCAAGTTACAGAATTTACGTATCTGGGAAGCATGTTTACAAGGGACGGAAAAATGGAGAAAGACATAGAAAGGAGGGTTGGTGCTGGGAATAAAATGAATGGCGCACTCAAAGTCATTACTGCAAATAGATATATATCCACAGAAGTAAAGATGGCAGTACACAATGGAGTTGTAGTGCCAACCGTCATGTATGGAAGTGAAGCTTGGAGCTGGCAAAAGAAGGATGAAAGCAGGATAAACGCCGTAGAAATGAGATCACTAAGAAGAATGTGCGGGAAAACGTTGTATGATAGAATACCGAAAGATGAAATAAGAAAGAAATGTAAGGCAGATGACTGCATCATGAATAAAATTAAAAAAGGATCCCTGAGATGGTTCGGACATATGGAACGAATGGATGAGAGCAGAATGCTTAAAAAGTTGTACACAAGCAGCGTGAGTGGGAAAAGAAGCCGAGGACGACCGAGGAAAACATGGCATGACCAAATTAATCAATTACTAAACTAAAGGCGGCCACATTCGAAGTCGGAACAATCGACGTGCGTGCATGGTACGATGTATGGATGTAGAGGAAGCTCGAGAGGTATGCCAGGACAGGCCAGTGTGGCGATCCATCCTCTCTGCCTACCCCTCCGGGGAAATGCGTGATGGTTAGTTAGTTAAAAAAAAACTCATATTAATGTTAATACAGAGTAGCGTTAAATAACATTTATGTTACCTTTTTTAAGTTTGCAGTTAGAAACGGCACAAATATTTCCAAATTTTGATAAAAGATTATTAAAAATAATGACTGAGTAAATGGATGCAATTAAAACAATATTTCTTTACAACTGGGAAAGAAAGCGTCATATCTTACAGCGATTCTGTAAAATGAACCTACTTACTTACTTAAATAGTCAATGTTGTCCATTGCTGGACATAGGCTTCTCCCATACTCTCCACATATCTTGATCTTTTCGCATCTAGTGACCAGCGATTTTCCTGATGTCATCAGACCATCGTATAGGGGGTGTTCCTCTGCTTCTTCTATCTTCACGAGGTCTCCTTTCCACCTATAAAAGAAATGTCATAGGTAATTAGGTAATTTAAAAATAATATATCAAAGATAAAGAAGAAATCATGACTGTCTACAACATTAGCGTGAAAGGTGAAAATTTGGAGCAAGTAGATGAGTTCGTGTATTTGGGTAGTATGTTTACAAAAGATGTAACACATGATGATACTAACAATGGTTAGCGAAACAGCTATCGCGACAATTTCAAAGAAAATAAATCAATTGTGATGTTATAACAGTGTTTCAATTGAATAGTCAATAACTCGGTTCAATTTTATATTTTATTTTATATATTTACACATTTTTATGGCAGTGCACAATGGTGTTCTTCCACCGACCCTTATGTATCGAGGCGTGGCATGGAACTGGCAAAAGAAGGATGAAAGTAGAATAAATGCTGTAGAAATGAGATCTCTTAGACGAATGTGTGGATACTCTGTGTGTGATAAAGTGAGGATCATTAAGATGGTTCGGACATATAGAAAGAATGAATGAAAAAAGAATGGTAAAAAATTGCATATTAACGATGTAAATGGAACCACAAATAGAGGAAGACCGAGGAAAACGTGGCACGATATAATAAATCAAATATTGAATGTCGGCCATGTGACGAGTCAGAGAAATCGACGCGCGTGCATGACACGATGTATGAATGTTGATGAAGCGAGAGAAATATGTCAGGAAAGAAACGTGCGGCAGTCCATTCTTTCTGCCTACCCCTTCGGGGAGAAGGCGTGATGGTTAGTTAGTTTTTACACATTTTTAAATATCTTACCACAAAGATAGTGTTACTTACTAAAAAATCTAATCTGAAAATAATATATTTCAACCATTTTCTCATTGCGCCACAGAGCTCGCTCCACAGCCACACTGTACAATGGCCATTTCATAAACGACTTTTTGTTTTATCTCCAACATTACCTGGAAGCAATTAACTTTCACAATTTTCTTAGATATTATATAGGTAATGTTACTTAAGTTTATGAAATGAATTAAAAGTTGACACTTTTTAAAATTGTCTCATTCGCCATTGTCAAGTGAGACGTCCCGCCAGGCGCTATCATAATAAATAATTCGTAAAAACAAAAAAAATCTTTTGAACTTTTTGTGACACTGTTTCGGTACAGAATTATATCCATAAAATACTCCCACAGTTGCGGAGTTTTTCAAATTTTAATTAATTATAAAGTTAGGGCTATCTGCGACAGTGAGCAATTCTGAAATAAGGAGGATTTGCAATGTTGAAGATGTTGTGAGTTGGGAAAGACTGAGACAGGAGACAAATACTCTTGACTTTAGAAAGTATCTTGTCTTCCTAATGTCGAACCATCTCTAATGCGTTCCTGGTACTATGTTGTATTTTTATAATATTTTATCTGTACTCAATAGATGCCTTAAACATTTTCCTGTTTATAATGTCTTTTACATTAATTAACTTAATTATGACACTCCGAGATAGTTAAAAATCCGAAATAAGGAGGATTTGCGATGTCGAAGATGTTGTGAGATAGGGAAGACTGAGAATACGTCACTAGAGAGATCATGATATTCCAAGACAGTTAGAAATTCCGATACAAGAAGGTTTTGCGATGTCGAAGATGTTATGAGATAGGGAAGACAGAGAAGACGTCACTAGAGACATCATGAAATTCCGAGACAAATAGGAATTCCGAAATATGGAGGATTTGCGATGTCAAAGATGTTGTGAGATAGAGAAGACTAAGAAGACGTCACTGGAGAGATTATTACACTCCGAGACAGTTGGAAATTCCGAAATAAGAAGGATTTGCAATGTGGAAGATGTTGTGAGATGAGGAAGACTGAGAAGACGTCACTGGGGAGATTATGACACTCCGAGACAGTTAGAGTTTCCGAAATAAGGAGGATTTGCGATGTCGAAGATGTTGTGATTGGAGAGGTTATGACACTCCGAGACAGTTTCGAAATACGGAGGATTGCAATGTCAAAGATGTTGTGAGATAGAGAAGACCGAGAAGACGTCACTGGAGAGATTATGATACTCCGAGACAGTTAGAAATTCTAAAAAGAGGAGGACTTGCCATGTGGGAGATGTTGTGAGATGGGGAAGACTGAGAAAACGTTACTGGAAAGAGCGTGTTCTAAAATAGTGATAATTAAAGCGGCAAATAAATATTCAACAGGCAGCCTACCTCCAGGAAGACCACCCAAAAGAAGGCGAGACAGTTGGACATCTACATCCCAGGAAAACGCTCCGAGAAATAACATGACACAATCCTGAATAAAGTTGAAAAAAAAGGAAAAAAAAAACTCTACTTACAAAAATTCTTAACAACCGACGCTAATAAACATTAACGATGTAAATGAAGTCGAGAAAAACATGGTATGATCAAATAAATTAAATTTTAAAGGGCGGCCATGTTAGAAGCTGGAAGAATCGACAAGCAAATATGATTCGTTGTATGAATATGAAGAAAGCTTGAGAGGTGTGTAAGGTATACAACTGTTTAACCAACAAATTGGATGGATATCGATCTAGAGATCGGGCAGGAAAAATATTACACAAAGTCACATTAATTGCAACTTAATTTTTTTTTTAACTTGCCTTTACTTAATTTTTTAAATTATCTCTGTTTTTATGTATCACAATTTTATGTATAACACCTGATAATGCCAACATAGGTTGACGAAGCAGCTGTCACGAAAATTTAAAATAAAATTGTGATACATAAAAACATAGTTTTATAAATGAACAGTTTATAATGTTGAGGTACCATTGTGTTTCGGCCAAAATAATGGACTATTTAATTTTTTTATATTTCCAACCGGTTTCAATCCCATCGAAGTTTTATCGTGGCACAAATAATAAAATGATTTTAATGAAATCGCTTTATGTAATTACAACATTCCCCATTCCACCTTTCTTATGACCACCATGTCTGACAAATTTTTGGAAGTTGTATATATGTAGAATAAAATCCAGTATTCGTCTACAAGTATTTGTATACATTCAAAATGTTGTATAAAACGATGTTTTTTAACTACTTCCACTTTTGTCTTTATTTCAACAGCGGACGGTTTCGCCAGGCTCGCTGGCATAATCTGTAGATGCCAGCGAGCCTGGCGAAACCGGTCGCTGTCGAAATAAAGACAAAAGTGGAAGTAGTTAAAAACATCGTTTTATATAATACAACATTTTGAATGTATACAAATACTTGTAGACGAATACTGGATTTTATTCTACATATATACAACTTCCTAAAATTTGTCAGACATGGTGGTCATAAGAAAGGTGGAATGGAGAATGTTGTAATTACATAAAGCGTGCGCTTAACCCAACCATTGACAGGTCATAAGTCCTGTAAACACCTCGATCGTCATATTCAGTTTTCAATTTGCATCTACGTCTCTATGGAGATGAAATTAACTTCGTTTTAGTTAATTATTAGTTATGGCACAAATAGTTTATTGGTTTTAAAACAAGGTGTTTAAATGATGTGCGAGTATGAAATTGTTTTTTATTTTACTTGATTAATTAGCTGGACACACGAAATTTCGTGATCGTGTTTGACGTCTTCTCTTTCAATCGCCTACTGTTTATTAAACATATTAATAAAAAAATATGGTAAGTAGATACTGACTCAATTATTTGGCCGTTTATTGACTTGATCTTCTTCCGAACCGTTCACGCATATTAAATTCTCGTTACCAAGGTCAATAATTACCTCATTCAAAATAAAGAATAGTGCGAGTAGAAATAATTTAACATTTATTCACATTATTTAAGAGATTTAATTTTGAATAAGTTTTTGAAAACATTGTATTTTCTCAATTTCTGATTTTCACAAACATGATTCGAGACACACACGTTCTCTCTCAAAGGTGGGCCACACTGTTTTAAACAAGCTCTCCACATCGGTCTCCACCGGCGGTTTAAAACTGTGTAGACACTTGTTTGAAACCAAAATTCGTTTGTCTTTCAACAAACTTTGTGGACGAACGCGCGTTTAAACACGCATTCCACGTGTGGAGAGTGTGTGGACGCTACACCAACCGTGGGCTCCACAGCTCTCCACCAAGGTCACCTCTGTGGAGAGTTTGTTTCAAACAGTGTGGCACGGCCTTTAGTGTAGAAATTCAACGCTCAAAATTTCTACACTGAGAAAGAGCATTCCCGAAACATGTTATTCAAAAAAGTGTTGTGAAAATACAATGTTTTCAAAAAGTTATTCCAATATGAATCCACAACACAAAATAATGGTGAATTTTGAAGATAGTAAGATTTATAACTAATTAACTAACTAACTAACCATTACGCCGTCTCTCCGAAGGGGTAGGCAGAAAGAATGGACTGACACACTTTTCTTTCCTGACATATTTCTCAGGTTTCCTCAACATTCATACATCGTGTCATGCACGCGCGTCGATTTCTCTGACTCCTCACATGGCCGACAAATTAAATATTTGATTTATTTGATTGTGCCACGTTTTCCTCGGTGTTCCTTTATTTCTGGTTCCATTTACATCGTTAACATATAATTTTTTTGCCATTCTTTCCATATGTCCAAACCATTTTAATGATTTTTTTATTAGCTTGTTCATAACACCATCATTCACATCGCATTCACTTATTATATTTTCATTCGACACTCTATGATACACAGAGTATCTACACATTCGTCTAAGAGATCTCATTTCTACCGCATTTATTATACTTTCATACTTCTTTTGCCAGTTCCGTGCTTCGCTTCCATATTTATGAGGGAATTCAGTCATACATACATTCATTCATTTCCATACATAAATTCAGTCACACATAAAACATCTATAGTAAGATTTATTGCTATTCAAAAACGAATCAAAAGGATATGATTAATTAAAACTAACTAACTAACTAACCATCACGCCGTCTCCCCAAAAGGGTAGGCAGAAAGAATGGACTGTCACACTTTTACTGATGCGGCACTCCATCCTTCTCTTTTCGCCCCGCGGGAAACGCGGTGTGATGGGTTGCGAACCTCATCGCCACCAATAGGCATCTCCCGCGCACACTTCGATGGTCCAATACCCACAAAATAAATCTAAAACAAATAATATAAAATACAATGATATAAAATAAAATAACAAAATTAATAAGAATGAAATAAATAAATTAATAAGAATGAAATTGTCTGTTTTCTATTACTCTTTTTTATTTTATGGGAATGATATGTTTCGCCATGTTCAAGCATTATCAAATGTTTAAAAAATGACGAATTTTGTGTGTTGCCGAAAATGTTAATAAGAACAGAAGGGCAGATTTATAAAACTTCGTGTGAGAACAGAAATTCAATACGACAGAAACACGGATCCTGTGATGGTAGGGGGAAGTCACATTAAAAGACAAGGTGCTAACCAAAAATGTAAGGGGAAGTTTCAAGGTTGCACCCATCCCCGAAAAATTATCAGAATCGAAACTCCAGGTCACGTAATATGAAAACTGAACGTCGACGCCCTAAAAAAGTACGTTTTACGTGATTATTACGGAGAAAGGGAATGTTGACAAATGTCCAGAAGGACACGAATACTTTAGGTCTGAAGGAAAAATGTGCCTTCATCAGCGAAACACCTGGCGCCAAATGATGAAAAAAGGGGAAACAAAGAAGTGGTAAGAGGCGAGTAGCAAGAAGAATAAGAATGATGCAACATAAATGTCAACAAAATTCCCAAATAATTTTATTTTATTTGAAATAAAATTAACATATGGGTTTTATTGAAAAATGCTAAAACACTAAAGGTTTAATACCACCCGAATTAATAAATTTTCAGAATTCGTTATACACCTATAAATAAAAAAATACTTCTTTTTCAAATGTAATTGGAGGTTTAATTTTACACAATAATTAAATAAATAAATAATAAAAAATTCTATAAATTTAAGAGATTAAAAAAGTAATTAAAACAAACAATATATATTTTAACTGTTAAAATATAAAACGTTGTTTATGGTATCACATTTTTTTTAGATGGTTTGGACATATGGAACGAATGGGTGAGAGTAGAATGGTTAAAAAGTTGTACACAAGCAGCGTGAGTGAAAAAAGAAGCCGAGGACGACCGAGGAAAACATGGCACGGCCCAAATTACTCAATTACTAAAAGGCGGCCACATTCGAAGTCGGAATAATCGACGTGCGTGCATGGTACGATGTATGAATGTAGAGGAAGCCCGAGAGGTATGTCAGGACAGAGCATTGTGGCGATCCATCCTCTCATCCTATCCCTCCGGGGAAATGGCGTGATGGTTAGTTAGTTAGATTTATTTTAGATGTTGACATCATCAGTTGTTACAATATTTATTTTTCAATAAACAGCGTTTTATATTTTAACTGTTAATAATGTTGTATCATAGTGTTTCGGTCAAAACAATAGACTACATATATTTTATTTATTGTTTCTTGAATAATGATATAAAACTCCACATAAAATAATTATTACGAATGAAAACGTCAGTTTGATAATGCCTTAGACAGGCGGAACATGAAATACACATAAAATATAATAAAACTTCTTAAAACCAGACGTATTAATAATAAATTAATTTTATTTACAGTTTAATTTGGACCAATTTTATGATATAATTTTTTTTTTACTTTTTATGACACTGTGCAACAGCTATTTTGCTATTTTATGTTGGCGTGATCAGGTGTTACTATCAACTAATTAAAATATTTGATTGTAACACCTGATGGTGCCAACATCATGGCAAAACAGATATCGCGAAAACTTCATTGAAATTGAATAAATAAATTGTGATATTATAGCAGTGTTCCAAATTAAACAGTTAATCATGTTGAAGTTTCGTAGTATTTCCGCCAAAACAATGGATTATTTCACTTTATTATATTTTATGTACCATTTAAGATATTTTTGAAAATTCATATTATCCTACTTATAAATATAACAACTACCACCCCGTTCATATTACATATTATTTCGTTAAGTATGTTAAATATGAACATTACATATATTATAGGTAATACACACATAAGATATTTGTCAATTTATTAAAATAAATAGTTGTCAAATTACAATAGAAAGTTTTCTAAATAATATTTAGATTTATTTTTTGATAAACTCTAGGCGTTAACACTGCGGAATTCTATGATGACGATTTTGTGTTAACGTCCACTTAACTTGTGTCAATTTCCATTTGTTTTGTCTTAAAATATAAACTTTCCCCTAACTTATTCAATAGCCTTTGAGCCATAAAACACCCTCAACTTAATACTTCCACCTAAAAAATCTTTTCAAAGTTTAACCCATTGATATGTCTATTGTTATATCTCTAGCACTGGCCAAGTTAACTAACACATCGCACGCTTAATAGAACACTGGCTTAACTCAAAAAAGCAAGTTTTGCTCAATCTGACATGAGTCGGTGTTTTACCAAAAACAGTCGAAAAACACGTACGAATGGATAGCGTTGACATTGTGAACGATTATCGTACGTACGAATGGATAGCGTTAACATTGTGAAAAATAGGTGGATAGCGTTAACACAAGCCTCTCTCTAATGTTAAATAAATTATGACCTAAACCATAATCGGTCAGTTTACTATTAAGCGTGCGACATGTAATATGTGTTTCTAGGTTCTTGCACTTAGTTTGTAATAATTTTGGTTAATTTATATCGTCCTCCCGATGATGAAGGTGTAAGGCTTCGAAACATGTCAAGAAAAATAAACTTAAAAGTGATAAAAACAGTGTTTTAATTCATAAAATAATCGAAATTATATTTTGAATTAATATTAGATATAATTTTGTTTTTTATTATAAGCAAAATTTTCAAAAATCATTCAAGGTATTGGAAAATTTTCGTCTACTTTTTGGTCATGGTGTAGTTCGAATATTTCACATATCTTGTGCGACTTTTTGCGATTTCCTTATCACAAACCTTAAATTATTCTTCCAGGATGCTAGGAATATGTAAAATGGTACGTGCTTGAGAATGTTAATGTGTCGTCGTGACAATTTTTTCATATATTTTCACACGTTCAAATAACCTATCTATAAATCTTTTTTTTAAATATATATAAAGGATTCTCGCATGCATATCACACTCTAGATCACAGATTCATCAACTTTTCGAGACGGAGGAATACACACATCTTTAATGATCATCCAATTATACTATTTTTTTTCCTCTTGTATCGAAATTGAAGCACGTGGAGTCTTCATAAATCTGCAAGACATTCTGACCAAATAAATACCTGTCTGTGGATCTCAAAATGCGCATTGTCCGTTGTTATGTGTTTCCAGTGTTGTTAAATAGTACAGAAGTCAGGACACTGACTGATACGACAGAGTGGAGAATGCAATACTGTTCAGGATCGCAGTCAACAGGGTGAAAATAGCCCTGATGATCGCCAACTTTCGCAGAGGAGACAGGCACTTATAGAAGACGAAAAATCTGAAATAATTATTATGGACACGTTAGTGCGTTACTTGGGAAAACTCCATGACTTTGATGATGTTGGTAATGGATGATAATGGATGATGGTAACACCGAAGGTGTTACCATTAAAGTGGTTTAGATTCAAATACTAATAATATTATTTCATTTAATAATTCACACCACAAATTAAGTGCTTCAAACGAAATTTTAAAGCTTAAATGGCTATGCACAATGGTATGCTTGGACCGACTCATTAAATGCATTAGAAATGAGATCTGTATATGATGTCAAATGCAAATAAGTGCGAAGAAAAGTGTTATGAACAAAATAAAGAATGGACTGCCACACTTTTCTTTCCTGACATATTTCTCTCGCTTCCTCAACATTCATACAACTTGTCAATCACGCAAGTCGATATCTCCGACCTTCTTCTATTTCTAGTTCCATTTACATATATATTTAAACATCCTTTTTTTATTCACTATTTCCATGTGTGCAAACCATCTAATTGATCCTTTCATTATTTTTCATTCACAGCGCAATTACTTCTTTTATTTTCATTCGACACTATATTATACACAGTTTTTTACACACTCGCTAAGAGATCGCATTTCTACTGCATTTATTCTACTTTCATCCTATTTTTGCCAGTTCCATGATCGCTTTCATACACAATGGTCGGTACAAAAACACCATTGTGCACTGATAGATTGTTCAGTTAGTAGTAAACATTGAAGTAGGTCATTAAAACAATTAAATTATATTTAAACATATATGAAAAATATCGTGTTTTATTTTACTTTAGTCAAGGCAATCGCGATCCATATCTCAATGTAATTACAATTTGCAAACCTTTCCATCACATCTCCTTCCTATTACACGTATAATCGGTCCACTGAATTCAATAAACGTTTTAATATATAAAAATCAAACAATTAATTGTGTATCATTGATGTATCAACCTTCGATGCCAAACAACCATCTCTCTATCTCGGAGGTTTATTTGATTATATTAATAATTAACTTAGTTCTCATTGAATCCGTTCTACATACTGCGAGTAGGATCATGATGCATGAATGTTCGAGAGGTGACCTCAATAGACCAAAATTTGGCAGCTGTCGATCACTACACCATTAGATGCATGGACCATTGGATGCCGTCCAAGGTAACGAAAGTCCACTACAAAAAAACCTTAAATTAATAACAAACAAATTGTGTTGTACACCACCCAGTATCGTAATATTAAAATCTTATTCTTTATCTATAATACAATATATAAATTTAAAACAATATTATTATTCCCCATTAGTAAAAAAAAAAACTAACTAACTAACCTTCACGCCGTCTCCCCGAAGGGGTAGGCAGAACGAACGGACTGCCACACTTTTCTTTCCTGACATATTTCTTTCGCTTCCTGAACATTCATACATCGTGTCATGCACGCGCGTCGATTTCTCTGACTCCTCACATGGCCGATATTCAATATTTGATTTATTTGATCGTGCCACGTTTTCCTCGGTCTTCCAATATTTCTGGTTCTATTTACATCGTTAACATATAATTTTTTTATCATTCTTTCCCATTAGTATATAGTACATTAAAAACTTTTCCCCTATACAATCTAGCTAAATAATAATAATACTGCCTTCAACTTTAGTCACCTTTCTGATTAATGTTATCTACATAAAGCGTGCGCTTAACCCAACCAATGACAGGTCATAAGTCCTGTAAACACCTTGATCAACCATATTCAGTTTCCAGTTTGCATCTTCGTCTCTATTGAGATAAAATTAATCCATAATGTAATCTACTTCCTGTTTTAGTTTATCGTTTTTAATTTATTATGTTTCATCGTTTTTGACTCTATACTAAGTGCAATTGTTCCTTCTAATTACTGTTTTATTATTATAATTATTTAATTAGTCAGAAAAGAAAAGTGTGGCAGTCTATTCTTTCTTTCTACCGCTTAGGGGAGACGGCACGATAGTTAGTTAGTTTTTTATGTTAAAGTTATCATTGCAAACAAAAACCTATCCAAAAAAAACTTAGAAGACAGTGCACAAAGGCGTTATTGTGCGACCCTTATGTGTTGATGTTAAGCATGGAACTGGCAAAATAAGGATGAAAGTAGAATAGATGCAGTTGAATTGAGATGATTGTCAACCGCAAATATAAGAAGAATAGATGCAGTTGAATTGAGATGATTGTCAACCGCAAATATAAGAGAAGTGAACGCAGTGCGAATGAAAGCGTTTTGAAAAAAATAATGATAGGGTCATTAAGATGGTTGATAATGAAAGTATATGTTAACGATGTAAACGGAACCAGAAATATAGAAAGACCGGGGAAAACGCAGCATAATCAAATCAGTCAAATATTATATTAAATGTCATATATTGTTTCTTGAACAATGATGTAAAACTCCACATTAAATAATTAATACGAATGAAAACGTCATTTCTCTAACACGTTCTAACACGTCTTTTGAAGCACGTTTCTCGGAACACGTTATGTCCTTCAGACTGAATAAATCATTCTCCCAATTTGCCAAACATCTACTAGACAATAAACGTACCCTAGATCTAAATAACGTACCTATTCCGCAACACATTCATAATAAAGAGTACAGTCCCAACCTATTGGAACAATTAGAAATTAATAAGCATAACAAAAACCCTAATTTAACTTTAATCAATGAACAAACTAAAATTCATTCATCCCACTCCTTAATGTAGTTCCGATTTATAATAAGATTCAAAGAAATCTTGATTCTGAACTGTAATTATTTCACATTTTAGATGCAGAATAGAAGAATATATCAATTGAATCTACGCACGCAGGATGGCGATTTTATTTTATATATAATAGTGTCCCCTAACTATGTAATCATTGTCATAACATGTCTTAACGAGTTCCAAGAAACACCTTCCAATATTTCTGGACCTACCCAAATATTAATTTGTTAAAAATGTATAAAGTCACATCAATTTTCGTTAATTACAATATTCTGCTCCATCACTAGTAAATAGCAGCGAGCTGAAATTTTGTCACATTTGATAATGCCTTAGAAGGGCGAAACATGTCATTCCCATAAAATATATAAAACTTGTAGAAAACTGACGTTTTCATTCGTATTAATTAAATATTAAATGTCGAACACGCGTGGAATCGGAGAAAGTGATGTGCATGATTGCACTATGTATTAATGTCGAGAAATCGAGATTAATATGACAGGAAAGAACAGTGGGATGGTTTATTATTTCTGCGTACCCCATCGGGAGACGACGTGATGGGTAGTTTGTTAGTTTTTTCTTTCAATCGTACTGCATTATCTTTATATATCAGGATGTTAGCACTCGATCATGTGATAATACACGAGGTGTGCTATTTCTCTTAAAAAAGTAATAAAAATGTTAATCCACACGTTGTAGGTGGAAAGTTATACTCTATAAAATTAGTAACAATAGACCGAACACGATAAGCATGAGAATTTTTTCTGCATTCTAAAAATACAAATTGTCTTAACTTTACTACGCTCCATCGACTATTTCATTCGATTTTGACTTTGGAAGTTGAAAAAGTTACTAACGTACTAACTAACTAACCATCACGCCGGTTCCACGGAAAAGTAGGCAGAAATGATGGGCCGCTATACTGCTTTGTCCTGATATATCCCTCTATATTCACACATTGTAACATGCACGCTCGTCTATTTTCCGACTTCAAACGTGGCCGCCTTTTAGTATTTGATTAATTTGGTCATACCATGCTTTTTTGGAATAACCTTGAGGGACAGATTTAGAAACGAATTCGAGAACAAAACAAGGTGACTGAGGTGGCTCTAGGATGGGCGGGCTGAAATGGCGATGGGCTGGCCATATCTGTCGGAGAACCGACGGACAATGGGGTAGACGGGATCTGGAGTGGAGACCGCGTACAGGATTCCGCAGAATTGGACGTCCTCCTGCCCACTGGACCGACGATCTGATGAAGATTGCTGGACATGGATGGATGGGAGCGGCAGTGGATAGGGGATAGTGGCGTGCTTTGGGAGAGGCTTACATTCAGCAGTGGATGACAGACGGCTGATGATGATGCTTTCCTTGGTATTCCATAGGTTCTCTTTTCACTCACACTGCTTGTAACTAACCTTTAAACCATTTTCTAATCCTTTCGTTCCATGTATCCAAAGCATTTCGGGGATCCTTTTTGATTTTACTTTTGATGCAATCATTTGCCATACCTTTTTTTCATTATTTTGTTGTTTACTTTCCTATCATATATCGTTTTCCCGTACATTCTTGTCAGTGATATTTCAATTGCATTAGTCCTACATTCATCCTTCTTTTACCAGCTCCAAGCTTCACTTCCAAACATAAAAACTATTTGCCTTTTGTGATACAATATTTGTGTAGGCATGGAAAGTGCCTCAATGTGTGGTGATACTATAACACTTGGCACTCCTGGAAACGATAAAAAGTCGGCAAAACCTTCCACCACAGTGGATATAGAACAGGAGAGAAAATACCGTTTTCAGAGACATCCCGACAAAACTGTTTGCCATTGACACGCAGAACAAAAATCGTATTTTTAGTTTTCATACCTTGAGAAAAACTTTTTTTTACAAAAGTTAATAACAATATCTTTCCAAATTTTAAGTATGAATGGCAACTCTCACGAGAAATAATAGTATACAGTCCTAAATACAGCACACGAAGAAAAAAATATTAACTACCGACGCGAAGTGCATCAATAATATGTTGATTAAAAAAAAAAGGAAGAAACTATACGTCTGAATGTTCAGGGTGCGTGTATGACTCGCTTTATAAATATATTGGAAACCAAAGTGGTTTGTCGAGATATGCCCAATCGAATACTGTGTCCCAGGTATGTATATTATTATTATTTCGATTGGGTCGAGATAACCAAACCGCAGAGCTAAAAATAATAATTGGACTAAGCTGGGCAGCTTCCGGAAACATGGGTTACATCCGTAAAAATCGAAAAATACCGATCAACCTGAAACGAAAAGTCTGTGAAACCTGCGTTCTGCCAGTTGGTACTTATGGTCTTGAAACTGTAACATTGTCCAAACAAAGTGCCGACTACAAGTGACCCAAACAGCCATGTAAGAGACAGAGTTAGAAACGATACGGTGAGAGAAAAAACAAAAGGTCACTGATATACAAATACTTGTAGACGAATACTGGATTTTTTTTTCGTCTACAAGTATTTGTATACATTCAAAATGTTGTAAAAACAAAAAACTGGTCCAAATTATAGCATATAAATTGGAGTGACATCTCCAGGCG
The DNA here is from genome assembly GCA_022606425.2 of Lepidostoma basale. Taxonomy (NCBI): domain Eukaryota; kingdom Metazoa; phylum Arthropoda; class Insecta; order Trichoptera; family Lepidostomatidae; genus Lepidostoma; species Lepidostoma basale. The sequence goes on along the minus strand of JAHDVF020000047.1, from coordinate 49,026 downwards.
TTTTCTAGCAATACGATAATGGCGGTAGCCTTTCACATTGCGTTAAAAAAATCTTCTGCTTAATGCTTAAAATACAATCTTCATGGATGGCGCTAGTGTGTGGATTGAAACTACCATATAAAGGGTGGTGTTACAGATTAACATAAATACAACTTCGAAAAATTTGTCAGACATGGTGGTCATAAGAAAAGGTGGAATGGGGATGGTTGTATTACATAAAGCGTGCGCTTAACCCAACCAATGACAGGTCATAAGTCCTGTAAACACCTCGATCAACCATATTCTGTTTCCAAATTGCATCTTCGTCTCTACAACAACAACAACTAACCTTCACGCCGTTTCCCCGCAGGGATAGGCAGAGAGAATGGACCGCCACACTACTCTATCCTGACACACCTCTCTAGCTTCCTCCACATTCATACATCGAGTCATACATGCACGTCGATTCTTCCGGCTTCTGACATGACCAACTTTTAATATTTGATTTATTTGGTCATGCCATGTTTTCCTCGGTCTACCTCGACTCCTTACTCCATTAACATTGTTAACGTATACTTTTTTTAACCATTCTTTCTTCACCCATGCGTTCCATATGTCCGAACCAACGAAGCGAACCTTTCATAATTTTGTTCATAATACCTTCTTTCGCTCTACATTCCTTTCTAATATCAGCATTTGAGATTCTGTCGTACATCGTTCTACCACACATACGTCTTAGGGACCTCATCTCTACCGCATTTATTCTGCTCTCATCTTTCTTCGTCTCTATTGAGATACAATTAATACTTGAAAGGTCACTGACATCATCCACCGGATGGCGACTCTAAAATGACAATGGGCAGGTCACGTAGCCAGAAGCTCAGATGAAAAATGGACAAGAAGACTGCTGACTTGGAGACCGTGGACGGCAAAGAGAATTGCAGGGCGACCGCAAGTACGGTGGAAGGATGATCTGAACAGACACGTCGGAATAACCTGGATGCAGTCTGCATAATACAGAGTGACATGGAAGCGAATGAAGGAGGCATTGGCCAGGAGTGGACGGGGATAGGGCGTCACATGCTGAGGACACTTTGCACTAAGAACGATCGACTCAGTCCTAAATAGCCTCAAAATAACAATAAGACTATCTGTAATAAGCAGTCAGCGAGTATTGAGTTTCTTTGGTCACTTTACCAGGAGAAAGCTTGGTAACCTGGAAAAAAATATTGTCACAGGAAGTGTTCCAAGCAAAAGAAAGAGAGGCAGATTGCCTACGCGGTGGTGTGACCAGATTAAAGAGATGACTGGGAGAGACCTATATCCGGTGATGCAGGCTGTGCCACGGGCAGCTCCATAGATACAAATTCTCAGTATTGAGGAAACAAAGAAAGAAGAAGAAGATTGCTGTAATGAGGTGGAAATCTTAATCCCTGTGAAGTGCCTACGTAATTAAACTTTCTATGGGTTTTTTGCTAAAAGAAATCCTCAGTTATTTTTTTACAAAATGGTATTTACAACAATGTAGTGTTCAGGCGGCAACATATTTATACTCGTATGTTTTATAGACAATTAAGTAATGACAAGTTTTGAATCTTACAATGCTCGTTTTATGGTTATTAGTTATGAATCTTTCCTTTCACTAAGGTTATGTCGTAACCTTTGGGATTTCCCCTCTATAAACGCCACTGGAATTTATTGAATCAAGTGTACTGAGGGGGCTGTACTACTAGACTCCTACCACACGTGGTAATAATTTCATTACATTCAACTGTTTTAGTATTTTATTAATCGATGTATGATTAAGTGTATAGAATTCCATAATGATGTTATTAAAATAAACAAAAGTTGTTTAAAAATAGAAGAAATAAAAATTCTATAAATGATATGAAATATTCACACTCGAAGATGTCCTCATAAGACGAAACACGTGTCGTGAATATTTCATATCATTTATAGAATTTTTATTTCTTCTATTTTTAAACAACTTGTGTTTATTTTAATAACATCATGTTTTATTCGTATTAATTAAAAACTCCCTTATAACTTATATTTTGATTCATTCCCATTATTTCTGTTTTTCTTTTTTATACACTTTGTAAATACAACACTGATATTAAAAAAAAATTATATAGACATGTTTCGGACAAACAGGCCGCCAGAACCAATCTGCCTCTGGTGACACCGGTGGGAAGAGCAATTAGTCTGCTGAACGCGGTCTCCTCGGAGATCGAAGTCTTTCATGTTAGTGAAAGTACGTTCAGGGGACAAATACTCTTGACTTTGGAAAGTATCTTGTCTTCCTAATGTCGAACCATCACTAATGCGTTCCTGGTTAAAAATACCTGTACTCAATAGATGCCTTAAACATTTATGCTGTTTGTCATGTATTTTGAGTGAATAAACTGATTTGATTTGATTTGATTTGATTCTTCAGTGAAGATACACATTAATAAAAATATTATATAATAAAATTGTTGTTGTTTACATGATCTGATAGATAAGGTTCCAAAATAAATATTTTTAACATCTGTCAGATCATGTAAACAACAACAATTTTAAAATATGTTTATAGATATGTTTCTTTACTGAAGAAGGACTGTTTGTCCGAAACATGTCTATACATTTAAATTTATTTTTAATTAAAGTGTTGTATATACAAAGTGTAAAAAAGGAAAAATAGAAATAAACCATAATAACAACACAAAGTATGGCGTATATAGAAGATATTCCTTTTATGTTTCGGGAGCTCGCAACCATCGAAACCGAGTGAAGGTAAGTGGAATGAAACTAAATATGTATAATAAAGGAATTTTTACTTAATTTGTTTTATTTTAATTATTTATTACAGATTGTTATCCTTGTACATGAATAAAAACGCCATTAGAATTGGAATATCACACGTGACGTGAAGTGTAATGAAATATCAATTACAAAGAGCCGATACAAGATAATGACCCACACCGCAGGATATTGTAATGGAGTCTCGCAACTATAAATGGTTTCTTGCTAAAATTCCTAATTAGCCGCTCCGCTCGATTGTTCCAGTCAATTAAAATCAGCCCTATTATCCGCGCAGGCGCATTATTATTTTAATATCTGCATACACACAACAAAAAATGAATACACCATTACACTTTCACGACTCGGATTCACGACTTCAAATCGCTCACACAATATTCCGCAATCCGCGTTCATTAATCTTCCTATTTCGCACCATCATTAGTGGTTCAATGTGAGTGCTTAAATTCACTTTTCATGAAACTACAGCGTGCGATATTGACTGTCTATACCGCGACTCGCCTATTACTCGAAACCTGCATTAATCTCAATGGCGAAATATGTTTTGCCCTGGAAACTATGTATTAGACAAATTCAATTATCACTCAAAGTGGAAGTGCACTAAAATATTATAAGGATTAATTGTATCTCAATAGAGATGAATATTCAACCTAAAACGAATAGTCTATGAAGCCTGCGTTCTGCCAGTTGGTACTTATGGTCTTGAAACTGTTACATTGTCCAAAAAAAGTGCCGAGAAATTACGAGTGACCCAAGGAGCCATGGAAAAAGCCATGTTAGGAATAAGCCTAAGAGACAGAGTCAGAAACGATACGGTGAGAGAAAAAACAAAGGTCACTGACATCATCTACCGGGTGGCGATTCTAAAATGGCAATGGGCGGGTCACGTAGCCAGAAGCTCAGATGAAAAATGAACAAGGAGACTGCTGACTTGGAGACCGTGGATAGCGAAGAGAAGTGCAGGGCGACCGCAACTACGGTGGAAGGATAATCTAAACAGACACGTCGGAATAACCTGGATGCAGTCTGCACAGGAGAAAATGACATGGAAGCAAATGGAGGAGGCCTTTGTCCAGGATTGGACGGGAATAGGCTGAGGAAGAAGAAGAATAAGAAGAGACGAAGATAGTGAATTGTTTTTTTGGAAACAGAATATGGTAGTCGAGGCGTTTACAGGACTTATGACCTGTCATTGGTTGGGTTAACCGATCGCTTCGTGTTTAACAACATTCGCCCTTCTTACGACCACCACGTCTGCCAAATTTTTAAAAGATGTATATATGCTACTTATATTAAGAACACTTCCCAATTTTTAGGTCAATCAACACTAGCACCATCTATTAAGATTATTTTTAAGCATCAATCAGAAGTGGTCGTAAGAAGGGCGGAATGGGGAATGTTGTTAAACATAAAGCGATCGCTTAACCCAACCAATGACAGGTCATAAGTCCTGTAAACGCATCGACTTTCATATTCTGTTTCCAAAAAAAACAATTTACATCTTCGTCTCTATTGAGATACAATTAATCCTAAAAAATGATTAACCCGCAATGTCGGGTTAATCATTTTCCCGCTTGTCTACAAGTATTTGGTTACTTTCAAAAAATAAAATATTATAATTTGATAATCTATAAATCTATTTTTGAAAGGGTATTTAACCTGTAAAGCCACATTGGTGGGTTAATCATTTTTTAGTTTGAGAGGTTTTAGCCCGAATCACCACGCTAGGCAGACGGGTTGATGTTCGCAGAGTTTGCCTACTTGTTTCAGTGGCGCTGGGTTTTGTTCATTTGTTTTATCTAGGTGATCATTCCGCCATCTTTTTAGTAATCAGAGCCTCGTCTGTTATGTAGCAGGGTGTACTGCGTGTGTGAGGTTGACTTTTGGGCAGGTATACTGATATTTCCAAGCTCACATCGAGAAAATATGTGGAGTAGCCTTAAAAATGTTGGGATTTATTCTCCGAACTGGTAGAGATTTTAGGAAACCCTAACTAACTAACTAACTAACCATCACGCCATTTCCCCGTAAGGGTAGGCAGAGAGGATGGATCGCCACAATACTCTGTCCTGGCATATCTCTCGGGATTCCTTTACATTCATACATCGTACCATGCACGCACGTCGATTATTCCGACTTCGAATGTGGCCGCCTTTTAGTAATTGATTAATTTGGTCATGCCATGTTTTCTTCGGTCGTCCTCGGCTTCTTTTTCCACTCACGCTGCTTGTGTACAACTTTTTAACCATTCTTCTCTCATCCATTCGTTCCATATGTCCAAACCATCTCAGGGATCCTTTTTTTAATTTTATCCATGATGCAGTCATCTGCCTTACATTTCTCTCTTATTTCATATTTCGGTATTCTATCATACAACGTTTTCCCGCACATTCTCTTAGTGATCTTATTTCTACGGCGTTTATCCTGCTTTCATTCTTCTTTTGCCAGCTCCAAGCTCCACTTCCATACATGAGGGTTGGCACTAGAAATCCATTGTGTACTGCCATCTTTGCTTCTGTGGATATTTTACTATTTGCAGTAATGACTTTGAGTGCGCTATTTATTTTATTCCCAACACCAACCCTTCTTTCGATGTCTTTCTCCATTTTTCCGTCTCTTGTAAACATGTTTTGCGAATACTGTATGACTATTGGTCCGGAGTCGGCTCGAGTGTGGTTCAGTGATATGGAGTCCCCATGAGGTGAGATACTCGCTCATGTTAAGGAGAGTTCAGAAAAGATTTCTGAGATATCTCTACATGAGGGAGTTTGGTACCTATTCGTGACTTTATCCCACTACATTTCTCTTGGGCATGCTGGGGACCAATAGTCTACAGATAAGGATGGATGGGATCACACTAATCCATTGTTTCATTCTTTGAGAATTCCGTCATCTATCCATTTTTGGCATAGTAATTAAGGGCAGGTTTACAAGAGATGGAAAAATGGAGAAAGATATCGGAAGAAGGGTTGAAGCTTGAAACAATAGAAATTTTTGGACTGAAGCAAAGATGGCAGTGAACAATGGAGTTATAGTGCCGACCCTTATGTATGGAAGTTAAGCTTGGAGTTGGCAGAGGAAGGATGAAAGTAGGATAAATGCCGTAGAAATGAGGTCAATAAGAAGGATGTGCGAGAAAACAATGTATGATAGAATATCTAATGATGAAGTAAGAAAGGCGGATGAATTCGTGATAAATAAAATTTAGAAAGGGCCACTAAGATGGTTTGGACAAATGGAACAAATGGATGGGGGGAAATTTGTTTAAAAGATATATACAAGTAGTGTGAATGGGAAAATAAGTCGAGGAAGGCCAAGGAAGACATGGCATAACTAAATTAATCAATTACTGAAAGGCAGTCATGTTCGAAGTAGGAACAATCGACGAGCGTGCATGTCAGGATGTGTAAATTTAGAAGAGGCGCGAGAGTTATGCCAGGATAAAACAATGTGGCGATCCATCCTCTCTGACTACCACTCCGGGGAAACGGCGTGATGGTTAGTTAGTTAGTTGATTGATTTTTGTAAAGAATGCCAAGATTTTCCGAGGTTTAAAGGCTGTCTAGAATGATTTCTCTGAACCTAATACGCATAGCTTAGTTTGTTAAGCAAACATTGCATATGAATATCAACATGCCAAACAGTTTCATTTCACTTTGCATATGATTTTAACACTTTTACTCTTACTTTGAATTTCATGACGACATTTGATGCGATTCGTTTCATTTCAAATGGGTCGTTATTTTTGTGTAACTCTAATACATATTACTTAACTTCATGTTAAAACTATATGATCTACAGTCAAATGTCGGCCACGTGAAGAGTCGAAGCAACGCATGCATGCATCTCGCGATGTATGAATGTTGAGAAATCGAGAGATATATGTCAGGAAAGAAAAGTGTCGCAGTCTATTTTTCTGCATACCCCTTCAGTAAGACGGCGTGGTGGTTAGTTAGTTTTAAATTATACGAAAATTTGATATTGTAGAAATGATTTTTTTACTAAACAATTTGTAATAAAAAACAAATCTGTGTATGATAGAGTGTCGAATGAAAATATAAGAAGTGAATGCGGTGCGAATGATAGTGTCATGAACAAAATAATGAAAGGATCATTAAGATGGTTTGGACATATGGAAAGAATGAATGAAGAAAGAATGGTAAAAAAATTATATGTTAATGATGTAAATGGTACCAGAAATAGAGGAAGACCAAGGAAAACGTGGGACGATCAAATAAATCAAATATTGAATGTCGGCCATGTGAGGAGTCAGAGAAATCGACGCGCGTGCATGACACGATGTATGAATGTTGAGGAAGCGAGAGAACTATGTCAGGAAAGAAAAGTGTGGCAGTCCATTCTTTCTGCCTACCCCTTCGGGGAGACGGCGTGATGGTTAGTTAGTTAGTTAGTTACTAAACAATTTCATACAACAATTTCATCAGTAACAATTCTTCCGTATCTATGATAAACTTGTTTATATTAGTTGGAATAATAAAATTATATTTAATTATTCACCAAAATATTTCTAAAAAGGTAAAATACGAATAGTATGAAAAGCAAATATTAAACAGGTTTATTGTAAATAATTGAAAATCAATTTTATAGAAAAATATTTATTCTACTTATATTTAGACCGGTTTCACCAGCCCCCCACTCTCGCCAGCAAAATGCTTTTAAAATTTAATTTTATATGTTCGTACTTGGTTATCTGCGATAACCAAACCGCAGAGCTTAAAATAAGAATTGGACTAAGCTGGGCAGCTTTCGGAAACATGAGTTACATCCTTAAAAACCAAAAAGTACCGATCAACCTAAAACGAAAAGTCTAGGAAGCCTGTGTTCTGCCAGTTGGTAATAATGGTCTTGAAACTGAGACATTGTCAAAACAAGGTGCCGAGAAACTACGAGTGACCCTAACAGCCATGGAAAAAGCCATGTTAGGAATAAGCCAAAGAGACAGAGTCAGAAACGATACGGTGAGAGAAAATCATCCACCGGGTGGCGACTCTAAAATGGCAATGGGCAGGTCACATAGCCAGAAGCTCAGATGAAAAATGGACAAGAAGACTGCTGAATTGCGATTGAGGACGGCAAAAAGAAGTGTAAGGTGACCGCAACTACGGTGGAAGGATGATCTGAACAGACACGTCGGAATAACCTGGATGCAGTCTGCACAAGACAGAGTGACATGGAAGCAAATGGAGAAGGCCTTTATCTAGGAGTGGACGAGAATAAGCTGAGGAAGAATTTTCGTACTTATTAGGCATAAAAACAAAATAACAAGTTGGATAGATACACGTTAAAAATATTGTAACACCTGATGATGCCAACATAGGTTGGCGAAACAGCTATCGCGAAAAAAAAAATTAAGCTGAAAAGATTTGTGATACCATAACAGCGTTTAAATTTTAACAGTTAATAATGTTGAAGTATCATAGTGTTTCAGTCAAAACAATGGAATACATTCATATAAAAATAATTTGATTATATAAAAGTATTTATTTATTTATTATTATGATGATTTGTATTTTAAGTGCGCCGTTTTGTAAAATCAATTACTCCAAAGGCGCACTAGGAAATGACTGACCGAACAGTACAGTCTTCAGAAGTTTCTTAAATTTAACGTCACTATCCTCATAATTAATACTAACATAGAGGCTATTCCACGCCAACGGACCCGCAACGCTGAAAGCAAAAGTACGTGTTAGATTGAATCAGACTATGAAATTTATCAATTTTAGATTCCGTTATCCTTTCAGTTGGCAAAATGGTTGTTATTGAGTAACCGCCAGAGCCGATTCTCCCGAGGCTGGCATTCATTCCAACTGAATGCACATCTGAGCTGCCGCAGCGACACGAGTTCCCCTAATTACGCCAGTGATAAATCGTATCCGAAGAGGTCCGTTCTTCCCACCGGCGCGGCGGAGTGCGCTATGATTAATGGCCACCTGCCCAAATTTCGCGAATCGCATTGACGAACTAGCGGATAATTTGTTATCTTCAGAATTGCAAACAGCGCCGGTCCTTGATCCACATCTGGAGGAGAATCAAATGCAGAGTTTCTAGAGCAGCGTGCGATTTCAATGGAATAAAGAAGTTGCTTTGACACGCCATTGTGCTTCAATCAAAGTCAACAGTTGTGATGTTACGGGTACGCGGAGAGCCCGGCTTATTCAATTTAACATATTTATATTTCGTAAAGTTTAATAATAATGCATTTTTTTTCATACGTTCAAAATATTTTTGTTTTTCTGTTGTATTTTTTATCATTCTTTGATTAAAAATACAATAGAAACGTACAAGGTCTGTTCTACTATATGGCTGCAAAACCTGGACTCTGAAAGTCAATGTAATGAACCGATTTAAAAAAAAGAGTCCCAGCGCTTTTCCGAAGCTGTTATAGGCGGACGTCGTTTCGGTAGCTTCGCTCTATCAATCCCTAGGCCCGCCCCTCGTCCATGCGGGACTTACGTTACTGGGGTTTTGTGATTAAAGAACAAGAGGGACCCAGGCCATATTTAAACTACCCATTTCCTCTATGTCCCGCCGAAATGTAAATTTATTTTATAAACACAAAAAAGAAAAAGAAAATTTCAAACAAAAATAGAGCTACCGAAAACTATTTTATGGGTACATAACAGCGGGAGGTCAGGTGAGGATCAGAGGAGGCAAATGCGGGCAGGGGAGGTTTGAAATGCAATTTTTACATTTAGAACACGGGATGGGTTTAAGGAAACAGAAACATAATAAAAGTTTATAAATAATTATAATATCGTCGTGAGGGAGAAGAACGAGGTAATGTTTTGTAATAAACCGATTGGAAGGGTTCGTGATGTGGATATACCGCAGAATGCTCCGTATATCGTGGACCGATAGGGTCAGTAATACAGAGGAACAACAGAGAGCCAGAGCCAATAGAGAGCTGCTGTCAAGTGTGAAATTAGAATAGTCTCATATTTGGGTCATGTGCTAAGGGAAGAAAAATACCACCTCCTTCGACTGATATTAATATGTAAAGTGTAGGGACGGGAGTTGCTAGAAGGCTACTGTCCTGGCTACGGATCATCAAAGAGTGGACAGGAATAACAAGAGTTCAGAACCTGTTCCAAGTGGCGCAGGACAGAGATGCCTTTGAGAGATGGGGGACCTGACACGGCACTCAAAGAATGAAGATTTTTTTATCAGAATCTCAAAGATATGAAACCGGTTATATAATTAATTCATTGATACATATGAACGTTGTTAATAAAAAAAAATGATAATCATTCTCTATTTTAAACAACACATTAAAAAAAATTAAATACTCTTTTCCACTTTTGTGTTTATTTTTCTAGTAAATTTTTTCGAAGGTTTTATATCTTCATCAACGCGTGAACGATTATGGATTTTTATATAATTTTAAAACATTCGAATCATGTTGAGAAAACAAATTCAAAAATAAAAAAACAGTGTTATAATTTAAATAAAAAACGTCCTTATGTAATTCCTCAGTGTGACAGCCTTAGGTATATCAAAAAACACATTTTTTTTTTTTTTTTTAACAAAACGAACCGGTTTCATTTGAAAGCAGAGCAACATTAGGGCAACAAAACCAACTTATCTTGTTATTTATATACTAAATTATTAAAGTGTATTTCTAAAATGTCATACCCCAATTTATTAGAAAGGAAGATTTTGTGGGAAATTTTTGAACCCACACTGGAGGGTGCGACTAACAGAATAAAAAAATATTAAAAACTTTTAGCGCCATCTACCTGTGGTAGTAGAGGTTGTCCAGCCTGCCAAACTTTTCGTAATTGTCTTTTATCCAGGGGCAGTATCGCTTCCAGTGCCGGTTGGCCGCCTCAGATCCATGAAAAGCCTCCGAGCACTTTGTGCACTCTTAGTTCCTGCCCGTCGCGAGCTGCCGCTGTAATAAAAAAAACAGAACAGTAATGTTTATGTTCAGAGGATTGCCGCCTGAAAAGAGATCAACAGGCAGTCCAAGAAAAATACAGGTTGAATGTGTCAAAGAGTACTGGATGAAGGTGGGAGCCTTACGTCCTATATAATATATCTTATTCAGAAACACTAACCTGCGAGTCAACAACACCATCATCACTTAAGTGGAGACATACGGTTCGGAGTAAAATAATAATAAAGAATCCACTCGCTTGAGAATATGTGTACGAGTACATTGGGAATCCTTATAATGATCTTAGGACTCGAAGTAAAGGGGTAATCTGGACGATGAATGACCCACCAAATCCTTATAACAAACATTGTTAAAACCGGTCGTTTAGCATTGATTGGCCAGGTATTCCCTGCGAAAAAACTAGAGTAGAGAAGAAATTAAGACCCGTTGGAAGGTTTAGACAGTGTTTAATAGGCAATGTCAATAAAGGTCAATGCGTACTTCCAGTACTGACATATGGAGCAGAAACGCTAACCCTCAACAAGTCGACCATAATGAGACTCCGTGTAGCACAGAGGAAACACGAAAGAGCCATGCTACGAGGAAGACTCTCAGACCGGATAAGAAATACGTAGAAGGTTAGGAGTAACAGATGTCATCGAAAGGGTAGCTAAGCCTTAATGGTCATTTGCGGGATATGTTGCCAGAATGGTAGACGATAGATAGACCAGAAGGCTGGTGGAGTGGAGACCCCGCGAAGATAAAAGAAACTAAGGGAGACTCCCACACGGTGGTCCGATGACATTCGAAGAATTGCTGGCGATTGGATGCGAAAGGCACAAGACAGGAATACGTGGAAAATTAAGTGGGAGGCCTATGTCCAGCAGTAGACGACAACGGCTGTTTAAGTAATATTTGACTGTTAATAGATAATATTTGACTGATATGGATGAGTAAGACAAAAGGAACTAATTGGAGCTAAAGAAGCAGAAATAAGTTTTCAATAACATCATCACATTTTTTTATTTTTTTATTCAGGGATTGGTTTGCTGCAAGTCTTTGCTGGTTCTTGGGATGCCACTTAGACCTTTTAATTGTGGTAATTTTTTTAGGTTTTTTACATTTTTTATACAAAAGGTTATTTGAATCCAATTACTGTATACATTTTTTAAAAATATTTAATGTTTTTAATTGAAAATTCTTGGTAGAAGTTCATTTTAAATAATGAAAAAAAAATTGATCCAAAATTTCTTTTTTATTATGTATTTAGTGTGATTCCACTTGTATTTATGGTCGACCGGCTTCGGCAGCTTGCTGCCATCTTCTGGTACCTACAGTAATACATTATTTAGAATCAGGAAAAAAATGTTTAACCCCAACCACAATCATTTATTATATAAACCAAATAAATTTTGATGTAGGTACCAGAAGAAATTTTGTATCAATTTTTTTTTGTTTTCTTTATTAATTTTTTTTTAGCTAATGATTCTCATGACATATGATAGGTAGCTAATGTATCGTGATTTTTATTGTCACAGTGTGAGATTTTTTTCAAGAATCGAATCCGGGATCTTCGGTGTGGCATAGCTGTTGCCATTCTGCCACGAAAGACGTTGAGGTTAAAACCCTTCAAAAGTTGTATGCCACCTGCAGTGAGTATGGATTTTACCATCTGATATTCATTTCTATAGTATTTATTTTACTTCTCTCACACTCATGTTTCACTTCCGTGTACAATTTACACGATGAATATACACGTTGAGAAACTGTAATGAATCTTGTTGACGAATACCTAGGGCCAGCATTGTCAAATGAATGAAGTGTCTGCCGCCTTGGGCACTCGAGTGTCACGGCCGATCTTGCCTCGTAAGATCACAGACGAATTACATTTGCGAGATGGATGTATGGCGGAGGCAGACAATGATCTGTAATTAGGTACCGAGCGAGTACTTGTTATCATACTGTAATAGTAAGTACCGAGAAAGTTAGTGAGCATTTATTTATTTATTTATTTTGTTGTTGACGGAATTAATTCCAATACATTATTCATAATACAGATAAGTTACTTAAATCTAGGAACATTTTAAAACAGTAACAGTAAACAATTAGCCTAGGACAAGTTAAGAGGATGATCAGGAAGAGAGTAAAGAAGAAAGATTAATAGATATGTATACCAGAGATGAGCAACAAGAACACGATTGCAATTAGCCAACGACATATTTGATTATATTGTGGAAGGATTACAAGGTACAAGTAGTCTCAGTGACAAACAAATAGTAAAAGCTGCATCTGGTTTAGACAATTTAAGGGTTTGATGGAGGTCGATATTTTTTAAGTTTAGACAAAAAAGAATTTAGATTTAATCCAAAAAAATCTAAGTCTTGACAACAGTTTACAAGTCTAGTCATTCTAGGTATAGGTGCATTATATCCGTAGTTTGTTTTATGGAGATTTTCGTGAAAAAGTTTAATTTGCCTTAGATTCCGGGTGGGTACATTGAATTTTATATTTTCGAGAAGACAGGGTGCATCAAAGTGTGAGTTTATTATTTTAAAAAGGAGATTAAATCATTTTTATTTCTGCGATCAACTAATGGTGAAATATTTAGTAGCTTTTCCAAGTCAGAATAGGAGTATTCTTCTCTGTCAAGTCTGAGCATTCGACCAATTTTCCTTAGAAAACGATGTTGTACAGACTCAATATTAGAAATGTGAATTTCATAGTATGGGGACCAGACTACTGAAGCATATTCCAAGTGTGGGCGAACTAGGGCGCAATAGAGTGATTTGAGGGTGGAAATGTTTTTGAAGTCGGATGAGATTCTATTGATAAAGCCCAGAAGTTTATATGATTTGTTGACAGATAGCTCAATATGTGTGGTAAAAGATAATTTAGAGTCGAGTGTGATTCCTAGGTCACGTATGGTAGTTTCATTTGATAACTGAATATTGTCAATGTTATAAGGGTAATCTATTGGATTATGTTTTCGAAAAAATCGCATAACTTTACATTTATCAGTATTCAATTTTAGGTCATTTCGTACACACCATTCACTAAATGATATTAAGTCAGCTTGAAGAAGAAGACAATCTTCTGAAGTATTTATGACTTTGAGAATTTTGTTGTCATCAGCAAATAACCAGAACGATGAGTTATTAATTGACATGTGTATATCATTAATAAATAAGTTAAATAGTAAGGGAGCAAGGTGGGCTCCTTGTGGTACACCCGAAGTCACGTCTATAGGATTTGATAGATAATTATTGATTCGTACTATTTGTTTCCTATTATTGAGGTAAGATTTAATAAGTGAGAGAAATGGGTCACTTATACCCAGCGCATATAACTTGGAGAGAAGAAAATGGTGATTTACTTTATCAAAAGCTTTGGAAAAGTCAGTGTAAATTACATCAAGTTGTTTATTTTGTTCGAGACCTTTAACGAGATAATCAGTAAAAGAAAGAAGATTTGTTGTGGTAGATTTTTTTGATCTAAAGCCATGTTGTTGATCGATAAGTATGTGATTGAAGAGTGGTGTTATTTTGGACGTAATAATGGATTCAAATAATTTAGGGATATGAGACAAAATTGATATTGGTCGATAATTTTTTATATCAGCTTTGTCTCCAGTTTTGAAAATGGGTTGAATGTAAGACAGTTTCCATTTTTCAGGAAATGTTCCGGACGTAAGTGAAGAATTAAATAGTGTACAGAGAGGTTTATATAAAGTAGTTTTACATTTCTTGAGAACTATTTCAGGAATCAAGTCCGGTCCCGAGCAAGATTTTCCCTTTAGTGACTTTAATGCGATAAGGACATCTGAGGGTTGTATCTGTAGGTGGTTTAAGTCTACCGTTTTATTATAGTTTAGTACAAGGTTATTGGTGTTTGAATTGAAGGAATACACAGAAAAGAAATGAGATGCAAGAAGGTTAGATATATCTTGACCATTGGATGCTATGATATCATCAAGAAACATATTTGATGGTAGATTGTTATCGGTTCTTTTTTCAGCAACGAAGTGCCAAAACTTTTTGGGATTGGAGTTTAATACTCTTTCTGTTTCCTCAATATAGGAGTTGTGACATAACACGGATTCAATATTACATTGCGATCGAAGATGAGAGAATTGTTTATAATAAGTTAAGCGACCAGTAGACTTGTACAACTTATGTACTTTCTTTTTCTCAATTATTAATGTTTTAAGTTTTGGGCTAAACCATTTTGGAAATTTAGGTGGATAGAATATTCTAGTAGGTATAAAGTTTTCAATAGCTTGGGTGAGGACAGAGTTTAAGTTTGAAAGACTTTCGTTTATATCATCTGTTTGGAAGTGGGAATTCCAATCTACTTGTTCCAGGAATTCATTCATTTCGAAATAATTACCGTCTGTATAATTTTTATAAGTAGTGTTTTTCGGGATAAGAATTTCAGTTTTTGTTGATATTTGAAAGATTAAAAAAATGGGTGGATGATATTTATCAATTGGTACAAGTGTTTCGTCAGCTTCGTGAACTTGAATTGAGGGCATATTACTAAAGATTAGGTCAAGATATGATCGAAAAGCATTTTGAATAAAATTCATTTGGAACATATTCATATATGCAAAGAAATTAGATATTTGGGATGCTTGGGTTGATTGATGACCGAATATTGTGGCACCTTTGTCGTCATTTGACCAAGATATATTGGGGAGATTAAAGTCACCGCGTATGACCGAGGAGTCGTGTTTTTTACGCAGTGCTCTATCTAAAACTTGTGTGTAAGATTGATAAACAGCTAATGAGGAAGATGGGGGTATGTACACACAACCGGCGACGAGTTTTTTCGAACCGACTGAGATACTTAGAATTATTTGTTCGTAATCCTTATTGTGCATCTCTAGTATGAGGCATGGGTATATATTTTTTACACATATCATGACACCGCCTCCCCTAGAGTCGTTGGCTCTATCACAACGGTAGATATTGTAGCCAAATAACCCCAATTCCGATGAAGAGACGCTGCTTTTTAACCATGTTTCAGTCAGGAATATTATGTCATATTGAGTAAGTAGTATATTTTCTTGCAAGGTACTGATTTTAGTGTTAAGGCCTCTGACATTTTGATAATAGGCATTAAAGCAGGTCTCTCCATCAGGACTAATAGATTTCAGCAAAAAAAATTAATTTTCGAGAGCTCACGCTTTGTACCGCTTAGATAATTATTAAACCCTTCTGCGGAAATTGTATGGCAAAACTTGATATAAATACACCATATTTCGCCATTGTTAAAGAAAATGTTTATTTATAATAGTTTTGTGGTATTACTTGGATTTAATTTACACGAATTATATAAATTTATATGAAATATAAAACCATGGTACAGAGTTAAAGGCAAACTAACCGAAAAAAATTGTGCTTCAGAGCGAAACTATAGGGAAGATTGAAAACTGAACTTAAGTCATATTAACCTATTCGGTAATATGTTTTTTGGAACTCAACAAAATAATAAAAAAAATCAATACCGAGTCATAGAAAACGAAAGTACAATACATTTTTACATAGGAACTACTACAAAAAAATCCATATTAAGCGATTGGTTAAGAGAGGTGATAAAAAGAGGTAAAAAAGTGATTTTTCATAAATATTGAACTATCGTCTATCAGAATAGATTATTATTTTATTAAACACAATTGAGATAAAGTCAAGAACAATAAGAAGTAAAAAATCGTATTTTTGTCTTTATTTTTAAATTATTAAATTTTAAATTAAAAGGTTGAGAAGCAACATGAGTGTGATGACGTCACAGACTATTTAAAATGCTTATTACTCCTTCGGTATTATACTTACATTGTATTATAATTATTTGTAGACGCAACAAACTGTACTGGCATACTACCAGACAGTTTCAATTAAATTAAATTACTAAAGAGTTTTATTTTAATTTTAAAATGCTATAAAAAAATTATGTTCTTTATGCGAAAGTGTATACAATTTTACCTACGAATCAAAACGTCTGTTTTTTTAATTTGTAATATTTTATGTGAATGACACATTTCACTTGTCTAAAGCATTATCAAATGTACCTATAAAATTTGAATTAATATTTCACCAGAATGTTTTCTCTGCTTATTTAACCACTTGGTGTTCTTGTGCCAACCCTTATGTATGGAAGTGAAGCATGGAACTGGCAAAAGAAGGATGACAGAATAAATGCAGTAGAAATGAGATCTCTAAGCCGAATGTGTGGTAAATTTGTATATGATAGTGTCAAATGCAAGTATAAGAAGTGAATGCGGTGCGAATGAAAGTGTTATGAACAAAATAATGAAAGTGTCATTAAGATGGTTTGGACACATGGAAAGAATGAGTGAAGAGAAAATGGTGAAGAAAGTGTATGTAAACGACGTGAACGGAGCTAAAAATAGAGGAAGGCCAAGGAAAACGTGGCACGATCAAATCAATCAAATATTGAATGTCGGTCACGTGAGGAGTCGGAGAAATCGACGTGCGTGCATAACAATATGTATGAATGTAGAGGAAGCGAGAGCAGTATGTCAGGACAAAACAGTGTGGCGGTCCATTCTTTCTGCCTACCCTTCCGGGGAGACGGCGTGATGGTTAGTTAGTAAGTTAGTTTGTTTCTACAGACTGTCAATTTAACAGCTGACAGTTGATTTGTAGGCAATATATTTTGCCATTTTACCAAATTGCTCGATGAAGTTGTCGAAAATTTGACTTCACGATTGCGCTTCATTTGAGCTAGCCGTAGCGATTATATGCCCAAAATTATATTTAACAATAATGGCATAAAATTATCTATCAAATAAAGCCAATATCATACACATTAACATTTTATTGGGTTTTTTTTTTCATTTAAATTTGTATACCTTTAAAAAAAAACATCCTTTTTATAACAATGTGGGGGTGTTTTTTTAGAGGTATAAAATTTGAATTATTATTTTACTGGAATGTTTTCTTTGCTTATTTAACCCCAAAATAAAGTAAATAAGTATTGTTTTAAAGTTTAAATCCCTCAATATCCTATGATGGCCGTCTGTGATACCGTGATATTATTCAGTTTATTGTGTGGACTTACTCACACGAGATGGGTTGAGTTTGTTCAGGTGAGAGGTAAACTACGAGTATTTACCATAATAATACGCAACATGTTGTTATCTAGATACATAGAAGGGTTGTGGATTAGGAGAGATTTGTAGAACCTTCAGGGGATGATTGTTTACACGACCTTTAAATAAGCTTGTATTTATTATACAAAACGTTTTATTAAAATACCTAAAACATTTATTAATCGAAATATCTTAAATATCTCATTATCAATTTTTTAATGAACAAAAAAAAATGTCATAACTAACTAACTAACTAACCATCACGCCGTCTCCACGTAGGGGTAGGCAGAAAAGAATGAACTGCCACACTTTAACCGATGCGGCACTCCATCCTTCTCTTTTCGCCCCCGTGGAAGACGCGGTGTGATGGGTTGCGAACCTCAAGGGTCATTAAGATGTTTTTTTGGGATCTTGGGAAAATCCGTGTAGGTCGTCTTTCTGGACCGACGCTTCGGAGGTTGTTGCAGTCTTCATCTTAAGGGTGGTTTAACGACCACCCTGAAGATGAAGAGTGCAACGATCTCCGAAGCGTCGGTCCAGCAAGACAAGTTACAGGGATTTTCCCAAGATTCCGAAAATCCTGATCCTGAAAATCTACGGACATTAAGATAGTTTGGACACATGGTAAGAAATAATGATAAAGAAAGCATTTTTATTGTTTCTTGAACAATGATGATAAACTCCATTTTAAAGAATTGAAACGTTTGTTTTTTAGATGTTTTATTATATTTTATGAGAATGAGATGTTTCGCCCATACATCCTTCTTCTGCCAGTTTCAAGTTTCACTTCCATACATTAGAGTTGGAACCAGAATTTCATTCCATTCGAATCAGCCATTTACGCTGTGATAGAAATCTATTGTTTCTATCTATTTTTAAAGCTCCATTCACTTTGTTAACCGCACCACCCCTTCTTTTAATGACACTGTCCGTTCGGCCATCTACTGTGAACATGTTACCTAAAAATACAAATAGCCCCACTTACTTGTTTGTAGACTTTATATCACAAAACATTTCTCACTCAGCTTTTGTTTTTCATTTTATTTAATTTAACTAACTAACTAACTAACCATCACGCCGTTTCCCCGAAAGGGTAGGCAGAAAGAATGGACTGTCACACTTTTACTGATGCGGCACTCCATCCTTCTCTTTTCGCCCCGCGGGAGACGCGGTGTGATGGGTTGCGAACCTCATCGCCACAATTTAAATAAAAATTACAAACATTACAAATATTCATTTCCTGATCGTGTGCAATGGTGCAATTAAAATAATATTAGAGAAATGTTAATTAAAAAACAAAAAAAGTATGTGTGAGAACTAGAAAAAAATTATTATTCCATTGATATTGTACTATCACTATCACGAAATATGTCGACCTCCGAGGCGACCTGATTAAGCAAAGATATTGCTCTACCCATAGGAGTAACCATTGGCAGGTTGATTCTGCAGCGTACAAAGTTCTAAGAAGTTATACAGGATTTTTAGTACTTACTAACTAAACATAATGGCGTCTACCCGAAGAGTTGGGCAGATATAATGAACTACACTTTGTTCTTTCCTGAAATACTTCTCTCGTTTTTCAACATTCATACGTTGTTATATTTTTAACAGTCTTAGTACTGGATTATACATGTATATGAACATGATAGTTTGGAGAAAAATATGTACATTTTTCGAATTTTTGAATAAGACTTATTGAAGTTATTGAGATATTTTCGAATGAAGGTTAAGATGGTGTTTATTACCATCACCAGCTCATCCGTGAGCACATATCGTGTCATCTCCACAAAGAGCGGACTCATGACATTGCCTTAATAGGAATAAAGACCCGGCACAAGGTGAAGAGCGGCAGATTACCCGTGATTACCTCCATGTTACATTTAGCCCAAATCCGGTCTACGTTTTGATTATATTATACAAATACAATAACAGTAAGACCGGGTAAGGCCACAGCTACATAAAAACATGTTTTTGAATATAATGTAATCGGTTTACTCCAACAGAAATGTAATACAACGCATTCGTGGTTTTAATTATTACACATATGTGATTTACAAAAATATCTAACTTAGATAATTACTTGGACTTGGACTTGGATCTTCTGGCTTACAGAGGTTCAGCTCATGTGGCTATTCCTCTTACGTCTGTAGGAATCATTGTTGAATGTGATTTGGTAGTTGTTTTATGATGGGGCTAAATGTATGGCCCGGAGTGTCCCTCCGAAAGAGGGTGAGGGGTATTTATAACGAATGAAAACACACGTATTTTAGACGTTATATAGGGCGTTTTTGTTAGAGGTAGATATACAATACATATTCAAAATGTAAAAAAACACATTAAAATAATGTTAATGTCTATGTAATTGGCTTTATTTAATAGATACTTTTATGCCATTATTGTTCAAATATGATTTCAGGCATATGAGCGCCACGGCTAGCTCGAATGAAACGCAATCGTGAAGTCCAATTTTCGACAATTGTCGTCTTTCTGGATGAGTATTATCCACTAGAGTGTACGTGGTGCTAAAACGATCCATAGGCTTCCGAATAACTTGCTCGGATGGACACAGATGGATAACAGATGTTATAAAGATTTATTTTGGATCTGTCAGATCATGTAAACAATTTTATAATATTTTACATCTGTATGTATCTTTATAATATGTATCAATCAAGATGGATGTCCAAAACGTGTCTGTATAATTGATATGTATCAATCAAGATGGTTGTGCAAAACGTCTCTGTATAATTTAATTTTTTTAATGTAAGTGTTGTATAAACAAAGTGTAAAAAAAAAAAAAGAGCAAATTTGAATACCCATTTTCTGAAACTTGAATCCTCTCAATATGGAGTTGGTACAACTTTCCATACATGGCACATACATATTTCGTCATGTTATGTAATCAAATTCATAAAACAAAGTTAAAAGATTTTCTACTAATACAAATAATTGCAAATTCATAAACCATAGATAAATTAATCATACTTGTATAATATACTCGTATGTCTATAGTACGATCTAAGCAACACGAGTATTTCGCAATAAAGAGTTATTTTAACCTTAAATATAGAGAACAAAAATAATTGTGAATACACGGAAATATGCAAAAATATATGCTATCTGAGTTATCGTATGATATAATAAACATTTTACTCACTATAACAAAGAATCGTTATGAAAAACTAAAAAAAATATAAATAAATATTGTCACTTTCTTTCGATTCAAGATTTCACATGTTTTTTCGAGTCTATGCGTCACGAATATAGCAGCATTTGCTAATTGCACCATAATATATATTTGATTGAAATATGGTAGTCAATTTAAACTGTTCAACATAACATAACTCAATATGTGTTGTTGTACGGTTTATGAGGTGGTTTAAACAATACTTTTGTTTATTATAATATTATTAAATTAATCTAAATTCTGCACGTCGAGTGAGGCATTTGTGTATGATTTTTGTTTTTCAGTGAAGTGTCAACTCTATATCTGAAACGTTAAAACGCGCAACAAAAAATATGACAAGAATTTGTTTTATTTAAAAATGTGTGAATTTGATGTCGTTATGTGGCTAACAATATGTCATTAAAAAAATCTAGTATGACCAAGATGAAACTAGTTCAAACACTTGCATTTTCCATATTCCTTTATGGTTGTATGTCTTGAATCATACGAGCATCGGAAGGTTTAAAATTTGTGATTTTGAAATGTGGTGCTGACGACAAATGCTGCAAATACCCTGGAAGGCAAAAATAAATGAACCAGTCGACACATGACCAGCTGTGATCACGACAGGACTTTCTTAGGAGTGCTTTAGGTGAGTGTTAAAATATTTTGTAACATAGTCCGGTGAGATTAGCACAGTATTGAAAAGGTCATAATCATGAGTATAGGTAATGTAAGGTCATAAACATGAATAGGGCGCGGTGGCGTGCTTTGGGAGAGGCCTACGTTCAGCAGTGGATGATAGACGGCTGATGATGAATCATGGGTACGGGAACGGCCACCAAGCCGCTGCACGCTGGTTCGATCAAATGAGGGAGCTAACTGGACCTTCAATAGTTACAGCCTGGTGATAGGAGCACGTGGAGAGCCATGTGGATGGTTTACTGGGTGGATACGACCTTCAGTCATGAGGAAACCGATTAAAGAATAAGTGGCTGATGTAATATGAGTTTTTATGATAATCATTGAAATCAGCTAATTACAATTAAATTTGGTTGTTTTTATCGTTCGAACAAATGTTGGTTTCGACAAAAACCAGTTGGCTAACGTTGGATAAAAGAATCCATTGATTTTCATTAAAAAAATTATAATCATTAATTATCGAAATAGCAAATTTCTCAAAGACCTAACATTTCAACAGATGTTTTATTCAATAATTATAATATACTTGAACAATGTTTATAACTTTGTAAACAACACTTAGTTACTTATTAGACAGCCGTTGTCGTCCACTGTTAGACATAGGTCTCCCCCATACTTCTCCACGTATTCCTCTATTATGCCTTTCGCATCCAACGCTAACTAAATTTAAAAAAAATAATAAAAGGAAAAATCGATTTTCTTTCTCATAAAACTTCTGGAAAATAGAAGTTTTCATTCGTATAAATTATTTAATATGGAATCTTCCATCGTTGTTGAATAAAATAATGTTTTAATATCGTACCGAGTAAAAACAGAGTTTTGTATGTTTTGTGATAATTCTTCTGTACGGGCGTATATAGTTGAACTCCTCTTAAATGGCTGGACCCATTTTGATGATTTATTTTGTGTATGTTTGAATGGATCCCTGGATGGTATAGTTTCACAATTGGACCCGGTAGGTGACCGTTAAAACCTTCTGGAAGTTGATGAATAAATGACCTTCGGAGATTAATTCATAGTTATGTAAATTTACCATAGATGGCGCAGATGTCGAATTATTATATATTTTTAATCCATGCCACGCTACAACGGAAGTATACTGTAAAAATCATACTTTTTTGAAACGGAACAACGGAAGTATACTGTAAAAAACATACTCTATGTCAAATGTTATTTAGTATATAGTTGATCAAAAATTAGAATTTCGAAAAAACATTTGCTGAACCAGCTTAAAGCAGGCAAGCCAATGTTCGGGGAGGAAAACGTTTGTCGGGTCCGCTAGTATTACATAAAAAAGGTGAAATGTTTTT
This sequence comes from Lepidostoma basale, assembly GCA_022606425.2. Classification (NCBI taxonomy): domain Eukaryota; kingdom Metazoa; phylum Arthropoda; class Insecta; order Trichoptera; family Lepidostomatidae; genus Lepidostoma; species Lepidostoma basale. The sequence continues at coordinate 26,059 of JAHDVF020000047.1, read as the reverse complement.
ATTTCTATTACATTATTAAATAAATCTTTAATTAGTATCTTGAGTGTATTGGAAAATAATTTTGTAATGCTTTGGATATATTTAAATAAGTAAAATGAAAAAAAATTAACTAACCATCTCGCCGTCTCCCGAAAGGGTAGGCAGAAAGAATGGACTGCCACACTTTGACCAATCCCCTTCACTTTTTGCCCCTGCGGGAGACGCGGTGTGATATGATGCGAACCTCATCGCCACCAATAGGCATCTCCCGCACACACTTCGATTGTTCAACGTCCAAAAAATAAATCTAAAACAAATAATATAATAAAACAGTGATATAAAATAAAATAACAAAATAAAAATAAAATATCTTAAAATGTTCTTGGCAGTGGCAGTGCACAATGGTGTTCTTCTACCGACCCTTATGTTTGGAAGCGAAGCATGGAACTGGCAAAAGAAGGATGAAAGTAGAATAAATGCAGTAGACATGAGATCTCTTAGACGAATGTGCAGATACTCTGTGTATGATAGAGTGTCGAATGAAAATATAAGAAGTGAATGCGGTGCGAATGACGGCGTTATGAACAAAATAATGAAAGGATCATTTAGATGATTTGGACATATGGAAAGAATGAATGAATAAAGAAGGGTAAAAAAAATATATGTTAACGATGAATATGAAAAAAGAAATAGAGGAAGACCGAGGAAAACGTGGCACGATCAAATAAATCAAATATTGAATGTTGGCCATGTGAGGAGTCAGAGAAATCGACGCGCGTGCATGACACGATGTATGAATGTTGAGGAAGCGAGAGAAATATGTCGGGAAAGAAAAGTGTGGCAGTCCATTCTTTCTGCCTACTCCTTCGGAGAGACGGCGTGATGGTTAGTTAGTAAATTATAACGTTATTTTAGATGTTGCACGTGTTGTCAGCAGGACGATCCGGACTTTTTCCCTTGTATACAACAGGTCGTTTGAACCCAATTACTGTATACAACATATTTTAGCTATTATATTGATTCTCATGACATGTGATAGGTGTAGCCAATCTATTGCCATTTTATTGTTACGTGAATTCTACACCATACCAAAGACAGTGTGACAATCACACTGCCATCGCCGGGAATCGAACCCGAGACCTTCGGTATGGAAGTCAGAGCTCTTACCACTCTGCCACGAAGATCGTCAAAGGTAGTCGAAGGTCGTCTTTTGTGTTTAAATAAATGAAATAAATATTAGGTCCTTACATATGAAATTGGCGTTTTGCCGTACTGGCAACTTTGATCTCAAATATCTTCTCTTTGGTTAGGAATTCCAAATTCAAATTTATACAGCTATTTACTCAAGTATTTGTGTTTTGAAAATTATAATTCATTTGTTTTTTCCTCAATTGTTTCTTTTCTTTGCGTCACTCAGTTTACAAAATGGAAAACTTGAAATATCGCGTTATTTACGAGTACGAGTTCCACCGTGGCACCAGTGCTGCAGAAACGGCTCGAAGGATTAATGATGTGTATGGCGACGGTGCCGCAAAAGAAAACACAGTGCGTTTTTTGGTTCCAACGTTTTCGTTCTGGAAATTTCGACCTGCAGAACAAGCCCCGTGGACAGCCGGAGACCAAAGTTGATAATGAAGAATTGAAGGCTATTGTGGAAGCGGATCCATCGCAAACCACGTCCGAGTTAGCTGCAGGCTGCGGTGTTAGTGATAAAACTATTTTAATCCACTTGAAGCAAATTGGGAAGGTGAAAAAGCTTGAAAGGTGGATACCTCACGAATTGAGTGAAGCAAATCAACAAACGCGCGTTGACTGCTGCGTTGCATTATTCAACCGGCACAATAATGAAGGGATTTTGAATCGAATCATTACCTGTGATGAAAAGTGGATCCTGTATGATAATCGGAAGCGCTCATTGCAATGGCTGAACCCTGCCGAACCAGCCAAACCATGCCCCAAGCGAAAATTGACTCAAAAAAAGTTACTTGTGAGCGTTTGGTGGACTAGTGCTGGTGTCGTTCACTACAGCTTTCTTAAATCTGCCCAGACGATTACGGCAGATGTCTATTGTCAGCAACTGCAAACCATGATGGAAAAGCTAGCTGCTAAACAGCCGAGGCTGGTTAATCGCTCTAGGCCACTGCTGCTTCATGATAACGCTAGACCACACACTGCACAACAGACGGCTACCAAATTAGAAGAGCTTCAATTGGAATGTCTAAGACATCCACCGTACTCTCCGGACCTTGCCCCAACAGATTACTATTTTTTTCGAAATTTGGATAACTTCTTGCAAGGAAAAAATTCAACTCCGATGGGGCAGTCCAAACCGACTTCAAAGATTTTATTGATTCCCGTCCGAATGTTTTTTTTTAGTAAAGGGATCGATGAACTACCTATGAGATGGCAAAAGTGCATAGATAGCAATAGTACATACTTTGATTAAATAAATATATTATATTTAAAAAAAATCAACTTTATGTTCCTCCCATACAAAACGCCAATTTCATATGTAAGGACCTAATAATTTAGAAAGGTGAAACAAATTACTCTTGATAAATTTGTTAAATAATATGCATCTAAGATATTCTAAAATAATTATACAATTTAAAACGAAACATTCGAGTTAAATATGATTGCACAAGCGGCAGCGAATAGTTGATATTGTGAATTTCGTTGCAGGATAGATGGTCTGAAATAATAGCCATAATGGCTATATATCTAGGATTATAGCAAGAAGCGCGGCGCATGTTACAAATTGTGTTTCGTTTCACTAAATTAAGCGTGTAATTCTGTATTAATAATACGTAATCGTCTTATGCGAATCTAGGGCAGAGCAGTTGATGCAGACGATACAGAGAGAGGTACGTATAACATAGGTGCCGAGATAATTATTATTTGTGCATCCAGAATCGGAGCTATCTAAGTAAAACATCGCCATTAGAGCAGCTTGCATACCTGCATGTGTGTGATTTGCAATCGCGGCTCGGTTTTTAAAAAGATTACAGAAATACGGACGTCATTGTAATAATACCACACACATCCGTATTCGAGTATTACTTATATACTAATTAACTAACTATCACGCCGTTTCCCCGAAGGGGTAGACAGATAGGATTGGCCGCCAAACTGTTCTTACCTGACATAACTCTCGCATCTCTTGAGATGAGTAATTCATAAAAATGGCACTAGATAATTATTTTATTATTATATGGCCGCCTTTCAGTATTTGATTAATTTAGTTACGATGTTTTTATTATTATTATTATTATTTTGTTGAATCGCTTTTTACATCATGACAACAAGAGCCAAATCGATGTAAAGGGTATAAGCTGTATATCATAGTGATTCTCGTGACATGTGATAGGTAGCTAATCTATCGTTATTTTATTGTCACGTGAATTCTACACCAGACCAAAGACAGTGTGACAACCACACTGCCCTCGCCGGGAATCGAACCCGGAACCTTCGGGGTGGCAGTCAATGTACTTACCACTCGGCCACGAAGGTCGTTATTTTTATTCGCCTTCCTTAACTTCTTTTCGCATACACACTATTTGTATGTTATAATATATAACTTTTTTTACCATTTTTCCCTCATCATTTCGTTCCATATGTTCAAACCATCTTAGTTACCCTTCTCAATTTAATTTAGAATGCATTCGTCTGCCATATATTCCTTTCTTACTTCTTTATTTATCCGCACATTCTTCTAAATTATCTAGTTTCTACGGCATTTATCCTACTTTCATCCGTCTTCTGCAAGCTCCAAGCTTCTCTTTTATACACAAGGATCGACACTAGAACCCCATTGTGCACTACCATCTTTGCTTTCGTCTATATATACTCGTATATCTATTTGACGTGATTTATTTATTTATTTATTTTGTTTTCAGCAGCAGCTTTTCTTCACTTAATATCGTAACATAATATTATAGTAGGATGCTGAAAATTACGATTTTTTTCTTTCTTTCTTTTTTCATATGATATTTAATTGTGTTTTAATCTTCGACAGGTTTCGGCAGCTCGCTGCCATCTTCCGGTGAAGATATTTAAAAAGGGATATAAAACATCAAAGATTTCAACGAATAAATACATTAATATCTTTTAATATTTTTCAGATGGCGTATGGCGTATCTTCGGCGTCACCAAACCGAGTCCCACTAGCTAAGGAATGGTAAGGCCCTACAGAAAATCTCAGGAGAAGGCAACGGGAAACTACTCCAGTAACACTTCCCGAGATATCACTGTGGCGTGAAAGCATTCCCCACACTGATCGGCGGACCTGACATGGCACTATTTGAAGAAGATGGAGTTTTATATTATTGTAAAATAAGTTTTCATATGAAGCCCACACTTTCCGGTGAGATATAATATTTTAATTTTAAAAATATAAAAAAAATAAAAGGAACACACACTGATAGTTCTTGTATTGCTTAAAAGAAGCTTGGGTTTGCTTGAATTATATTATATGATGACCTTCATGGCCGAGTGATAAGTGCTACGACTGTCACACCGAAGGTCTCGGGTTTGATTCCCGGCGTTGGCAGAATGATTTTCAGACTGTCTTTGGATCGGTGTAGAATTCACGTGGCAAATGCCGAGAGATTAGCTACCTATTACATGGCATGATAATCAATATTATACGTAGCTATACCCTTTACATCAATTTATAATAGTAAACACGATTGCTTAATAGTCTTAGTTGGATTTAATTGATATAAGATCCAAAAAGTGTTGTTAAAATACTATGTTTTCAAAAAATAATTCAAATTTGAATCCATAATACAAAGTAATGGCGAATATTGAAGAAATATATAATATTGATTACATATACGAGTATAAATATAATAATGACAATTTTATTTGGCCTTGCGAGTGCTTGAGTTTGAGAAGGCCCTCGTAAGGCGAAAGAAATTCGTCGCCACTATTTATATAATCTATTGTAGATAAATTAAATCTAAGTAAAACCACTAACCAATCGTGTTAACTATTATAAATGAATAATGGTGTTTAACAAAACTAATACCTCAACTATCAATTTGGGTCGCACTATAATTATTGTAGTCCTTGTCCTATTGTAGTCCACTTGTTGTAGTCCTATGTGGTCTGTTCTCCAGAGTGTTGCTCCTCCTGTGAGGTAGACTCCCAGCTGCCCTTCCATCTTTAATAAGGTCTTCCACGAGGACGAGTCCCATTAGGCTGATTATGTAATGTAATATAGGGGAGTTTGGTGGTGTCCATTCTTTAAGCATGACCGTACCAGTCCCTCATTCGCTGTCTGCTCTATTTTATTATATCCTCAAACTCATACATCTCTATTATTCTGGTGTTCCTCACGCGATCTCTCAGTGACTTGCCTGCTATCGTCCTTAGTGTCTTCACATCGGAAGTCCTCAAAACTTGTTTGGTCCTTACTGTGTCTGTCCTTGCTTCGATCCCATATGTTACGAGTATTATTGGTCTTGCGCATGCTTTATAGATTCTCATCTTACTCTTAATGACCATGTCTTTGTTTTTCCATATTGTGAATTTATGAGCTCCAGAGATTGCAGCTGCCTTGTTTACTTGGGCTTGTATTTCTTCCCGCAGATTAGCTCCTCCCACCAGGTCTATGCCTAGATACTTGAAGGTCCTGACCTGTTCTATAGGTTGATTTTCTATAACCAGGTTACATGTTTTGGGTGTTTTGGAAAAGGTCATACGTTTTGTTTTTTCGATAGATAGTTTAAAAATAATCATTTAAATTAAATATTTAAATGAGAGCGTCAGAAAATGATTTTATTAGTTACATGTAATGATCGGAGGGTGAATATTCTTCTTCTTCTTAATCTCCTTAATGTTAATCTTTAGGTCTGTTTACACAGGATATCAAGTTTTTTACTATGAGCGAAGAAGACGTCCAGCTTTTTCTCCATATTTTGGTGGTCGACGGCCCTCTGGAATCTCGTGCATTACGATTTTGGAATCTTCGCTGGGTCCATCCTCTCGATGTGGTCTCTCCAGAGTCATCTTCTCAGCCCTGCTCCATCTCACTATAGCATCAATTTTACAGGGTGAATATAAACTTAATTTAATAAACTAAGCTTTTGTAAATAGTTATATTTGCGGTGAGGAAACAAAGGCCCTTAAAGCCGGCACGGTGCGCGCCCATCAATTACTGCCCACATTAGTCCACACTGCTCACACCGCGCACCGCACGTTGTGAAACACTGCCATCCGAAGAGCGGTTCCTGCCTACACTTCGTCTTCACACCACTCCACTATTTGTCACCTCACATTTGATTATTTACCCACCCACTCTATGTAATTATTTTGGTATTGCAATATTGAAAGAATTGAATTTCTTCATTATGTAATATGTGAATTTAGATTCTAAGAAAAAAGGAACGGTGCAGTGTGAGTTAGTGGTGTCCAACTGAAGTTCGCTAGACAAGGGCAGATAATAAAAGTAACTAACTAACTAACCATCACGCCGTCTCCCCGAAGGGGTAGGCAGAAAGAATGGACTGCCACACCTTTCTTTCCTGACATATTTCTCTCGTTTCCTCAACATTCATACATCTTGTCATGCACGCACGTCGATTTCTCCGACTCCTCACGTGACCGACATTCAATATTTGATTGATTTGACCTTCCTCTATTTCTAGCTCCGTTCACGCCGTTTACATATACCTTCTTTACCATTCTGTCTTCACTCATTCTTTCCATGTGTCCAAACCATCTTAATGACCTTTCCTTATTTTGTTCATAACACTTTCATACGCACCATATTCATTTCTTATACTTGCATTTATCACTCTATCATATACAGATTTGCCACACATTCGTCTTAGAGATCTCATTTCTACTGCATTTATTCTACTTTCATTCTTCTTTTGCCAGTTCCATGCTTCACTTCCATACATAAGGGTCGGCACAAGAACACCATTGTGCACTGCCATCTTAGCTTTTTGGGATAGGCTTTTGTTTGTGTGAATTAAGATTCTAAGAAAAAAGGCAAGCTTGTTTACCAATAAAGCATGTTTCTATGATCGTGCTTTCAGCGTTGCGGGTCCGTTGGCGTGGAATAGCCTCCATGTTAGTATGAAGTATGAGGATAGTGACGTTAAATTTAAGAAACATCTGAAGACTGCACTGTTCGGTCAGTCATTTCCTAGTGCGCCCTTGGAGTAATTGATTTTACAAAACAGGGCGCACTTAAAATACAAATCATCATAATAATAAATAAATAAATTTGTTGACAAATTAATTCGTTTCTGAATCTGTCCCTCAAGGTTATCCCAAGCATGCCTCTTTCCATGGCGTGTTGGGCGACCTTGAATCTGTAGACTAGACCTTTTGTCAGTGTCCACGTCTCGGCTCCGTACGTCATGACTGGCAAGATGCACTGGTTGAAGACTTTAGTCTTGAGGCATTGTGGTATTTTAGAGGTGAGAACATGGCCTTATTTTCCAACGTCCAACCCAACTGAATTCTACGGTCGGCTTCTTTCTCGAAATTGTTTCGTCCATGTTTCAAAGTCTTGCATGCCTTTACTGTTATTCTCCACCTAGGTCTGTCTTCTATAGCCTTTTCCAGTATTCAATATTGATGTAATTCCTTTGGGGGTTCGCTTTTAAGGAGTTTTTGTAGCGTTTTATCTGACCTCCGTGTGAACGTTTCCAATTGAATTCTTCGGTCGGCTTCTTTCTCGATCGTCCATGCTATCTGCGATTAAATAGGGAAATAACATAACAGTCTAATAAACTAACTAACTAACTAACCATCACGCCATTTCCCCGGAGGGGTAGGCAGAGAGGATGGATTGCCACAATGGCCTGTCCTGGCATACCTCTCGGGCTTCCTCTACATTCATACATCGTACCATGCACGCACGTCGATTATTCCGACTTCGAATGTGGCCGCCTTTTAGTAATTGATTAATTTGGCCATGCCATGTTTTCCTCGGTCGTCCTCGGCTTCTTTTCCCACTCACACTGCTTGTGTACAACTTTTTAACCATTTTGCTCTCATCCATTCGTTCCATATGTCCGAACCATCTCAAGGATCCTTTTTAAATTTTATTCATGATGCAGTCATCTGCCTTACATTTCTTTCTTATTTCATCGTTCGGTATTCTATCATACAACGTTTTCCCGCACATTCTTCTTAGTGATCTCATTTCTACGGCGTTTATCCTGCTTTCATCCTTCTTTTGCCAGCTCCAAGCTTCACTTCCACACATAAGGGTTGGCGGTGAGTGAATATAAAAGTCTAATAATATACCATAATTGACGTGATGTATGACTGTAGAGAATTATGGAGAAGTGTGTCAGGATAAAAAAGCCCAGCGATCGTTATTCTTGTTTAGTGAGCCTCAAATATTATGACTCATTCCATAGTTTTAAGCCGCCACTGCTAGATAAATGTCCGAGGACATGTTTTATGACAGCGTTTCGCATCGTGACCTAACCCTTTAAGGATACGTTTTTTATTTCACTTTTTTTACTCCACGACCGACGAACCAGGATCCTTTCAACTATAAACTTTGTACTTCGTTTATAAACCTACCTCCGAGTACTTACATACTCATTTAACGTACTTGATTTACGAACTTCAAGAATACGGAAGCAGTGGCGGATATTGTTTTTTTCTTCTTATTTTTAAAACTAATTAAATAACTAACGCTCACGCTGTTTTCGTATAATTTTTTTTTGTATAATTCTCACAATTTGAATAATTTCTTCAATAAAACTTCTTGCTGAAGTTGGTTTGTTTTAAGTGCCTAATTGCATAATGAAAAAAAATTGATACAAAATTTCTTTATTATTATGTATTTAGTGTGTTTCCACTTGTGTTTATGTTCGACCGGTTTCGGCAGCTTGCTGCCATCGTCTGGTCTGACGATGGCCGGAAGCACGAAACCGGTCGAACGTAAACTCAAGTGGAAGCACACTAAATACATAATAATAAAGAAATTTTGTATCAATTTTTTTTCTTTTCTTATTTTAAATTAACTTCTACCAAGAAATTTCAATTAAAAACATTAATTGCCTAATTACAGTTAATTTAAAAAACGGCGGAATATAATTAATACGAATGAAAACGTCAAACATCGTCCATTACTGCTGTCTATGTAATATTATAGATATTTCGATTGGATTATAACTAGCTAACCATCACGGGAGATGGCATGATGGTCAGTTAGTTTGTAAGTAAGTTACAATCCTATCGAAATATCTATTATGTAGACAGCAGTAATGGACGATGTAAATCGGCATAATATTTTCCAATGCATATTTATCTTCAGTATTTAAATTTTTATTGAAGTTGCTTGATCCTATTATAACTTATTTAAATCCCTATTAAGTTGATCTACGTTAGTCTATAAATCTACATATTAAATAACTGGTATAAGCACGCCTTGGAATCTTCTTACCATCTGATTGATTTTCATTTATTTCTGTTTTTAAATAATAATGAAATAAAACGATGGTTTTTAACTACTTTCACTTTTGTCTTTATTTCGACAGCGACCGGTTTTGCCAAACTCACTGGCATCGACAGACTGGTGACACTATTTCAAACTGAGTCCTTTATGCACATACAGATCAGGGGTAGTAAACATGATTCTATACAAAAATAATTTTTAAATATTTATGTAAAATTTACTGAATTTTAATATTTGTATTACAGGTATTCATGAAGATTTGTATTAAATACAATGGATTAAAAATTTTATTATAGCTGACATATTTATATGTTTTTGAAAAATTGATACTTTTGTTTTTATTATTACTGAATTTAAATTTAATTATGTTATAGTTCTTGGTCAATTTGGTTGGCATCGCCTTTTTCGTTTTTCCCCATTATATATAGCTGAAAAGGTCTGGTATCAAACAAAACAATTTTTCGTCAGTAATCGATTCCAGAAATATTTTCTATTTTTAAAACTAAATAGTCACTAGAAACTATTTAGTAACTCATCTGAATACATTGTACGAGTATACAACTCTATTCCTACAATAATAAATATTGAATTCAATGAAATATATTTCTCCCTATTCATCGATTGAGTATGACCATCGGAAGCAAATGATCTTATATGCTTTGGTACGCTAGGGCTAGGGTATCAATAATGCCCCAACCATTTTTTTACATGAGTAATGAAGGGTAGGTGCTGGGAACAAAATTAATGGCGCCCTCAAAGTCATCACCCCTTAAATAGAAATATTTCAAATGAGGCAAAGATGGCAGTACATAATGGAATTCTAGTGCCAACCCTAGTGTGTGGAAGTGAAGCTTGGAGCTGGCAAAAAATGATGAAAGTAGGATAAATGCTGCAGAAAGGAGATCACTGAGAAGAATGTGCGGGAAAACGATATATGATAGAATACCGAACGACTAAATAAGGAAGGAAAGTAAGGCAGATGATTGCATCATAAGTAAAATTAAAACGAATGGACGAGAGAAAAATGGATAGAATGTTGTATATAAGCAGTGTGAGTGGGAAGAGAATTCGTGTAAGACCAAGGATACCATTCTTCTTCAAGTGCCCTGTCGGGTCCCCCCAACGTTGGCGATCACCTCGGCGAACCTGTCCCTGTCCTGCGCCGCTCGGAACAGCTCCTCAACACTTCGGATGCCGGTCCACTCCCTCACGTTTCGCAGCCAGGACATTTGTCTCCTTCCGGGCCCTCGGCGTCCCTCAATTTTTCCCTCCAATATCAGTTGGAGAAAGTGGTACCTTTCCCATCTGGCGGATTCATTCTCTGGCGGAGTTTCAAGTTTACGTTATCATTGCAGAATAGTGATTTCATTTTATTAAACGTAGCTCTTGCTGCCTCAATTCTGCATTTTATCTCTTCATCTGGGTCAAGAGATTGTGAAGGATAGCATGGCATGACCAAATTAAACAAATACTGAAAGGTGGACACATTCGAAGTCGAAAGAATCAACGAGCGTGCTTGTTATGATGTATGAATGTTAAGGAATATAGAGAAGTATGTCAGGACATAACGGTGTGGCGTTCCATCCTCTCTGCTTATCCTCCGGGGAAACGGCGTGATCTTTAGTTAGTTAGTTAGTTGAGTAACCCCAAGACTAATTATCTCAGTAGCTGAGTCACTTGAAACCTCTTCGACTTATGGCTGGCTTACTACGTATTTATTTCTGTCAACTCAATAATCTCCTAATCATTTAAATATAAAATATAAATTAACTGTTTATTAAACATAGCATAAAATAATGAATATTCCGATAATGTCTGCTTTGTAAAAAATTAATTACATTTTATGATTATTAAGAAAGGCTTATTTCACCTTGCTAGGGCATTATTAAATGATATGTAATAATCCGATTACAAGGTAAAACATATCACTTTTAAAAAATTTATAGATAAAATAATAATAAGGCTAATCTGTAAAGTTCTATTTTTGGGATTAACTCACCTCAAGGGCGCTTTCACAATGTAATTTAGTCATGGGAGCTGCATCTGCTACGAGCCATATTTTACTAGCGATATATATGAATATTAAGTACATATAAAACAAAAACCTTTATGATAATTCCATCGAAATGTATTTCGATACCCATCTCTTCAAATAGAATACTCATAAATATACCTTACTATACCATAATTATAGTTTATAAGGCGTTCAAACCCGAAAATAAAATATAAACATTTTTTGTAATGATTATCTTAACCTGAAACTCCGACAAAGAATGGTTAAATACTGTATATGGTCTGTTCTACTATATGGGTGTGAAAGTGAATAAAATGAATCGATTCGAGATGTGGATATACCGCAGAATGTTCCGTATACCATGGACCGATAAGGTCAGAAATGAAGACGTAAATACTACAGGAAGCCGAAGACAATAGATATACGAGTATGTCGTTAAGTGTGAAGGTTAGAAAGGTCTCATGTGTGGGTCATGTGCTTAGTAAAAAAAATACCACCTTCTTTACTCATAATCATGGGCAAGACAGAGGGACAGATAAGAGTAGACAGAAAAACAGTTGTCCTGGCTGTGGGATATAAGGGATAGAAGAGGAGTTGAAAACATGTTCCAAAGAGCGTAGGACAGTGATGCTTTTGCTGGAGTGATTGCCAACGTTAGGAATACCTGACATGGCACCAACAGACGAAGAAAACTTTAAAACAAAAACCTTCCTAATAATGCTTCTTCTTCTTTCGGTGCCGTATCAGGTCCCCCCAACGTTGGCGATCACTGGAGCAAAGGCATCTCTATCCTGCGCCACTTGGAACAGAACTAACTCTTGTTATTCCTGTCCTCTTTTTGATGTTCCGCAGCCAGAACAGCTGCCTTCTACCAACTCACTTTACCCATTAATATTAGTCGAAGGGGATGGTATTTTTCTCCCCTTAGCATATGACCCAAATATGAGACCTTTTAAATTTTCACACTCGACAACAGCTCTCTATTGGCTCTGGCTCTCTGCAGTACGTCTGTATTACTGACCCTATCGGTCCACGGTATACGGAGCTTTCTGCGGTATATCCACATCTCGAACGCTTCCAACCGGTTCATTACATTCACTTTAAGAGTCGAAGTTTCGTAGCCATGTAGTAGAACATACCATATATAACATTCGATCATTCTTTGTCGCAGTTTCATGATGCTATTGAAATGTAATTCGACACCAAATATTTTCAACTAGAATACTCATAAATAGACATTGCTATACCATAAGGCGTTATTTCATGCCGTTTTGAATGCTTAATTTTCCGATTAAAATACACGAGCATTCACTGAATGTCATGAACTTTTTTTTTGTTAATCTGTATAATTCTGATAAATAATGTTCTTTTTTTCCCTTACGCATGTACTATATTTTATAATTTAGAATGGCCCTAAGAAATCCGGAATCTCTAACGCGAACATTTTACGATGAGGGTAGTTACACCGCAGGGTCACCATTTATATTCTTTTCTTGGGACAAGTCCTTCATATATCATATGAAATGTTTTTGTAAGAACGGGTTTTGTAAGAAAATGAAGATTCTTGATATAAATGTTTACTGTTCTTAAACATCACACAATATTATAGTTTAGCTTGGGAAGATTGTTTGTTAATACGAATGAAGTTGTATTATATTTTATGTGAATGACATGTTTCGCCTGTCTGACAGGCCTGTTTAGACAGGCGAAACATGTCATTCATATTAAATATAATAAATCTTCTAGAAAACGGACATTTTTATTCGTATTAATTATTTATTCTTCTCAGTCGTAATTCTCATGATGTCATGATCATGGGTCGTGTTCTTCCTGTAAACCAAATGGCATGCCATTTGCTCCTGTCACCCATCAGTCTCCAGGCTGCAGCCAATGAGAGAACAGTCAGCTCACCTTATTTGATCGGACCAGCAGCTCGGTGGTCGTCATTGTGGTCGACTTCCCTCCACTTTACCCATGATGATGAGCTTTTCAAGGTTGTCCTGATCTCTCTGGACTATGTATCCAAAATATTTTAACACTCCCTCAGAGCACATTCGCGAGAGTCTTGCCCTGATACCCAGCTGGTCAATGATCGTCTGGTTTGATATTCTTGCCGTCCAGGGTAAACGCAGCATTCGCACGTATATTTATAAGTTTTTTTTCGATTTGTTTATATTGTTCTCCCAATAATGAAAGTGTAAAGCTTTCCAATGATGAAGGTGAAAATAAGGTTTAAAAGTGGAAAAAACAGGGTTTTAAACCATAAAAAAATCAGCTTACTAATTATTATTCAATTTATATCCATATTTAATTAGCTTTCTTTTAAAAAGTCTACTGACTGACTCAGTCAAGCTCTGTAGTCCATAGGTTTGTAGTCAAGAGATTTGTGTGTTATTGAAACATCTAATTGAATGGTCGCCCTACGTGTCTATAATAAAAACAGTAATTTGGATTCTAATTTGTAGGATGTTCGTGTGTATCTCTAACAACTAACGTATTTTATCGTTATCTTCGAAATACACCACTCTGTCTCTCGTCTTATTTACGTGGGCACAAGTATCATCCTAATATGTTATATTATTAGGGGAATTATTTACGAGTTTACGGCCGAAACGAGATAACTCCGGCGTTATTATAATATAATGGCCCATTAATTGAACACATGCTATCGCTGATAGATGATTGTACCTCTTTGTAATGTTAGAAATCTTTAATTTAATTAGCAGCATAGCTTTTTGTTAATATTAAAAAAAACTCCATTATTAAGATGAAGATTTATGGTTTTCATTAATGTGTTTGTTTATTCAAAAAAAGTTTTTTTTCTCTAAATGTCTGTTTTTACTTAGAATAAGATAATTAGGAAACCTATTCACAATGTATTACATAAATTAACTTCTCTTCGAACGTATAAACAGGCTATCAAAATCACTATAAAAACTTATTTTTAAGGATTAATTATATCTCAATAGAGACGAAGATGTAAATAGTTTTTCTGGGAACAGAATTATGACCTGTTATTGGTTGGGTTGAGCGATCGCTTTATGTTTAACAACATTCAACATTCCGCCCTTCTTACAACCACCATGGCTGACAAATTTTTGGAAGTTATATATATGTTAATCTGTAAGACCACCCTTTACATGGTAGTTTTTGCAATCTACACACTAACGCCATCTATGAAGATTGTGGTGGGTGATTGTGTGGGGTGGTTATGGTGGGTGGGTGATTGTGTGGGGTGGATTGGGTGAAATCCAGTTGTTCGTCTACAAGTATTTGTATACATTCAAATGTTGTAAAAACAAAACTTGGTCAAAAAATTATAGTATATAGATTGGAGTATAATGGTTTATTGTAAATAATGAAAATAATAAATAAAAATATATACATATTTTTTAAATTGTATATTCAAAATTCTCTCATTTTTGTGTCTTCGAACGGTTTCGGCAGCTTCAGAAGATGGCAGCAAGCTGCTGAAACCAGTCGAAGACTATAAATATTAATGAATTTTAACAAAATATACATTTTAAAATGATTATTTAACATGTATTCTTATTTCCATTATTAAGAAGAAATTGCTTTGAGATTAATTTCAACTTAATTAAATTAAGACATAATATGACAATTTTTTTACGAAATTGAATACTGTATTCTAACTTTTGAGTTCATTGTTCTCGAAATATTTCGAAGGTTTAAGATCTTCATCATAGGGAGAACGATATAAAGTCATTTATCTCCCGAATTTGAAATAAGGATGAAATGTAAGGCAGATGATTGCATCATAAGTAAAATTAAAAAAATTATCCCTGAGATAGTTTGGACATATGGAACAAATGGACGAGAGAAGAATGATTAAAATGTTGTATACAAGCAGTGTGAGTGGAATGAGAAGACGCGGAAGACCAAGGAAAGCATGACATGACAGCATTCATCAAATACTGAAAGGCGGCCACATTCTAAGTCGGAAAAATCGACTAGCGTGCATGTAACGATGTATGAATGTGGAGGAATCTAGAGAAGTATGTCAGGACAGAACGGTATGGCCATCCATCTTCTCTGCCAACCCCTCCGGGGAAATGGAGTGATGGTTAGTTAGTTATATGAACGTGTAAAAACTTCAAAACATGTCGAGAAAAATGAACACCAACTAAATAACTAACCATCACGCCGTCTATCTGAAAGGGTAGGCAGAAAGAATGGAATGTCATACTTTGACCGATGCGGCACTCCGTCCTTCTCTTGTCGCCCCTGCAGGAGACGCGGTGTGATGGGTTGCGAACCTCATCGCCACCAATAGGCATCCCCCGCGCACACTTCGATCGTGCAACATCCACAAAATAAGTCTAAAACTAATATTTTAAAACACAATGATAAAAAATAGAAATAATTTAACACCAAATGTTATTTTTAGATGGTGCACATAAAAATTAACACAAAAGTGAAAAAAACATTGTTTTAATTCATAAAAAAAATTCATTATGGAATTACAGAGCCTTTAGTTTTCCAAAAAAGCTAGAATGGCAGTGCACAATGGTGTTCTTCTACCGACCCTTATGTATGGAAGCGAAGCATGGAACTGGCAAAAGAAGGATGAAAGTAGAATAAATGCAGTTGAAATGAGATCTCTTAGACGAATGTGTGGATACTCTGTGTATGATAGAGTGTCGAATGAAAATATAAGAAGTGAATGCGGTGCGAATGATAGTGTCATGAACAAAATAATGAAAGGATCATTAAGATGGTTTGGACATATGGAAAGAATGATAAAAAAAATTATACGTTAATGATGTAAATGGAACCAAAAATAGAAGAAGACCGAGGAAAACGTGGCACGATCAAATAAATCAAATATTGAATGTCGGCCATGTGAGGAGTCAGAGAAATCGATGCGCGTGCATGACACAATGTCTGAATGTTGAGGAAGCGAGAGAAATATGTCAGGAAAAAAAAGTGTGGCAGTCCATTCTTTCTGCCTACCCCTTCGGAGAGACGGCGTGATGGTTAGTTAGTTAGTTAGTTAGTTTATTAAAAATTAAGACATACATCTTAGAGTTTTTTTGATCGTGACGTTACAAAAGCACGAATTCATGTGAACTCTAGCAATAAACATATTTACCGGAATGTTGAATTAAAGTTTTCAAGTCCATTGCAGGTTTATTGTTTATCTGTTAGCGAGTGTTTGGGAAAGAGTCCTTTCAGAGCGGCGAGGTGGAGCGGTGCTGAGGTTATTCTCACAGTGGATGCATACATCACCAGACTTGGTTCGGCGGTGCCGTCGTGTGAACCCGTGAAGTTGGCAAATGTTGCCAGTTGCCGCTTCACGTGAGATATCCAGCATGAATAAATAGAGTGATCGTGAAATTTTACGGGTGCAGTGCCGGCTTCAGGAATTTCCGTTCAAATCTTCTTCTTCTTCTTCTTTTTGTCCTGTCACACCTCCGTGGTGCATAGGGCCTCAAGGAACCTTCTCCACCCGACTCTATCGCATGCCTGATGCCTAACATCATCCCAAGTGAGGCCTGCCGCCTTAACCTCGTCCTACAGGGTTCTTTTCCAGGTGGCTCTAGGTCTGCCTCGCTTTCTCTTTGCCCCCATAGGGGACCAGTCTAGTGCACCCTGAGCGATGCAGGCTGGGTTCCGTCTCAGAGTGTAACCGATCCACTGCCATTTGCGTCTAGCGACCTGTTCTCTAATTAGCTTTTCGCCTGCCATAGTTCAGAGAGCGGCATTTGACACTGTTTGGGGCCAATAGATTTAGGTAGCTACTATATCGCCATTTTATTGTCACGTGAATTCTACACCAGATTTGTGGAAAGAATGCCAGAGGGTAGAACACCACAAATCATATCCAGATGGGTGCCCCGAGAAAAGAGACCAAGAGGCCGACGGAGGAAAAGATGGGCGAATTGCGTGGAAGAAGATTGGTAGAAAATGGAAGGAGTTGCGGAATGGAGAGAGATGGTAAGAGACAGAAGTCAGTGGAGGACTGTTTTGGAGGAGGCTAAGTCCCACACCGGGATGTAGCGCCGAGAAATGGATGAATGAATGAATGAATTTTACACCAGATAATTATCACCGAAAGTGTTTTTACCTAGAACACTTCCTGTGACAATAATTATTTCCAGGATACCCAGCTCTTTCCTGGCAATGTGCCCAAAAAAACTCAAAAATCGCCAACTGCAAATATTTAATTATACATTCAGCGGTTATATCTTCAGCCTAATTCCGTCCATTCCTGGAAAAAAGTCTTCTCCATTTGTTTCCACGCCACTTTGTGTCTTGCAGACTGCATCCAAGATCTGCCGACATGTCGGTTCAGGTCATCTTTCAAGTCGCGCTGCACTTCTCTTTGGGGTCCATGATCTCGAAATCGGCAGTCTTTTTGTCCATTTTTCCTCCGAATTTCTGGCTAGGTGACCAGCCCATTGCTATTTTAGAGTCACCCGGTGGATGATTTTAGTAACCTTTGTTATTTCTCTCATCGTATCGTTTCTGACTCTGTCTCTTAGGCTAATGTAGCTCTTTGGGTTACTCACAGTCTTTCGGCACTTTATGTGATTATAATTAAATATATGCACTTGGCGAGTATTGAGTTTCTTTGGTCACATTGCCAGAAAAGAGCTGTTAGTAGTTGTATCACATGAATTATTCAAGATAAAAGAAGAATAAGCAGATCTCCTGGGCAACACTGTAATCAGATTAAGGAGATGTTTAGAGGAAGCCTCTACTCGGAGAACAGAGAGGATTGGACACTATAGTTATTAATAGTTATCGTTGCTGGCTGGGCCCCACAGTTGAAAATCCCTTCGCCCTCCATTTTATTCATCAACGATACAATCTTCTGTGTGAGATTATGCCAATTCTAGAGTCACAGGTTCTTCCACTAACATTGCAAGTTTGATTGTGTCTCTGTTGGTCCCGCTGACGAAAGGGGGAAGACTGTTGAGGTTTTTTATTTATTTCTATGGCACCATCAGTTCCAGAACAGGTACCTCGCCATTTAAGCCTGTCAAGCACCACATCTTCCTAATTACTGGAGATGTCGCATCGCGCCAAGAACTCGAAACGCCTATTTTGTCCCCTAACATTGCGTTTATTAAGGACGTTGGGATAAAGAATTAGTATCAATGATATTAGTACCCATGTCCCCTGGATTAGTGACCAATTGTTAAGTTCTATCACAATGAATCCTGGAATTGGAAATCCATGGATTCAAAAAAAAATTCATTCTTAATTTTAAATTTGATTCAAATGAATGACAGAAGAAAATAATAATCTCACAGTGGCAGGTCTCTCTGATGTTGGCGATCACTGGAAAGTAGTGTTTTCCTGCGAAGTAATACTGATGTTTGATCCATCGTGACACTTCAGTCAGTCATTTGAGACCCATTCAGAAGTTAAGCAACTATATTCTAGAAGATGTTTGATATGTTTGATTATACACAGATGTCATAAAAATAGGCCATTCCCTTAATATAACATAATCCGGCTCTGGTTAGAGTTCAAACAGATGTGGCGACACGCTCCGGATTTTCCTCACTAATTGGCAGAATTAGTCGGGATTTATTTGGACTGTGTGATTTTTTAATTTATTCATCTGTGTACAAACAGTTCAGATCAAACTCTTTTTGTTTAGCTTTGTCGTCAGTTGCGGAATACCTCGACTGGCAATCATCCATCTCGTTCACACCGTAATTGCTCGCATTGGCAAAGAGAACGCAGGTATAATGGGCGCGTCGAATAGTCTGCAAGCTTGTTACAACCATGATTTATTGATTTTAAAAATTGTTACGACTTAATTAATGCGATTAATGTGCACCTTCATCAAAATGTAAATTAATTTCCATAGATTTTTATGCACGCAATACAATTATTTATGGTTTCTTGTACCGACCCTTATGTATGGAAGTGAATCATGAAACCATCAAAAGAAGGATGAAAGTATAATAAATATACTCGTAGTAGAAATAAGATCTCTTAGAAGAGTAGGAGGAAAATCTGTGTATGAAGTCTTCTTCTTCTTCTTTTAGATCTTTGCAATGTTGCTGTAATCATGCTGGCCTCTCTTGGGAGGTCGACTCTATTAATGGTGTTCTTGTTCCGACCCTTATGTATGGAAGTGAAGCATGGAGTCAGCAAAAGAAGGATGAAAGTATAATAAATGCAGAAGAATAAGATCTCTTAGACGAATGTGAGAAAAATCTTTGAATGATAAGTCTTCTTCTTCTTCTTCTTTTAGACCTTTGGTCTGTTCCTGTAATCAGGCTGGCCTCTCTTGGGAGGTCGACTCTATTTATGGTGTTCTTGTTCTGACCCTTATGTATGGAAGTGAAGCATAGAGTCAGAAAAAGAAGGATGAAAGTAGAATAAATGTAGTAGGAATAAGATCTCTTAGACGAATGTGAGAAAAATCTTTGAATGATAAGTCTTCTTCTTTTTTTAGACCTTTGGTCCGTTCTTGTAATCAGGCTGGCTTCTCTTGGGAGGTCGACTCTCAACTATCGCTCCATCTCTTTGGCGGTCTTCCAGGGGGACATAGCTGGCAGGAATCTGATGCGCCACAGCGTGTGGGATTCTGGACGGATCCATCCTCTGCACCCGCGCATTCTAGTTTCTTCTGCGTTGTTTGTCCACTCTCACGACATCTTCCACCTTGCAGATTTCGCGGATAACCGTGTTGCCATCTCTGCCATTGTCGGTCCCATGCCTGGATGAGAAAAGAGGAGGGTTACTAGGAGAACTTGCTCACAGCCCACAGAAAACCGCCTGTATGATAGTGTCGAATAAAAATATAAGAAGTGAATGCGGTGCAAATGAAAGTGTTGTGAACGAAAAAAAATATTTCTTAGACAAAACGACAACAACAAACCACCATGAAAGAATGGACCGCCACACTTCTCGATCCTGACACACGTCTCTAGATTCCTCTACATTCATACAGCGAGTCATACACGTACGATGATTCTTCCGATTTCTAACTTGGCCAACCTTCAAAATTTGATTAATCTGGTCATGCCAAGTTTCCTCGGTCTCCCACGACTTCGTAGACTTCTTAGACGAATGTGTTGTAAATCTGTGTGTGCATATCTATATCTGTCTAAGTAGCGTAGCTTAAATGTGGCCTGGTTCCCCCTTGGTTGCAAATATACATATATTATTTTTTTAAACGTAGTCCCGCATGGACGGTTAGCTGGCTTAGGGAGTGCATGACTGAAGTGGAGGGAGTCCACGAAAGGCTCCGCTGCCCCTATAACAGCTTCGGGTAAGCGGGGGGAGCCCTCTATGGCTCGACCATTATAAAAAATCTGTATATGATAGAATGTCAAATGTGAAGTCAATGTAATTAAAATGAAAGTGTTATGAACAAATAATGAAAGGATCATTAAGATCACCTATCGCATGTCATGAGAATCAATATAATTGCTAAAAACAAATTGTATGCAGTAATTGGATTCGAAACGACCAATTGTTCATTTAGATTGTGGGCCTGGATTCAATTTAAGATAGTTTGAACACACGGAGAGAATGAATAAATACATAATGGTAAAGAAAGTAAATATAAACGGTTAAATTTAAAAAAAAGTTTTATGTATCACAATTGTATTTTTATTTTACGCGACAGCTGTTTCGTCAACCTATGTTGACACCATCAGGTGTTACAATTATATATCAAATGTCAAATTATCGTGATATCTCGAAATTGTTCGAGTTGAGTAAGGTACCTAATTATTTTGATGAAAAGAACGGTTAGTTACTATTTATAGGAGAAAATATAAAAGGTGGAAAATAAAGTAATAATCGTAGTAAAATAATCATAATATTAATAAACATATTAATTAGAAAGAACAATTACACATAATTACACGACCTTCGTGGCCGAGTGAGTTTCCGGGTTCGATTCCCGGCGAGGGCAGTGTGATTGTCACACTGTCTTTGGTATGCTGTAGAATTCACGTGACAATGAAATGGCGATAGATTAGCCACCTATCACATGTCACGAGAACCACTATGATAGCTATAATACCCTTTACATCGATTTGGCTCATGCTGTCATGATGTAAAGAGCGATTCAACAAAATAATAATAATAATAATAAAGAGTCAAAAACGATGAAACATAATAAATTAAAGACGATAAACAATAAAAGGAAGTAGATTACATTAATAAGTAATGTGACAAAAGTTGAAGGTTTATTTTTTTTGCAAGGTTTTACATACTATACGAGTATACTAATGAGGAATAAGCTGGAATTTGGTTATTTATAATATAGGTTGACGAACCAGCTGTCGCGTAAAATAAAAAAAACAATTGTGATACATAAAACAAAGTTTTTTTAATTTAACAGTTTATTATGTTAATGTTTCATAGTGTTTCGGCCAAAACAATGGATTATTTAAATATAAACAATGTTAACGGAATTATCGAGGAAAACGTGACATGATCTTATCAATCAAATATGAAATGTATTGCTCTGTATGCATTTTTTTATAAATTCATATATCCCACGTACTTGCACTCCGTTCTATAAATAGATTTCTGATATAAGTAAGCAGCTATTTAATTCGTTTCACTTTGATTCACATATCGATATCCAGGTGAATCCTAATATAACACAGGATGTTTACAAAAAAATTTAATATTGATTTTTTTTTAAATTTTAACAAAAGTTTATTAACTAACTAACTAACTAACCATCACGCCGTCTCCCCGAAGGGGTAGGCAGAAAGAATGGACTGCCGCACTTTTCTTTCCTGAGATATTTCTCTCGATTCCTCAAAATTCATACATCGTGTCATGCACGCGCGTCGATTTCTCTGACTCCTCACATGGCCGACATTCAATATTTGATTTATTTGATCGTGCCACGTTTTCTTCTATTTTTGGTTTCATTGACATCGTTAATATATATATTTTTTTACCATCCTTTCTTCATTTATTCTTTCCATATGTCCAAACCATCTTAATAATAAACGAACTAACTAATTAACCATCACGCCGTCTCCCCGAAGGGGTAGGCAGAAAGAATGGTCTGCCACACTTTTCTTTCCTGACATATTTCTCTCGATTCCTCAACATAAGGATACTTTTGAAGAGTTTTACTCAAGCTCCTCGATCCTGCGCTCTACTCCAGTCGGTCTAGACGCGTACAGGGTCTTGATTGCTCTGGTCTCTTTGGACCGCATACGTACTCAATCCATGCTAGGCGACCGGTTCTCACGGTGCCCTTTATAAGGGGCTGCTGGGTCATCGTATGGATCTCTTGGTTGGTTCTATGCCTCCAAGTTCCCGGTGCTACGTCGGGTCTAAGTCCTAGGACAATTCTAAGTATTCTTTTCTCAAACCAATAGATTCTTTGTTGTTCTTTTAGAGTCATTGTCCATGACTCAGAACCATATGTCACCACTGACTTGATGATGGTGTTATAAATACGCAGCTTGGTGTTTCTGGATAGAAGCTTGGACTTTAGAAACGTTTGCAAGGAGGCTGCAGCTCGTAGGTCTATTTGAACTCTGTGTCCCAACTCCGCGTGCATATCGTTTCCTTCCGTCATGACCATACCGAGATAAGTGAACTCTCTGCAAATAAAAGTCTGTAAGGCCACAGCAGGTGGCAGAAGTGCTTGGAGGCAAGTACTGATGGAGAACAAGGCTCGATATCAAATCAAATCAAATCAGCATTCTCAACAAACATTACAAATATTTAAGGCATCTAATGAGTGCAGGTAAAATATAATATAATATGTACAATATAAAACCACTTATCATACTTCCTACTCATGTCATCCGAGGCAGGTTGGTTGGTAAAACAGCATTTGCTGCTATTGTCGAAGATATCTATCTGGGACAAAAATACCAACATCCTCCAGCACGACCGAGTTTTCGAAATATCCCCTGATTAATCTAAAGAAATGGGTTGTAGATATCAGCTGTAGAGCCTTAGAAAAAGAAGGTGAAACGCTTTCTAGAAACCGCATTAGTTTCAAAACACCGTGTAAATCAAACAAATTCACCGGGCGCTAGAACCCTGGTCGTTATGGATTACGCAAGTTGATGACACATCGACTACTTTGTCTGGAGGGATAATGTAAGCAGACTTCTCATCAGCTATTCTGCACACAGGCTATCGCCTCCTCCCCCTAACTTCCCATCTCATCGCAAATTGTTATAGTACGAGTATATCCACCCTATTACCTGACCGCCATTCAAAGAAGACTTAACACTGAATGTACAATTTCTCTTTATCACATTATTTGTTATTATCAAACCTCTGCTTCCTCCCTCACTGTGAATTTAGATTCATTGTTTGTAATAAGCATGCATAAATAAATCGTTTCGTTTGTTTCTAAAAACTGTCGTATCAGAACAAAGTGTAAACAAGCAAACAAACCATCACGCCGTTTCTCCGCAGGGGTAGGCAGAGAGAATGGAACGCCACACTACTCTATCCTGACCAACCTCTCTAGCTTCCTCCACATTCATGCAACGAGTTATACACGCACGTCGATTCCTCCGACTTCTAACATGACCAACCTTTAAAATTTGATTAATTTGGTCATGTCATGTTTTCTTCAGGAGCTCGATTCCGTACTCCATTTACATCATTAACGTATACTTTCTTAACCGTTCTTTCTCCATCCATGCGTTCCATATGTCCGAACCATCTCAGCGATCCTTTCATAATTTTGTTCATAATACCTTCTTCCGCTCTACATTCCTTTCTTATATCAGAATTTGAGATTCTGTCATATATCGTTCTACCACACATACATCTTAGGGACCCCATCTCTATCGTATTTATTCTGCTTGCATCCTTCTTCTGCCAGTTCCATGCTTCGCTTCCATACATTAGGAATGGGACCAGAACTCCATTGTGAACAAAGTGTATTTCAATATTATTCAAACTAACTAACTAACTTACTGACTAACCATAACGCTGTGTCACCGAAGAGGTAGGCCGAAAGATACACTGCCACAATATTCTTTCCTAGCATGCTTCTCTCGATTACTCTACCTTTATACTTCGTGTCATGTACCCACCTTGATTTCTGAGACTTCTCACATGGTCGACATTAAACATTTGATTGATTTGATCGGGCCACGTTTTCCTCAGTCTTCCATTATTTACAATTCGGTATATTTCCACGGCCTATTTATATATAATGGCCATGGAAAGATCCATGTAAGGTATCTCGCTTAGAGACCATATACCCAACATTTTAGAAAATTTTTCTGAGGTATCTCTACATGAGGGAGTATGGTAGTTATTCGTGGCTCTATCCCACGGCATTTCTTTTGGGAATGCTCGGAACCAATTCTCTACAGCTTCGAAGAGATGGACATCTAATAACCCATTTCTTCAGATTAATTAGGGGCTACTTCGAGAACTCGGCCGTACTGGAGGATGCTGGTCTTTTTATCCCCAATAGATATCTCCGACAGCGAAAGCACAGATTGTTTAACCCACCGGCCGCCAGAACCAACCTGTCTCTGATGACACCGGTGGGAAGAGCAAATAGTCTGCTGAACGCGGTCTCCTTGGAGATCAACATCTTTCATGTTAGTAAAAGTACGTTCAGGGGACAAATACTCTTGACTTTGGAAAGTATCTTGTCTTCCTAATGTCGAACCATCACTAATGCGTTCCTGGTATTATGTTGTATGTGTATAATATCTTACTTGTACTCAATAATTAACATTTTGCAGTTTGTAATGTCTTTTGAGTAAATAAACTGATTTGATTTGATTTGAACATGAGGATTAGAAGAGTCACCGACATAGGGATACGCATTGCAAGGATGAAGTGGCAATGGGCTCGGCATTTGTGCCGACGGGATGATGGAAGACAAGGCCGGAAGTTTACTGAATGAAGGCCAAGGTTGGGCCGAAGAAGTCTCGAGAGACAGCCTACAAGGTGGAGCGAAGATATTGTGCGGACAGCGGGAAGGGTCTGGAGAACACTGGCAATACACCGAGTGGGATGGCGTGGGGATGGAGGGAGACAAGCTGATAAAGATATACATTGAAATCCAAATATTACTTAGATTTGAATATTATTAGTATGACATTTTTAAAACTAAATATAATAAGTAAAAAATTTGATATTTATTGTATAGGAATGACATGTTTTGATTGAATGCCTCAACAATCAAAACATGTCATTCCTATAAAATACAATGAAACTTCTGGAAATATGTATCTTCATTCAATTTGGAATTTAAAATTATTAATCAAAAAATATTTTTTATAAAGAGAGTGATAATGGTACGTACTGAAATTAGTGTTTATATTTGTTTAGAAATAATACATTATTATATAGCTAAGATGGCAGTGCATAATGGTGTTCTTGTGCCGACCCTTATGTATGGAAGTGAAACATGGAACTGGCAAAAGAAGTATGAAAGTAGAATAAATGCAGTAGAAATGAGATCTCTAAGACGAATGTGTGACAAAACTGTATATGATAGAGTGTCAAATGCAAGTATAAGAAGTGAATGTGGTGCGAATGAATGTGTTATGAACAAAATAATGAAAGGGTCATTAAGATGGTTTGGACACATGGAAAGAATGAGTGAAGACAGAATGGTAAAGAAGGTATATGTAAACGGTGTGAACAAAGCTAGAAATAGAGGAAAACGT